>CM065738.1:36884585-36887085 GCA_033310375.1 Conus canariensis | reverse complement strand
AACAAAGCAGTGATGGAAAAAGGCCATACGCATTCACTATCATCAGAATGCAGTGAAACTCATTTCAGCCTCTCTCTCTCTCTCTCTCTCTCTCTCTCTCTCTCTCTCTCTCTCTCTCTCTGATATATATAATATAATATATATATATATATATATATATATAGAGAGAGAGAGAGAGAGAGAGAGAGACAGAGACAGAGAGAGAGTATGTGTGTGGTGTGTGTGTGTGTGTGTGTGTGTGTGTGTGTGTGTGTGTGTGTGCGTGTTTTGTGTGTGTTTTGTGTGTGTGTGTGTGTGTGTGTGTGTGTGTGTGTGTGTGTGTGTGTGTGTGTGTGTGTGTGTGTGTGTGTGTGTGTGTTTTGTGTGTGTGTGTGTTGAACAATTTGGTAGTGGGAGAAAACAGTGCAGACTAACAATTCCTTCATCATTATAGTGCTAATGACTTGGCTTGGCAAAGATTCGAAGGGGAAAGAAAACCAAGAGGGAGTGTGTGTGTGTGTGGGGGGGGGGGGGGGGGGGGGGGGGGGGGGGGGGGGGGGGGGGGGGGCGAGGGGGGGGGGAGGGGGGGGTTAAAAGAAAATAAGAATGAAAAGTCTGAGAAATATATCATAAATATGAAATTGAAGCAACTTGTGGAGACCATCGTAACCCATCTTGAAGACGGAACTAGTCATATTGCCTGCTCCTAGGCCTTTACTCCGCGGGATCGGACTCGTTAGGGGGTTGCAATGTGAGACGACTGCAGGTGGAAATCTAAACAAATCTTAAATATATTGTTAGCGAACCGCCAAGAGAAACGTGGACAAACGAGTCACAAGACAAAAACACGACGCGTTTCGACCTCTTAGGTCTTCTTCAGGCAAGACACAAACAAATAGGACACGTTTCTCTTGGCGGTTGGCGGTTCGCTTACATTTATTTGCCATTATTACATATGTTATATGGTAACACATGCTACTCTGTCATCGATAAAGTCGAAAATACAGAAACTGTTTCCCATGATTATAAGAGAGCATTTGACCTATTGACAATAGCATGTTTTTGGAAGTGATGAGTGAGTATATCAAGTTCTATCATCACGCTTTCTTTTCATCGGTTATACCATGAGAGCAAATGTCAACGTATTTGCTAAAACAGTAAATATCTGTATGAAAGGATCAGATATATGTGGTGTCCCAGAAGGTTTAGTCTTAAAGATTTCTCGACAGTATTCCTTTTTTTAAATATGGATTATGTGCCACTGCACATATCATAACATAGTGTCATCAAGGATTTAAAGATTTTTTTTTCTGATGACCTTTCGCTTCTTTGCCGTTACACAGTATAAAACCTGTACAATTAATATTATTACAACAAAGCATACACAATGTCAAGTGTTACATGATCCACATGACTTATCGAGCAACACAAAACAAGATAAGCGATATTAAATTCTAGAACAAAAAGGCGAATGACAGGCTCTTATTTAAAATATATAAATGACTGAAAATCTGTTGGGCTGACCAAGGAACACTGTGTTCTAAATGCAAAGAATTAAAAAGACATTTGCATATCGATCACAGTTGCTGAAGACGACTCTCGCATTATATTTGGGATAAATATGATCCGATACTGCGCTGACATTAACGCCGGGAAACTATTCTAAAGGCGCACTGTCTTTCTCATATCAACCACAGATGTACAGTCTGAAATTATGTCAGTGATAATCATATCTAAAAAAAAGAAATTATATCAGTAGACGTTCAGCCTCATTAATGCTGTCTGACAACACTCTATCCACCACAGGAATGTAAAAAAAAAAAAAAAGAAAAGAAAAGAAAAACAACGCAATCTGCCATCCGCCAGCCTGCAAGAAAATAGCATTATGATTAACCCATTAACTGCTGATGACAAGCACGCTTGTCAAGGAGAGACCGCAGCATCTTTGTGATGGGATGGGACAGACAGATCAATCTATCAAACACCACTGTCTGTCTTGTCTTGTTTCACATGGGACAATGTCTGTTTCATTCCGGTGAAGCAATAACACTTGAAGAGTGTACACAAAGGTAAGGTACGTCTCTATAAATCCGTAATGCCATTCTGTATTTAGCCGTGTTCAGGATTCAGCTGCGTTCAGCAGTCAAAGGGCTGAAGTCCACATAAACATGGCACCGTCCTTCCTCAATAATCTCTTACAACTGTCGCTATCATATCACAACTCTGGTAACTAAAGTGTTTGTCAAGGGTTCGCTTCGATGACTTCAGATGAGCTTCTCATGTATGGACCTTCCGTTTATAACTTTTTCCTTATACGCTAATGTTTGTCAGTTGCTCTGGTCCGTTAGATCAAACAAAAGAAATCTGCTGCTTAAGGAATAAAAGACACTGAAGTGATTGTGTTCTCTAAGTACGGTATTACTTTTTTACTCTCTGTCTCGTTTCTGTCTCTGTCTCTCTCTCTCTCGCTCTCTGTCTCTCTCTCTTTCTCTCTCTCTCTCTCTCTCTCTCTCTCGCTCTC
>CM065738.1:36872085-36879585 GCA_033310375.1 Conus canariensis | reverse complement strand
TGCTAAGTCGTAGCCACAAGACCCTCCTCTTTAATTCTCTCATCTTAGTTGTTATTTCATTTATCCATCAGCTTAAAATCATGCGCAGTGTGGTCTCAAAACTTAGCGGATGTGGTGTAGCGTATACGGACTAGTCCGCACGCAGTGACGCCTCCTTGATGAAACTGAAACTGATCCTTTTTTTTTGCTCGATCATCTTCAGCAAGAGTGGGTTACTAGTTAATAAGTAAAAACTTGTTTGAGATGAATCTGAAATAAATGTTAGCGAACCGCCAAGAGAAACGTTGAACACCTGCCTATCTTGCGCTGAAGAGTGAAGAGATCGAAGGTAAGTAACAAAATTCGTTCATTTTCGTTGTCCTATTTGTTTGTGTCTTGCCTGAAGAAGACCTAAGAGGTCGAAACGCTTCGTGTTTTGTCTTGTGACTCGTTAGTCCACGTTTCTCTTGGCGGTTCGCTAACATTTATTCAAGATTTGTTTAGATTTCCGCCTGCAGTCGTCTCACTTTGCAACTAGATCTTGTTTGAGATGGTCAGATTATGTTGTAATAGCCCACATGACCACGAGAGACATCACAGCTGAAAGCAAGTTAAGCGAGAACTAAACACTGGGAGGTAACCTATATACCAAATCTACGATTGAAATCAGCGAAACGGAAGAGGAAAATCCTAGTTGCATGCATCTGACTGTCTGTGTGTGTGCTTGTATGTGCATGCGTGGGTGTGTGCATAAGTGCGTGCGTGTGTACATGCGTGCGTGAGTGCGTATGTGTGTGCGCATGTGTGTGTGCGTGTGTGTGTTGTTGTTGTTGTTGTCGTTGTCGTTGTTGTTGTTTTCTGTTGTTGTTGTCGTTGCTTTAAGTGGGAGCGCCTGTTTTGTACGGCGTCATTGTCTTATATAGGTACTCTGTCCTAAACATGAAGAATCTCTTCAGAAACGAGCCATCAGATCCGCGCAAATCTTAGTTTAACGATGGGCAGTCAATGTCTGCCCCAATCAAATCGTGTTGTTTCTGTTTTGATCGGTGAGACAGATAAAGACCTAACGATGTGTCTTTAAATGACGTCCCATCCGGACGGAAGAACCAGCCGTGGCACCGCAGCTCTTCCATGGAGTGAAGAAGCTGCTGCGGTGCAAGGTAGCACCCGTGCCAAGATCAGAATGTCAGAGAACAAGAACGAGGAAAGTCTGTGGAAAGCTAGAATTGGCCCTCACGTGCAGCATCAACAAACAACGGAAAATATGTCAACACCCCCAACTACCAACCAGTAGGCACTCAGACACAGGCACACAGACACAGACACAGATGCAGACACAGGCACAGACAGACACATACACAGACACAGACGCAGACTCAGGCACAGACGCAGACTCTCTCTCTCTCTCTCTCTCTCTCTCTCTCTCTCTCTCTCTCCCACTGTCTGATAACTTGTGATGCGCATTTTCTTCTGTATACGGCAGTGTTAATCTGACTGTATATCACAGAGAGTTAGCGTGCTGTCTTCAGTCGAAACACTACAAGCTGGTCCTCTCCACCTTCGATTTAAAACGATGATAAACATATTTCTTTAAAAAGATGAGTTCAAAGCGATCTCCAAACGAAATGGCAGTCCCAATAATGGCAAACTGAAAACGATAATAATGTGAAAATATGCGCCATTTTTTGTTTTGAATTATCTTCTAATCCGTTTGCAAAAAAGGGAAACTATTCTGTTTGTAACTCTGGCCAGGAGATAATAACTGTGAATGAAACTAATCTGATTCTGGAAAATGAGACTGGCAGAAACGATCATGCCCCAAAGTATTGTGATCAACCCTTGACCCACTCTACAACACTGACAGTCCGCATGGAGGATATTGTGACAGTGTCAGACACACAGAACTCGTGTAATGAAAACGGGGACAGTCTCAAAGTTCTGGTTGATTATCAAAAACACCCAACAAGCTTCCGACCCGTCGTATGAGACATCTTAGGAAATTACTCGACTGTTTGTAAGAAACATCAAAAGATATGGACAGGCTGCGACATAGCATCGGACGAGAAGACGACTCCACAGCTGGTGAGGATGAAAATCCCGATGGACTACCATGGGAACGACGACACTCCTATCTACGTCTATTGTGACAGACTGTAAAATCATATTCGCGCATAACCCCTAGTGACGACATTGACAATTCTGATTTGTCATATTCAGTCAACACAAATTCAACAAAATTCCCTGATCAGGGTTCTATGATGCAAAGACTATTAGACCATTACAATCTTATGAAATCTTGCCGGCAAGGAGAGTTCTCTTTCTCCTCAGTCACCTCCATGAGCTTTCGCCGCATTGCTGGGAGGAAGGGGCCGTACCCCAGGACATGCACGATGCAAACGCTATACAAAAACAAAAGGGACCGCAGCGATTGCGACAATTATAGCAGGGTATCCCTGCTCAGCAAAGCCTTCGCCCGCTTCGTCCTCCACAGGCTGCGGCTACTCGCCGAACGTGTGTACCCAGAGGCACAGTGCGGCTTCACAGCTGCGAGGTCGACGATCGACATGATATTCTCCCTGAGGCAGCTACAAGAGAAGTGGCGCGAGCAGAGAAGACCCTCGTTCATCGCCTACATCGACTTGACCAAGCTGTTTGACTTGGTTAGTAGGTCAGGCCTCTTCACCCTACTTCACTGGATTGGATGTCCCCCCAAGCTCCTGATGATGATCACGTCCCTGCCATGACAAAATAAATGGCACTGTCCAGTATGACGGCTCATCCTCAGACCTCTTCTCAATCACGAGTGGTGTCAAACAAGGGTGTGTCTTCGCTCCGACACTCTTCGACATCTTCTTCTCCCTGCTGCTGCGCTATGCCCTCCGACAGTCTTCCTCCACACTGGCCTCTTCAACCTGGCCCGCCTCCGAGCGAAGACGAAGGTGCGGAAATTCCTCTTCAGAAAGCTTGGAACTGGGCCTCTCTAGTGGGGTCCTTCAGCTCGCTTGTATTATATCTCTAGGACTGAGTCTCTTTCTTCTTTCTTCTCTTCAGCTTGATCTTCAGCTTTGCTATCACCAAGTGATGGTCACTGCTCACGTGTGCTCCACGGTACACGCGTACGTCTCGCAGACATGGGGTTCTCTATCTTGGCCCAATCGCGATGTGATATATCTGAGTCTGAGTCCGGTGATCATTTGATATCCGTGTGATCTTTTGAATATCATTATGCTGGAATAGTGACAACCCCATTGTTATGTTGTTCATAGCGCAGAACTGCAGAAAGCGTTCACCATTATCAGTTTTCTTGCCGTATTCATGTGGAGCAAGGGCGTGCTCAAAGCCAAATCGATTCTCTCCGATCTGTGCATTCAAGTCGTCCATGATTAACAAGATATCATGGCGTGGTACTTTTTCAACCAAGGAAAGGAAATCTGATATGACAAGCATTCTGTTGTACAGTCTGTAAACAAAAGTATCGGACTTGAGTACTTTGTGATGCAGTATGTACACAGAATCATCCAATACGTAGCAGCATAGTATGAAAACAAGAAGACAAAAAAATCTACAACGAACAATGTACCTGGGACGCAATCACAACACGGACGTTGCATACTGAATAGAAACCCGGCTGAAAATGCACAGCATTGAGAACAAGAACACAGAGTTTGTATTGTTACTTCTATGGGGCCATTTAGGTCGTCTGTCGTCAAACATGTGTGACAGGGAACATGAAGATACGGGTGTGAGTGCGTGCGTGCGTGCGTATGTGGGCTTGTGTGTGTGTGTGTGTGTGTGTGTGTGTGTTGTGTGTGTGTGTGTGTGTGTGTCCGTGTGTGTGTGTGTGTGTGTGTGTGTGTGTGTGTGTGTGTGTCGTGTGTGTGTGTGTTCGTGTGTGTGTGTGTGTGTGTGTGTGTGTGTGTGTGTGTGTGTACGTGCGTCCGTGTGTATGTGTGTCCGTGCGTCCGTGTGTGTGTGTGTGAGTGTGTGTGTGTGTGTGTGTGTGTGTGTGAGAGAGAGAGAGAGAGGAGAGAGAGAGAGAGAGGAGGAGAGAGAGAGAGAGAGTCCCCCTACAACGTTGATCCACCAACAGTCCCTATGAACTTGTCAGGTCTAACGACTGTACACACGCTCATCACAGGGAGAGACATAGCGAAGGAATGGAAAATGAGGTCACTATGAGGACAGGCACAAACGATCAAGAAATGGAAAGTGAGGTCACTATGAGGACAGGGCACAAACGATCAAGAAATGGAAAGTGAGGTCACTATGAGGACAGGGCACAAACGATCACAGAATGTGAGATTTTGCATGAGTCACTATGAGAACAGGGCACGGAGGGCCACAGAATGTGAGATTTTGTATGAGTCACTATGAGAACAGGGCACGGAGGGCCACAGAATGTGAGATTTTGCATGAGTCACTATGAGAACAGGGCACGGAGGGCCACAGAATGTGAGATTTTGCATGAGTCACTATGAGAACAGGGCACGGAGGGCCACAGAATGTGAGATTTTGCATGAGTCACTATGAGAACAGGGCACGGAGGCCACAGAATGTGAGATTTTGCATGAGTCACTATGAGAACAGGGCACGGAGGGCCACAGAATGTGAGATTTTGCATGAGTCACTATGAGAACAGGGCACGAGGGCCAACAGAATGTGAGATTTGCATGAGTCACTATGAGAACAGGGCACGGAGGGCCACAGAATGTGAGATTTTGCATGAGTCACTATGAGAACAGGGCACGGAGGGCCTGAGAATGCGAGATTTTGCATGAGTCACTATGAGAACAGGGCACGGAGGGCCACAGAATGCGAGATTTTGCATGAGTCACTATGAGAACAGGGCACGGAGGGCCACAGAATGCGAGATTTTGCATGAGTCACTATGAGAACAGGGCACGGAGGGCCAGAGAATGTGAGATTTTGCATGAGTCACTATGAGAACAGGGCACGGAGGGCCAGAGAATGTGAGATTTTGCATGAGTCACTATGAGAACAGGGCACGGAGGGCCACAGAATGTGAGATTTTGCATGAGTCACTATGAGAACGGCACAAACGATCACAGAATGTGAGATTTTGCATGAGTCACTATGAGAACGGCACAGACGATCACAGAATGTGAGATTTTGTATGAGTCACTATGAGAACGGCACAAACGATCACAGAATGTCAGATTTTGCACGTTGATCAGTGAGGATTGAAGTGACAAAGACCGTGTCAAACTGCTGCCTTCTGGTCCGAGAATACAAGACAGGGAAGAAGATTACGTTTCCTTTCAGAGTGAATCCTGGCATAATTCAATACAGTACTTCTCTCAACACACCAATGCTGGCTCGGAGAATTTGAACAACACAAAGATGCATCCATTAGGTTGACGAACTCGGAGTGTACTGGGCCAGGTACCGATTTCAACCCATAGCATATTCAGCAACTGTGGGTAGAAGCTGGCCGGAGCCCAAACAATCTCACGAAGATATATCTCAGATGGGGCTGGTACTCACGCACTTCCCGCTCGTTACCGTGACAGCAACCACTGTGACTGGTCTAGTGTAGTCGCTGTATTGTAACCCGGTAGATTCAGTGTAATATGTTTATTTCTTCTTTTATAAACTTTCATTGTAATAAGAATTAAGTCATATTTGAATTCTAGCTTTGCTTGTCGAAAGCTCTAGGGATGCAACAGAAAAGTGGTTTGTTTTGTATGTCTGCGTTTTGTTAACATTGTGGAGATCTCATACGAGCGTTTTTTGTTTGTTTGTTTGTTTGACAAGCCGATGAGTGTGCGCAACCAGTTCACGCTTCCTTCTCTCCATACAGATTTCTACAACCTTGTGATGGTAATCTGATTCAGAGTCAGTTAGACCTGGAAACGGTCCGTTTCTAATTCATGTTGCTGCTCACTTTTGACGTGAAATGATTTAATCATGAGAAAATTCAGCAGTGAGTCGATGACCTTTTTCAGTGTCATCTGTCCCTGCCGTTGTTTGTGTACTTCGCTCGTTGAAAACTTAAAGGTCAAAGCATGGAAACGTCGGAGACATCAATCTTCTTTCGCAGCAGTTCAACCTAACCGAACCCACGCCTCTGCTTTCGAATTCTTCAGAGACCAACCTCCGCTTCACGAACATAGGAACTTGATGTTCTACTGAACTAAATGAACGCCAGCACCGTCTGTGGCATATAGTCATGGCCTCGTCACATCCTACTAGGAAGGTCACCAGCCCAGTATTACATCCAGTCAGCCCGAGACTTTCCCAGACTGTTACGATGTGTACCTGAACAAGTGCACCACGCGCGCGGGGGGGGGGGGGGGGGGGGGGGGGGTCTTGCTTGTACACAACTCTCTTAGATCATCCGAAGAATCCGACGTTGTCAGGGTCAAACTTTACAAAAAGGAACTACACATAGGTATATTACTATGCAAACAACAATAACAGCCGAAGGACCAACACACAGATATATATGGCAGAGACGAATCAGACCTTAAGACCTTGACCAGCTCAACTGCTATATCTCAATTAGCCAACAGAACACAGCAAAAAGCAAAGAGAGGTAATCTTGGCCAGAGTTCTTTTTAAACTGTGTAGTCATCGATTAATCTATCCACACAGCCCTCTCCTTGGGGAAGGTTTACTAAGTTCAATAGTCCCTGGTCCACCTCACCTCCTCCACCTACTCACCAACGTGCACCGCACTCTGACCCCTGGCCCAAACTCTGGACCTACTGTTCAGATCCAGCTCCACGCTCACCAAGGTTTTAGAAAGCATCTCTAGTCTAGTATGTCTGTGCCTTGATATCGTCGGAACTGGCTTCAACACCAAGTCAGAATCCACGCAAAGCACTATAACTCTGGAGAAGCAAACTAACAAATGATCAAAGATACGGGCGATGCAGCCTGCTAAGCTAAAAAAAAAAACCCAGACCGAAACATGGAACGAAAGGATGTACATACTTGGTGGTCCATAAGGAAGAGCCACATCATAGACAAAACACTCTCGTAAAAGTTCAAACCATCCCAATCTTTACCCTGGCCGACTGCCTCCCCCAGGAAGCTTATGAAACAGAAGATCCAACTTATCATCAAACCAGGAAAAAGGCGCTAAACACTATCCCATAAATGCTGCAGAAAAGAACAGCTTAATAGTAAGAGGCACTTTTGAAAATGGAATGATTCAAAAGAGCCTCACTCAGAACAATTCAAAGCCGATCTGGCTCTTCTTCAACTCACAGAGGCAAAACTCAACTGGAGTAGCATCCGTCCCAGCAGACGGCCAACTGCACTGTGAGAGCCAGTGCAGAGCAGCTATCCTTTAAAGTTGAATCAGGTCAGTCTTCAACAAGACAGTCACCAATACTCTACCACCATTGAAAATACCAAAGCCAATATAATCCCCGTCGCTGTTTCAGTCAGCAGAATTACCAAGTTGTTGTAAAAAAAACCCACCTTAACTTGTAAAAGCGTCCAGTCGCAGTGCAGTCCCAGCCTTGCTCTCAATACCTGGCGGTATCGTCTCAT
>CM065738.1:36864585-36867085 GCA_033310375.1 Conus canariensis | reverse complement strand
AGGTATGGAGAGAAAGAGTTACTTCCCATATACTTTTTTTTTCTGAAAGTAAGATTTGGAAAAACATGAGATTTGAACGTATGCATCACTAGAGAGGTTTGATAGTCCGTGGAACAACAGAACAATAACACAGTTCTCACAAGCCAAAATCCCACTTGGATTTGATTTGTTTTTTTCGTATTCTTGCCTTCGACCACACGAGCGGCATACAAAACGGAAACAAACACACGGCACAGATAATACCAACTTAAAAATAAAGAATTCTGCTGCACATAAATTGATTAAACCACAGGAGTTTCAAAATTAGAAATTACAGAGAATGCTCAAATGTCACAACACTTGAAAACACCAAAATTTGTAAAAACAAACAAACAAACAAACAAACAAACAACAAAAAAAAAAACACCTGAACTGCATTAAGTTTTCAAAAGTTACAAAAGCACATACGGCACGCAGTATAGACTGGCCTTTTAAACTCAAGAAACAATTGCCTGATTTAATGGTGCAAAAATGTTAACCCGAATACAAATCTTGAATCGTAATATTTGTTCTTATTTTTTTGTACATGCAATATCAGTCTCTTCATAGGTCTGTCAGATAGAGTGTATAGTGTGACCTGGGGACGTACATTCGTAACTGTTTGCCAATCACACTTTGTGTTCTGTTGATATCTTTTTGCCCATCACACTTTGTGTTCTGCTGATATCTTTCCGTAGTTCGAACTACCCCAGTTCCCAAAAGAAGAAGACGTCCTTCACACTGTCTCATCGCCTGCAGAGCGAGGACTTCCTCTCACACACAGCTAGGTCATCTGTTTTTGTTGTCTAATTCGCCACCTTCGCTTTCCTTGCCTGCAGAAGACCCCCAAGGTAGAATAGCGTTAGTTCAACATTCGCTCATCTCAGTGGATTGAAGGTCTAGTAGCCTTACTAGCACCCCCCCCCCCCATCCCCCCTCAACTTAAGCTTTACAAAAGTTTTTTCCCCCTTTTTTTTTTCTCTCGTAATTTTACAGCAGCGTGTGCATTGGATATCATTGTATGTGGACCCACACATGGCCGTGGGTCTCACTTTCTTTTTTTTTCTTTTTCTCTCAGCAATATCATCATGGGGAAAACAGGGCAAGTTAACAATCTTCGTGACGCTGGCAAGACTGGTTTTGCCATCTTCCTCATGAGCGCGAATGATCTTGTTTGTCATGTGTACCCAAGACCAGTATGAGCCTGTAAGTGAATGCACGCCGGTCGCTGCTGTCCGTGCACGCCGGTCGCTGCTGTTGCTGCAGTGAGCTGGGAGTGACCCACCATGCACGTGGACGGTCTTCACGCTGTCTGAACCTTTTGCACGATCTGTCTTGGTTTCCTTTGGCCACAATATGTCTTTCTGTCTGGAACCTATTGGCACCTAGGATTCTTCTGTTCGGATGTCATGTCCTATCCATCAAATATGAGCCTTTATATTTATGATATCGGTGCAAATGATTTGTATTCTGCAATCGGATTCTGGTGATTTATCTCACCGTGGACCCGTTCCAGCAGTATCACTGATTTTTTCGAACAAAAGCCAGTTTTCATATACCCGTAGGAGACTTATGCAAAAGCAGCACATTATACTTCCAGGTTTTTGGACTGTCGAATATTGTTGTTCAACACACATGTCGGGCGAGGAGCTATACTTGTCAACATCTACTCTTCAGCTCCCAGAAATGATACAACGAAAGTCTTCTCTGGAATCTGGACTCTGATGTCAACTGCTGTCTTGATTTCAAACAAATCAGACAGTTTGTGCCTGATAATGTCAAATTTATGGATGGATTTTAAGACATCTTCTAAATGGGACGAAGACTCGTGATTTCCGATGATGCGGTCACACTTAAAACCTCCATATAGTGTGGTAACCCTGAGAACCTCTAAGCTGTAACGATGTAGCAGAGCCTCGGGATGACTAAAGCCCATATGGTTTGCTGTCTCTCGAGACATCAGAGTCGTAACAATGCAGCAGAGCTTCAAAATCACTGAATTTCATATGTTGTTATTTCTTCTTCTTCCTCCTCGTCGCGCTCGTTGTTTCCTCACAAAGCAAGTTCTTCATCGTCGTCTTCGTTTCCTCAGATAGCAGCCTCAAAAGCCCCAAGGAATGCTACAGTACGTCACAGCTCTCCGGGTAAAACTTGTCTCTCACCGGTACGTCAGAAGGCCAGGTTACTGGTCTGAAGCTGTAGTGTATTGAACAGTCCTGAAGAACATGTTCTACTGTCACGGGAGATATGCTGCAGGGGCACACTGTAGAATCTCCCATGCAGAACGTTGTGAGCATGTGATGCCTTAGTATGCAGTGTCTTGTTCTCGATCTTACAAAAGTCTTCTCTCGGCAGGATGTTGCAGGCGTCTCTGTTGTAGTCACAGTGCTGTAAAAGCTATCTTCTCTTTTGCTTCTCTCACTATTGTGTTCACCTCTTCCAATGTGACTTCTGGCATTCTCGTGACAGCAGTCCATCCTTC
>CM065738.1:36844585-36857085 GCA_033310375.1 Conus canariensis | reverse complement strand
AGACCGAGGAGCGGCAGACCGAGGGTCACCACAGCAGCCCAAGACCACCATCTTCTGCGTCAGCATCGACGGGAGCCTTACCAAACCGCTGCCAACACAGCCAGGAACACCGTTGGCAACCATGGCAGGCCAATCAGCAGCAGAACCGTGCGTCGCCGACTGAACACAGTTGGTCTCCAATGCAGGCGTCCAGCCCGGCGACATATCCTGACACTCCAGCATCGCCAGAACCATCTGCAGTGGGCACAGATCCACGTGCATTGGCGCCATCGGGACTGGTGCCGAGTCCTCTTCAGTGATGAAAGCCGGTTCTGCGTCGACCCAGGCGATGGCCACATCCAGATCTGTAGAAGAGCGGGGAACGCTTCACAGATGCCAACATCACCGAAAAGGACCCATGGGGTGGTGAAAGCATCATGATCTGGGGGGCTATCGGCATGAATTGCCGTATTGGGCCAGTCATCTTCCAGAATGTGGGTCCAGGACGTGGTAACGGGGTCACTGCTGTTCATTACATCGACCAAGTTCTGAGGCCCCACATCCTGCCGCATTTCCAGCGGCATCCACAGAACCTGTTTCAGCAGGACAATGCAAGGCCGCACACTGCCCGTGCTACGCAGAACTTCCTGAGGCAGAACAACATCAATCTGCTGCCTCACCCAGCCCGTTCTCCCGACCTTAACCCAATAGAGCATTTCTGGGATGCCCTTCAGAGGCAGTTGAACCAGCTCAACCCCAGACCCCAGACAGCAGCTCAGCTTGCTGTCGCTGTGGGCCAGGTGTAGTGGCAAGTCCCCCAGAGGCAGACCAACACTCTGGTGCGCTCGATGTACCGCAGGTGCACAGCTGTGATCAATGCTCGAAGTGGTCACACCAGATACTGACATTCTGCTGTTAACACAGGGTCAAGGTCAAGTTCATGTGACCTTATTTTCTACCAGAATGAACTTTGAAAGGACACTTTTGCGGTGTTTGATTGCTTTTTCTCACTTTCTATTACCAGTTCAAAGGAATTGTTGGCCAAATTACATCAAAATTTCTGTACAGTTTGTTTTCGCGTTTTTTATGCCTCTGAGTATACATAAAAACTTCTTGCCAGAAAGTTGATATCATTACACAAACAACTAGCTTACAGTGAAATGGCATTGAGCTTCAAGTCCACGAAAAGCTTCAACACATCTGAATGGCTCTTGTACAACTAGCACTAACATGCTACAAATTCATTTTGCTAGTGTACACGTGAACCGACTGAAATTCAGGTTCTTGCTTTGGACCTTCTGTTTTACAACTCCTCTGTGTGTGTGTGTGTGTGTGTGTGTGTGTGTGTGTGTGTGTGTGTGTGTGTGTGTGTGTGTGTGTGTGTGTGTAATTAATATCATTACACAAACAACTAGCTTGCAATAAAATTGGCATTGAGCTTCAAGTCCACGAAAAGCTTCAACACATCTGAATGGCTCTTGTACAACTAGCACTAACATGCTACAAATTCATTTTGCTAGTGTACACGTGAACCGACTGAAATTCAGGTTCTTGCTTTGGACCTTCTGTTTTACAACTCCTCCTTTATGATGTTCATGAGCAGGAGTTGGGTGTTCCACAAGGGAGCATACTGTCTCCTGCCCTCTTTATCATAAACATCAACAACATTGTTTGTTCAGTTCAACAAGGTTCCGATGCTCATTGTTTGTGGATGATTTTGATCTCTATGCAACTGGAAGCTTGCACCCAAGTATTCAGTACAGGCTCCAGCTTTGTGTAGATAAAACATCTGTGGGCGGAAGAAAATGGCTTTACTTTTTCTGCTACTTAGTCGCAGTGCATTCACCTTCATAATTTTCGACTGTTCTTTGCTGATCCTGAAATCCAAATAGGTAAATCTCACATTCCATCTGTAAAGGAGACCAAATTTCTGGGAGTTAATTCCGACCAAAAGCTCAACTTTCTTAGTCACATTAAACACACAAAAACTTCTTGCCAGAAAGCTTTGAACATTCTGCGTATCACACACTGACTGGGGCGCTGATAAGGAAATTTTGCTGCACCTCTACAGAGCCTTAGTCCGTTCTAAACCGGACCATGGTTGTGTTGTGTACGGCTCTGCGAGACTCTCGTATCTGAAACTCTTGGATCCTATTCACCATCAAGGGCTTCGTCTCTGCCTTGGAGCATTCTGCACCACCCCTGTGTACAGCCTGTATGCAGAGGCAGGTGAGCCCTCATTATCCAACCGCAGTCTGAAATAATCCTTGAATTACTATTTCGGATTGTTCTCTGAACCGGAAAACCCTGCTTATGACTGTGTTTTTAATCCTCAGTTAAAAGTAACTTTGAAGAAAATCCCAACTGTCTCGCTCCGTTTGGACTTCGTTGGGAACCTCAGGCGTAGAGTACAGGTCTTAATCTAGGAGTTGTGTCTGACTTTTCCAAATTTCCAGAGGAGCCTCCATGGACCTTTTTCACACCAGAAATCCGCTTTGATCTAGCTGCTTTTTTGCAAAGAATCCACCAGTTTCAGACACACAATGCACTGTTTGCCGATCTCTGTACAAAAATCCCATCCTTTCAGAAAATATTTATTGATGGTTCAAACTCCGAAGATGGAGTGGCTTGTGCAGCCTATTTACCAGGTGCTCCTTCGCAAATATTATCAAAACATATTCCGTCAGATACTTATGTATACTCTGCTGAACTTACAGTCTTGGTTCTAGCACTGAAGATAATCTCTCAATCTACAAACAAGGACCTCCTGATTTTGTCTGAATCACTTTTAGCTTTTGAGGCCATAGCTGGCCGTAACCTCCATCATCCTGAACTTCTAAGCTTTTTTGAACTTTTCACCTCTTTGAAAGCGGAAGGTCACAACATTGTTCTGGCTTGGGTTCCTGGTCATGTTGGCATTCGGGGAAGTGAAATGGCTGATCGGTTGGCCAAGAATGCCACAACGAAGAAACTGTCCAACATATCTGTCCCCTACTCAGATTTTAAACCGAAAGTCAATGATTATATCAGAGACCTCTGGCAGGAGGACTGTAGTACACCGACGGATACCAAGTATTTCCAGATCCGTCCAAACCTAAAAGAGTTCCTCTCATCTACCTCTGGTGGTCGCAGAATGTGTCGTTGAACACTGGACATTCGTTTTTAGTCATTCGTACCTTTTAAAGAGTGAAGAAGCTCTGTGGTGCATTCCATGTCATGTACCACTCACAGTGAAACATATTCTTTTAGTCTTGGGGACGTGCATGATGTGAGACCTAAACATTTTATCGCAGACTCCATGAAAACCTTGTTCAGAGATGTTCCACCTGATGTGATCTTTGAATTTCTGAAAGACATTGCCATTTTTCATCTGATCTGAGATTTTACAGAAGAAAGATTTCTACCAAAATTCCGGTGTGCTTTTAGAAGGTGTATTTCAAAGGGTTGCATGAATGAATGACTTGTGAGTTGACTTCAACGTGTTGACAGCCCTGATATGGCCCCTTGTGGTCGGCTGGACTATAAGCAACATTACCTTACCTTACTTTCATCCATCAAAGAGTTTCAGTCATTACTGTCCTGCAAATTAAACTAATCCTGATCCTGATCCTGATATGAATGACACTGAGTAAGTGATTGCGTTCTCTAGAGATAATTTTTTTAGCCCTTATGTTACAATAGAGTCTATGTAATCATACTGTTTCAGGCTAGAGGGGGTGGTGTGTGTGTGTGTGTGTGTGTGTGTGTGTGTGTGTGTGTGTGTGTGTGTGTGTGTGTGTGTGTGTCGTGCGCGCGCGCGCGTGCGCGTTTGTGTGTGTGTGTGTGTGTGTGTGCGTGCGTGTGTGTAATGTGTGTGTGTGTGTTGTGTGTGTGTGTGTGTGTGTGTGTGTGTGTGTGTGTGTGTGTGTGTGTGTGTGTGTGTGTGTGTGTGTGTGTGTGTTCGTGGTAAACTTCAACGTTAGCATGCGTACTTGCATGAGCGTAATCAAACTTAGCAGAATTATTCATATTGTTCAGACCTTTCCAGTCACTCCACACATGTTGGCAGAGGTGGGGTGAAAGCATCCGAGAGTGCTGATGAACCATGTGATCAACAACACCACTCTTTGCCCACCTTCCCTGTGTCTTTTATTCTGCTGTCGCCTGTTGTGTTCATCGCATGTGAATCATATGAAGGCAAATTGCCTCTCTTGTTTCATACATTCTCTCCCCCTGTCTCTCTCTCTCTCTCTATGTGTGTGTGTGTGTGTGTGTGTGTGTGTGTGTGTGTGTGTGTGTGTGTGTGTGTGTGTGTATGTGTCTATCTGTATGTATGTATGTGTGTGTATGTATGTATGGATGTCTCTCTCTCTCTCTCTCTCTCTCTCTCTCTTATATATATATTATATATATATATATACATATATATATACATATCGTCTGAAAACAATTTTCCCGTACGCCATCCTCTCTCTTGCATGTTTTTGCCTGTTTTGCTTTTAGTTCTCTCTCTGTGTCGCTGTCTCTGTCTCTGTCTGTCTGTCTGTCCGTCTGTCTGTCTGTCTCTGTCTTTCTCTCTCTCTCTCTCTGTCTCTGCCCTTTTCTTCTGAATGTTCATGTGTTCTTTCTGCATTTTCTTCCTCTCTTTCTATTTCTTTCAAATTCTTACCCACTAACGCTTACTCCTCATCCCTTCCTTCAGATTTCGTTGTCAAGCTTGTAGTGCCCCTTTCTCTTGTTTGTTTTGTCCCAGTCGTGCCTTAGTAGTAATACTATTACTTCATTACTGTTATGTTTTTTTTATTATAATTATCATAACTATTTCCTTTGCTGTTGTTGCCAGTGTTGCTGTCTTAAAAATGCAGTGAAGCGGCAACAACAGATTGGAAGATTACACTCTACCTAATGTCTTCGTTCGCGAGGGCTTAATAAGATTGTGTGTGTGTGCGTGCGTGCGTGGTGTGTGTGTGTGTGTGTGTGTGTGTGCGCGCGCGCGCACGCGTGCGTGCGTGCGTGCGTGCGTGCGTGCGTGTGTGTGTGTGTGTGTGTGTGTGTGTGTGTGTGTGTGTGTGTGTGTGTGAGTGTGTGTGTGTGAGAGAAGAGAGAGAGAGAGAGAGAGAGAGACAGGCAGACAGAGAGACAGAGACAGAGAGACAGAGACAGAGACAGAGAGACAGTAGCGTCATTCCTTTCCCGCTCATCTCCGTTTGCCTCATGATTATTCGTCTCCGGCTCGCTAACTGTCTGCTGGTAACTTTCAGTAGGCCGCCATGCGGCCATCACCAGAAGAGACCAAGCATTGCTGCTCAGTCCCTTTGGTGGTATCCCTTGGCGCTTGTTTTAACTGAACCTACGGAGAGCCTCAACTGAAGCAGATGCTAAAAATAGTGCAAGAGCAAGACTTGATCATGAGTCTTTCTCTATGTTGTGGAAACTTCTCACTACATCCCTCCAACACTGACTCACTATAAATCATTTCGAGGCATTAGATCTGAACTCTGAAACATTTTAAGTAGGAAGAAACCGAAATTCGGGTTACCCTTGGAATTAGAGCATGTATGTCCATGTAGATATTGTTTGTGTTTCCATTTAATCATGGAGAACTACTTTCTCTCACGTGGGGATGACCCAAAATAATACAGATCGTCTTTAAAGTTTTTGTCATTTATTGTAGTACCATCTTCCTTTTTATAGGTTTAAAGTGAATCGATTTTTTCCTATTTGACTCCTTGCCCAAACCGGGATTAAGTTTGCGTCTGATGATGATCGCACACCACGCTCTGGAAAAGGCGATCAGGCGTCGTAAGCAGCATATGTTTGGAATTATGGGCGTGTGATTATTTCATCATGGGAGCAAGAGTTACCGTACTTGTTTGTTACTTAATTGTTTACTGTTCCCTGCCTCATTTAAGTTTCGTTTCATATCAATCAAACCGAGGTGACCTGTATTTGTTGCTGTTCTTCCTTGCGTTTATTTGACTATATTCAAGATCAAAGAAGCCGTGACAGTCATGAATAAATTTTAATTCATGTGTGTTTATTCCTGCAGTTGTGTCAGGTACAGGGTATATGGGCAAGCTTGGAACTTCCATTTCTGGGGGATGTCTCCTTGTTTGTTCTGTCTGCTCTGTGCAGGCGTTTTGCTTGGTGATTTGGTGTCGTGAGCAGTATCAAGTTATGGGCGTGGAGTTATTTCATCATGGAAACGAGAGCTACGCTGCTTATTTAGTTTTTATGATGATTGATATTATTAAGGATTAGGGAAGAGCGACAGAAAACAAGAAAAGGTTAGCAGGGTGAAGTGAGTCGAGGGAGGGAAGGGGGTGGGGGTGGGGGGTGTTGAGTGGCGAGAGACACGATGATGCAACAGAATTCCATATCAATAATAATAATAATAATGAATACTTATATATCGCCTATTCTCGGGTAGAGACCAAGCTCTAAGCGCTTTACAATCAACACTCGCTTACACAACGGGCTGCCTACCTGGGTAGTGCCGACTGAAGAGCTGCCAGCTGGCGCTTCATTCAGTCGTTTCCCGTGTCATCCAGTCAATATCGTTCAATATCGTTCACTCAGTTTCTTTACTTCCTTCATTCTTTCCATTTCTTACGCAGGGTGCATGCTATGTGTAACGTGTCATCCATATCAACGGCCAAACTGGCCTACTCTTCCGAAAGTTGGTGATGGGATTTTACGTGTGTGCAAGATGTTATGCGTGCGTTCACACACGGAACCTCGGTTTATAGTCTCATTCGAAGGACTATCAGTCGGAGGACACATGATACGGATGTATTCTACACTTCCTGATGTGCAAGCTCCAATTCCCAAGCAGGCCCGAGAGAAAACCATCTGCACAGTTGGTCAGAAAATTCGAACAGGGCTTACAAAGTCATGTCCTTCAAGAGGATGACTCTCGATCGCACTGTCCAACGTATCTGTTCGCGCCCATAGCACACTCCAGTCCGAGTTGGAACTGACCAGACCTAAAAATCCCGGAACGGGTTTAAACACACGGTCTCCCAAATGCAAATTCGTGAGGTGAACCTGCGCACTTTAGTAGCTGGTTGTAGACTGTATTCTTCCTTATCCGCAGAATTCTGACTTTAATGTTGGAATTATTGCAGACTTTCCCAAGATTGCTGATACGACCTGTATTGACATTTAAACCTATGTGTCTGTACTTTTACTTCTTGAGGAACATGCCTGAGAAAACAGACATCAAAGACGGTGCAAACAGATTAGTATTGTTTCTTAGTTCTACTGGCTTGTCAAAACCAGAGAGATGTGTAGCTTTGCTGGCTACCCTGCTATTCATCTTGGGACTGCCAGTGTCTCGGTGATGGCCCGCTATTTCCATCTGGACATAAAGACATGCATCTCTCTCTCTCTCTCTCTCTCTCTCTCTCTCTCTCTCTCTCTCTCCTCTTCTTCTCTGTACAACACACTTTCAAACACACACACACACACACACACACACACACACACACACACACACACACACACACACACACACACACAAAGAGAGAGAGAGACAGAGACAGACAGACAGACACACACACACACACACAAGAGAGAGAGAGAGAGAGAGAGAGAGAGAGAGAGAGAGAGAGGCGCAATGTGCAGCGGAGTGAGACTTGAAATCAACTCGCGGCTCTCCCAGGGTTGTCTAGGGGTGTTGGAATTTTGAATTGATGATGCTCTACTTTCCTAATTTAAGCAACTCCTTAAACACAAAAGTAATTAACACTATCATTTCCTTTTCAGCACTTTAATAAAGTACTAGAACAATGCATAGAAAAAAGTATGAAAACAGAGAAGTGTCTGTTATGTGTGAAATACATGATTTGTACGAAAACACATGCACTGGGCTGTCGAGGAGTATGAAGTCTTCCCTGTCTTGCGTATTTTATTTACCTGGGAAAACCCAACCAACCAACAAAAACAAACAAACAAACAAACAATGGTGGTATCATCACAACTATCTGAAGTTCTCGTCAATCCAAGCAAGACACACGCAGGTCCTTGAACCATTTCTCAGAGCTGAGCGGTGGAACAGCGGAGATGAGTAAGAATACTGAAATGGAAGGAGAAAGACAACGCCATTAACGGCGACACCTGATAGCAAGGGGATTGCCCTCGCATTGCTCCACACATTCCTCAGACTTTTCCAGAAACTTCTATGTCTAATCGCACTCACATTGTGAAAGCAATCCGCCCAGAATACACTTCTGCATATTCGTGGAATTACCTACGCGGAATGATGTGTCTTGCTTCCCATTTTGAAGAAAAGAATATTTCATGAAAAACAAACAGTGGAGCATGTCCTAAGCTCATGTAAAGTAGCCCTGGCTCAAGGAAGGTACACATGGAGGCACAACCAAGTGCTCAAAAAGATTGTACAAGTAGTCTGGGCTAGTACCAAACCACAAAAGGGAAAATCAGGACTCCAAAGAACCCGCAACATTCTTCACGGCAGGAGGCAGCAAATCATGGCCAAGAACAACAGTGCCACTCGAAACATGCAGGCAGAGTCTGCTGGATGGGACAGATGACTGGGAGTGCACTGCAGACCTCCCAGAATGGAAGAGTCACCCAGAGATCATCAGCAAGAGTGGCATGAGAGCAGACATAGTAGTCCACTCTAAGTCAACCAAGCAGCTGATCATGATCGAGCTCACGGTGCCATATGAGAACAGAATGGAGGCAGCTCAAATCTACAAGACTGAAAAGTATGCTGATCTGGCAAACAGCCTGAGGAGAGAAGGCTATCAGGTCAAAGTCCTCACTGCAGAAATTGGAGCTAGGGGGTTTGTAGGAACGTCTGCATACAGCCTCATGAAACAGCTCTCAGATGCAGGGAAGGAAAAAACCAGAGCCCTGAAAGCAATGGCAGAAGCGGCAGAGGGGTGTTCAAGCTGGATCTGGTCAAGGAGGAACAAAAGTGAACTTCATAAGGCTTAATTTCCCTACAAATATCAGGTGTCCCTGTGGCTCAGTGGTTAAAGCGCGAGTCATTAAGTGGAAAATGAGCATGTCCAGAGGGTCATGGGTTCGAATCCCAGCCATGGCTCGTCCCAAGATGGGGAAAAAAAAAAGGGGCAGCAGAGGGACATCCGGAGTCATGAACCGGGTGTGGCCCAACCCCCCTAGAGTGTCAGGAGATAAGGGCCGAAACACTTGCTTGAAGGGGGCTTCTCTTCTGAGGACTCTCTGCTGCCACGCTCTCCACGAGTTTCTTTCTACTTTCAGCATGTTCGTTTGTTTGCATTTTTTTTTGTTAGCAAATAGCCTAAATACCAGAACAGAGACGGCTCTATTGCGAGCTCTAAATGACATAGTGGCTGCTTGTGATTCAGAGCAGATTTCCTTCCTGACACACCAAGACCTGAGTGCTGCATTCGATGCAACACATCACAGTACTATGTTGGCTCGTCTTTGGTACTCATTTGGAATTCAAGGCACAGCGCTTTTATTCTTGACGGGATGAGAGCAGGTTGTTTCTGTTTTTGGATCTAGCAGTCTGTTTGGACATCTAGGTGGTATCTGCAACGGCCATCGTGTCAACCCCCCAAAACAACAACAAACAAACAAACAAAACGCGCGCGCACACACACACACACACACACACACACACACACACACACACACACACACACACACAAGACCCTACTGACACTTGTCTTCTAACTTTAGAGCTTCTTACAACTCACAACAGGAAAAAAAACAAGTATGTAAATCCAAGCTAACATCGCCTATGACATTCCTTTCTTGAGCTGACCTTGATCTTCATGCGGCAACGCAGTACTTCGGCTGCATTTCTAGATATATTATATTCACATAGATCTAAACACTTTATTTATCTGGTTACAAAGGTGTCCCAAAACCATCTGGAGACGATCTGACTCTTACAAACAGAAAATACTGACTTACTAAAAAAAAAAAAAGAAAAAAAAAAGAAAGAAAAAAGGTTCCTTCCCGTACGAAATTTGAAAGGGATCTGTCAAACTTAGATGTAAAAGTAGCCAGACCTGCTGCAGGGAAACTTGTGTTCCACAACTCTGCAAATGATGATCTGTCACACAGGGATCCAGAGAAACACCTCCCTATTCCACGGTCACCTTGTGTTCCTCCACACACTTAAACGATCTACACCACACAGATTAATGACTAAGCTCAAAGGTCACAGTGATTGTGTGAGTTCGTACATCAAACAGATATAAAGCCGACTATTGTATAAGTCAAGTACGCTACACTCTAATTACAACTAAAGGGATGATCCACGTAACTGTACCTTTACATTTTATCTCGACCATGTCAACACACACCGCGTCCCTTCAATTCCAGCATACGAGCTGTTTACTAGAGATCCATCACTTCACCATTGACGCAATTATCCTACCTGCGCCACAACACGTTACGTTCCGATCGTGGTTTAATCATTATTTGATACATTTCACAGAACGCGCAATAGATTGAAGAATTCTCTGGTTTCACAAACAATACTTACATATAGCAAAAACAAACAAACAAACGCTACCGTAGTCTGCACGACACACTAACAAACATGGTGTAGTAAGTATGATTTCATGTGCTTCACAGACCACACAACAGATTCTAGAACTCTCTGGATTCACAAATGGTGCTTACAAGTAGCAACAAACTATTAAAGTCTGCACGACATTACTTACCTCTAACCACTAAGAAACGACAAACCAGGGATACTCACAACTGCATCCTAAAAAGGATTTTTATCTGAAATATTGAACAGTGGTGTCAATTATAAGAAAAAAACAAAGAATTGATTTTATAACAATTGTGTGTTCTCAAAATGTAAACACGTTAGACTGTATAAGATATTTCAAATTTGATGTTGGTGGGGAAGAGGAGAGTTATTAAGTCGAGGAGCACCTGTTACTTGCCATCAAGAAAGCGGCATCAAAGGACTCAACCCCCAGAAGAACCCTCAGTTTGTGATAGAGTGGGAAGCGGGGTGAGATCCTCGATCAACTCACCATCCTCCCTGAACACAAAAAGCAGTTCGTTGATGTTAGTTTTGTCCACAGGTACTAGGTGGTCTATGGGAATTTTGAATTCGTGATAGGCCTTTCTGCACATGAAAGATCGTTCGTGTTCTTGACTTCAAATGTAGTCCGCACAATTATGTAAGCTTCAACAGTTTATTTAAGTAAAAGAGCAGTGTAAATCATTCATGAAAAGTGATGAAGTATGTTTTATTGGTGAGAAATAAATCAACAAGGAAAAATCCCGCTAGTGGACTGTAAAGTAAGAAGTATCCTGTGTTTTGAGCATTCTGTGTAACACTGCAAAAACTGGTTGGAAGTTGTCCTCGTTCGTCTGTGCCAGACAGACGCAAGTTCTTCAAACCAGCCCTCAGAGCTGAGCGATGGACCCAGAAAAACGGGCGAGAAAAAAACCAAACAAACAAACAAACAAATGGAAAAGGAAACGCCCAAAACGGCGACACTTGACAGAAAGCGGGTCACATAAGAAGTCCAATAATTATATGCATCTCTGCCCTCATCTTCACATTCTTCATACAGAAAGAGGGTCACATAAGAAGTCCAATATGTGCATCTCTGCCCTCATCTTCGAAACATGACTCAAAACATGATTTTTTAAAATTCGCCCTTCCTCTCACAAAATTCACTTGTATGATAAAAAGAGGGGGACAAATGTACTTCATGACAAACAATTGAATTGTCGTTCACATCAGGAGTAGCACGAAAGGGAAAAGGACAAGGAGAAACCAGAGTGAGTGGCAGAAGGTATTGTAAAAAAATGGTTGATAGGAAAAAGCAGCCATAATGAAAAGACAGACTACTTCTACAGACTCTATAAATGCCGGGGACAGAGAGGCACAAACAAGCATCCACAATGATGGCCAGAATGAAAAACAAAAAATAAACAAAAAACAAAACGAAACAAAACAAAACAAACAAACAAACAAACAAACAAACAAAAACAAAAAAGCAAAAACACAACACATACAGCATATATTACAGCAAATCTATTAATTGTACAGAACAAGAAGAACCTACACTCAAGATAAAAAAGCAAAAGTCCAGTGTATTATCTGCATTGTAATGCACAGGACCTCCCCAAAAGCCGTGGTCACACAATGCAACAGAGATAAGGAGCCTGTCGTGTCTGAATAAACCGGTAAAGTATCAAGCTTTTATGCACAGCCTGATTTGAGAGGAAAGGAGAACATGGACAGTGATTAATGTCAAATGTTTAGCAGAAGAGTTGTCACCCCCTTACTTCTTTCGCCAATACCGATTCGTGCATTTTTTAAAATCTAAATGTGTATTTGAATGTACCTTGTATACAAAGTATCATTGAATTAATTTGTGATTGCATATCCATCATTTAACCAAACATGTCAATGTACACCTGAACATTATTCCATTGACACACTTGAGTGAATAAGTATTGAAGATCTAGTTGCAAAGCGAGAGGACTGCAGGCGGAAATCTAAACAAATCTTAAATAAATGTTAGCGAACCGCCCAGAGAACG
>CM065738.1:36832085-36839585 GCA_033310375.1 Conus canariensis | reverse complement strand
AGAGAAACACTGGCAATTCTGACCCAGGTGTTGACATTCTTTGGTAAAATAGAGACACAGGAACGGCCTGGGTAGAGAAACACTGGCAATTCTAACCCAGCTGTTGACATTCTTTGGTAAAATAGAGATACAGGAACGGCCTGGGTAGAGAAACTCGAAGCTATGAGAATTTGTTTGACCTGATTCTATTATGGAAATGACTGGAAAAGTCTAACCAGCTAAAATGGTACGGAAAACCACAAAGAACAGGTGAAAGTAGTTTTCATGAGTCACTTAATCTGAAACATGATACCAGCGCAGTTTTGGCGATTTTACCATCTCATGGAAAGAAGAAACAAAACAGACGCCAACCCAGATATCTTAGATGCGAACTGGGCTCCCAGGCAAAAGGCAAAAGAGAAAAAAAATCGAATCTACTGCAGCGCTTTATGAAAAAACAGTTCAGAGGAATTTTGATGTAAAGAAAAAAGTAACCGACAAACTTAAATCTGAATCAAGCTTGAAGTGGTTTAGAGCCACAACACCTGAACTGAATGGAGCAGTTGCTAGATGCATGGTAAATAGAATCCCAATCCAGACAAACTTCGTCATCTGTGTGTCAACCAAGTCTTGGAAGACGACAGCGACAACATTCAGTCTCTAGCAAGATGGTTTTGATAAATATTAAGTCCCGGAAAACAGGCCACAGTGTAACCCACGACCTGTAGGTAAATCAGGAAAAAGATCATGTCTCTTTGACAGCTATCGCATTCTTAGTATGTAAAACATGTTAGATGAACACATCAAACGTACCAAAAGAAAACTTGCGAGAAACCTGAAGATAGGCAGTTCCTCCTTCCCGATCAAGATTGCTACAGAAAAGGTAAACGTACATGGTAAAATGTATCTATACTCTGACAACAGCTTGTTGTTGGTGCGGAAAGCCATATCAGCTGTACTAAATGAAGACTCAAAGAGAAATACCTCACGAGGTTTTGAAGGATTATCTTTTATAACATGCAAGTAGTATATTTGACATCATTTACCTTACGAAGAAAAAAAAATGCACCAAGGCTGTCACTGAGTTACAGTTAGAGAAACAAGAAAAATGCCAGGGAGGTGCCTTCTTTAAATTTTGGTGAAACAAAACCTTCAGAGTACAAAAGACTGATTTCAAGAAAACCATGTTAAAAAAATCGTGCCCAAAGATGACAAGAGAAGAACCCTTTGAAACACTTCATTGATACCATGAACGAATCGGTCACTCTGGACGTAACAAGATCTTGGATAAAGTTTCCCGTAATTAGGCAGGGATAAAAATGTGTGTTTAGTCTCTTTCTGCAAACGTGTCCATTATGTGGAGTACGTCGACCCTTGAAACTGCCACCCCCGGAAAACCGAAAACCTGAGTTTCCTTACTCGTGTGGATGTTGACTTATTCCATATGTCCAGTCGACCAGATGGTCATGTTCAGTGGATCATGTACTGCAGAGATCATGTCACACAATACATCTGATATGTCCAGTCGACCAGATGGTCATTTTCAGTGGATCATGTACTGCAGAGATCATGTCACAAAAACATCTGAGCATATTCTTTGGTGACAAAATCAGCAACAGATGTGTCCGAAATTTTGATATCTCACTTCTGCATGTTTGGACTTCCGAAAATCCTTCAATACTCCAGTTCGTTGCCGAGGTTATCCATACGCTGACGATGCAGTGGAATGGTCTGATCATAAATGATTCATGGCCAGCCTCACCATCCACAGTCCAGGGCTGTGTTGAAGGCAGATATGGGGATCTTCAGTTAAACTGAGAGAAATGGATGGAAGATGATGGAAAAAAACTGGAGCTCAGGACTGAGGTTCGTCATTCACTCCATGAAAACATCTGTATCACAGACGGCAGGTGAAACACTATACGAGCTAGTTTTTGGACAGGTACCAATAGTATCCTACACTGCGCGGGCAATTTGAGAACAACAAAGGATGCTCCACGAAGAAAATTTGCCAGATGATGAGAAAGATCATCAGGATGTACTAATGCATGTCCAGTTTCCAGCCCGAATCCCACAATGCATGTGTCTGCCACCACAGAGCCAGACTGCTTGGGTACAAGACATCGCTTCACTGATCCAGGGCCATTTTTTGCCCGCACAGGACCAGTCTTTATCGACCTGAGCCTGTCGCCATCACGGTGGAAGTATGTGACATCGCTGCAGTACCAGCCTCATCCAGCACAGAAGCAGTCTGTGTCGGTATGAGAGTAGTAACTGTCCTCGCTCGACCAGCCGACATCAGTTTAGAAATGTAACTTCCTTGGCCATTCAGGCCAGATTTCCAGCCTTACACCCCCTATATCCCTAACATATAACTGCTTACAGTTCTTAAAGTTTAAGTCTCCGACTCATGCTCTGTCTACATCTGTCAAGCATAGTCGACTAGTCGTCATTCAAACACTGAAGCGTCCTTCACCTTCGATGGAGGCGGTTGAAGTGACAAACATGTAGTAAAAATAACTGTTTCTTAATTATTTGTTTAATATTTAAGCGTCATTACACTCATACCATTCCGTTCCGTTCTTACAGCAGTCTCAGTAGACTGACTTGACGGCAGGAAAAGAAAAAAAAAACTAAGTAAGAAGCTCATCTTTGTGATGAAGATCAGGGGTTGGTGGTGGTGGTAGTAGTGGTGGGGGGGGGGGGGGATCCATGTTTTAAGCTGACAGACAGGTGATAACAGTAACACTTTCGTCAGGGAAAGTTTCAGACTCATCAAGTTTTATGGGTGACAATCATTTCTGTCAGGAGGCTCGAGGAAAGATTTGTGTTCATTTGGGATTGGTACCCACGATCGCGCTAAATGACTGGAGACTGGAACAGCTGGTTCAATATCATGACAATGACGATGATCTCACTACGCGCTTGCACTCTCTCTCTCTCTCTCTCTCTCTCTCTCTCTCTCTCTCTCTCTCTCTCTCTCTCTCATTGTTTTTCTAATTTGTGTATGTGTTGTTGTGTGTGTGTGTGTGTATGTATTATATATATAATTGTTCAGTCACAAAAGGACCCCCAAAGGGAATGCAAAATAAAACAAATAAGTCAAACTTTCCAGAAAAGAATACGACACATTTCACAACCTCCAGTCTTATAATCATTATTATATTGGGTATTTATATAGCGCCTATCATCGGTCACAGACCTAGCTCTAAGCGCTTTACAATAAACACACTACCTCACTCACTCAACGGGCTGCCTACCCAGGTAGAGCCGGCCGAAGACCAGCCTACTGGCGCTCATTCAGTCGTTTCTCGTGCCATTCAAATATCAGTCACTCGTTTTCGTTTATCTCATTTATTCCTCCAGTTTCTCACATAGGATGCATACGATGTTTATACGTGTCCTCCATTTCCACCGGTACACGATGGTACCCCCTGCTCTTTTCGATTTTCAACTGCCGTGGGTTCTTTAACGTGTGCAGGGGGCCAGGAAAGCACACGGGTCCGACTCGCTTATAGTCCCCATCCGATGGACTTGACGTTCAGTTCGATTTGTCATTCAAACTGGGAAAGAAAGGGCGAGAAAGGCAGGGCTCGAACCCACGGACTTCTCACACGTTGGATTGGCAGGCGAACGTCTTAACCACTCTGCCACCTTTCGAGATAAAAGTGAAAGCAAAAAGCGCTCTGCTGGCTTTCACCCAGGGATAATCTTCAAAATCAACCAGCTATGAAACTGATTGTCTGACGTGACGAACCTTCTTCAAACAATTAAGAAAAGGATAGGATTCCGGACTGGCCTGAAGCAATCTGCAGCCTTCATTGGGGAAAAAACCCATGTGCATGAACGGCCCTGAATATGCAACCGTCAAGGGAAAAGGAAAGCCAGACCCACTGGCTGCCATGGCAACCTCAGATGTCAAACGAAACGTAGAAAAAAAATCAGCTGAAAAAAACAAAGTCATGGCCGCCAGTTGTAAAGAAACTCGCATATCTGAAAATACCGAGAGGAAGTGGCAGTGCACGTGAACTCAAATGAGGATCAAGACCCATCACTAACTAAACAAATAGAACAATCTCAAAACAAGCACTGCGGTGACTTCCGATATGTGTGTGTGTGTGTGTGTGTGGTGTGTGTGTGTGTGTGTGTGTGTGTGTGTGTGTATGTGTGTGTGTGTGTGTGTGTGTGTGTGTGTGTGTGTGTGTGTGTGTGTGTGAGTGTGAGTGTATGTGTGTGTGTATGCGTGAGGGTGTTTGTACGAATATAGTCACTGGTCTCCACTCCACACACGTAGAGGGTTTAGAATTTAATGCAGGACATGCATCAGTACACATGAACCTGTAGCCCAGAAGTTTTTAAGTTCCAGACATGGAGTGGATCAAATATCCAAATATGTACTATATGTACTAGCTAAAAAAAGCAGCTTAAAAGACGGACTAAAAAGCTTACCATTTAGAGGAAGGGCGCACTGAGAAGCAGTGCTTCAACACACACACACACACACACACACACACACACACACACACACACACACACACACACCACACCACACACACACACACTCTCTCTCTCTCACACACACACACACACACACACACACACACACACACACACACACTACACACACGCATGTACGCACGCATGCACGCGCACATACACACACTCTCAAAAGGAGCACAGAAGCGCACATGCGAACGTCCGCATAGACACACACACACACACACACACACACACACACACACACACACACACACACACACACACACACATACATGTGTGTGTGTGCGTGTGCGCGTGAGCGCGCGCGCATATGTGTAACAAATAAATCGCGCGTGCGCGTGTTTGTGTTGTGTGTGTGTGTGTGTGTGTGTGTGTGTGTGTGTGTGTGTGTGTGTGTGTGTGTGTGTGTGTGCGCGCGCGTGTGTGTTCTCAGTTCATTAAACAAAAAAGTCTACATCTGACTGACGATCATGGATTGTTAAGCACTACATATACGAAGAGTTAAGTAAAATCGCCACTGTCTGCCTAAATACTGTATCAGAAGTTCTCCTTCACCCTCCAGAAGAAAACCATTTTACTTCGGAATAGATTTGTTCCATTTTGTCTGGAACGAACGAACAAGACACACAGCTTTGGTTGTGGTTGTCTATATGGTCTTTACCTCGACAAAAGGCACCAACAGCTGTCTCCTTTGTTGCTTTGGGCTTGTGGAAAACCTTGATCTGCTTTCTGATGATATCATATACAGATGTCTCAATAGAACCACGTGGAAAGGACGTCATGCCCAAGACTTTCCTTTCATCAGTAATTGCCAGTGGCTACACCCCCGCCGACACCTTTGACTTGCAGACTACAGCAGCACAATATCGGAGGCCACGAAATGGCTGCATTGAAATGGTGTTCAACGAGGAGTTTGTACCTTGGGACAATTCTGACAACATTGTCAGTCGAGAGGCGGAACATCTGGTCTCTCAAATCAAAAACACGGCGATTGTATTCCTGTTTCTGATTGGCGGGCCCGGTAACGTCATCAACATGGTGGTGTTCTACAAGCAAGGTCTTCAGGATCGGGTCAACTTGTGTCTCTTCGCTCTGGCCCTAGCTGATGAGATTAACTCACTAGTACTTATCATTGGCAATGCGGAAAGACTCTATCTTCAGTATGCTACAGGAGAAAGTTACGGTCCCGTTACGAAGCTTCTGTATGACAACTTCTTCGGAGTTTTAAATGGCTTCACCTATGTTTCTTCCATTCTGTCCGCCATCATTGCTTGCGAGAGATGCCACTGTGTGTTTAGTCCACTCAGCCACCAAACGTTCATGCGCACGAGAACTATGGGTCTTTTCATTATTGCCGATTATGTCCTTGTGATAGGACTGTTTTTCCTGGTCATTGGATTCCGATTCCGTGCTGCGTGTGTGTACGATCCGGTATCTGGTGCAGCTAGAACGGTATATGTTCTGACGGATTTTTACAAAGAGCACAGAGAGGTTCTTGACTTCTTGTATGGCGCATTGATTGGTGTCGGATTGTCCGTGCTGGTGATGGCAGTGATAATTGTAGCAACGATCGTAACGGCAGTGAAACTTCGTCAGATTGTGTCATGGCGTGCTGAAGCAGCAGCCTCCATCTCTCCCAGGGAAGTAGCTCTCACTAAGATGCTGATTGGCACTTCCATCCTCTTCATCATCTGTGTTCTTCCGACTGGCGTGACGCGTACCATGGCTTCTGTCTTCCCCGAGATCAATTCAGGACGACGTAATCATAATTTCTTTCAAATGTGTGTGTGGATCAGCGTATTATTCAGTTTCATCAACTCCAGTTTCAATGTAGTTGTGTACTATGTCATGGGGTCTCGTTACAGAGAAACATTCTGGTCACTGTTTGGAAGGCCATCAAGTCCTGAAGACAGAACATCAAACAAATAATCCCTGTATCCGAACAAAACCGTGAAGGAAAACTACCAACGTCATGGAAAAAATGGAGTTAAATGGTTTTTTTTTTTTTTTTTTTTTTTTTTACAAACTGGCTTGACTGACAGAAAGCAGAAAAGTAGCACCCCCTGTATCTGTCTGTCTGTCGGTCGATCAGTCAGTTTGTCTTTATGTCCGTCTGTCTGTCTGTCAGTCTACCTGTCTGTCTGTCTGTCTGTCTCTCTCTCTCTGTCTCTCTCTCTCCGTCCCTCTCTCTCTCTCTCTCTCTCTCTCTCTCTCTGTGCCTGTCTGCGTATTTGTCTGTCTCTGTCTCTTTCTGTCTGTATGTCTGTCTGTCTATCTCACCTTCTCTCTCTCTCTCTCTAAACATTTAATGACCGACATTGCCTCCTCATCTTCACAAACAGAACACATGTGACAACACAGAAATTCTGCAAACTAATGAATGAGCACATCTTATGTCGAGCCACTCGTTATTAAACAAGAATGTTAGGATTTGCATAAGAGTAGTTATAAGTATAGGGTCAAGAAGAAGAAGAAGAAGAGAAGGAGAAAGAAAACATGTGTCTTTAATGCAGTCGTTTTTTTTGTTTTGTTTTGTTTTTCAAAATCCAAATTATACACAACAATAAAAGGAAGCAGTCAAAACAAGATAGTGTACTCAAAAGGAATCAAAATTACAAATTTTAATTGTCAAATCATTAAATGAAAAAAAAAAATCAAGGTATCTGAATTTCCAGTTAGACAGGCTCCGAAAGTCATGATTGTGTGGAACCCTCTCTGCATGCACAGCTGCCGTGCATCTTCCGGGCATGTCCTGGATGAGACGGTGGATCTGTCGGCTGTGATGGATGTGCGCTCCCCTTAAAGGGCGTCATCAAGCTCATACAGTGTTGCTAGGGAGTGGCAGTTAACCCAGTTTTGGTCAAGTTTGTTCAAAACTTTCGACAACTATTTTGTGAGATTAAGATCGGATGATCTGGAGAGTCACAGAAGGGTGCTAATGTTGACAGCCAGGAACTGTGTAGAGACACGCTCCACGTGTGGTCGTGTGTTGTCCTGATCAACAAGGGAGTCTTCTGGTCC
>CM065738.1:36824585-36827085 GCA_033310375.1 Conus canariensis | reverse complement strand
TTACGGGAAACTTTATCCAGATCTTGTTACGTCCAAGTGACCGATTCGTTCATGGTATCAATGAAGTGTTTCAAAGGGTTCTTCTTTTGTCATCCTTGGCCACGATTTTTTTAAAAGGATTTTCTTGAAATCAGTCTTTTGTACTGTGAAGGTTTTGGTTCACCAAAATTTAAAGAAGGCACCTCCCTGGCATTTTCTTGTTTCTCTAACTGTAACTTAGTGACAGCTTTGGTGCTTTTTTTTCTTCGTAAGGAAAGTGATGTCAAATATACTACTTCTATGTGATAAAAGATCATACTTCAAAACCTCATGAGGTATTTCTCTTTGAGTCTTCAATTAGTACAGCTCATATGGCTTTCCGTACCAACAAGCTGTTGTCAGAGTGTAGATACATTTTACCATGTACGTTTACCTTTTCTGTGCAATCTTGATCGAGAAGGAGGAACTGCCTATTTTCAGGTTTCTCGCAAGTTTTCTTTTGATACGTTCGATGTGTTCATCTAACATATTTTACATACTAACAATACGATATCTTTTAAAGAGACATGATCTTTTACCTGATTTACATATAGGTTTTGGGTTACACTGTGGCCTGTTTTCCGGGACTTAATATTTATAAAAACCATCTTGCTAGAGACTGTTGTCGCTGTCGTCTTCCAAGACTTGGTTGACATTCAGATGACGAAGTTTGTCTGAATTGGGATTTTATTTACTATGCATCTAGCAACTGCTCCATTCAATTCAGCTGCTGTGGTTCTAAACAATTTCAAGCTTGATTCAGATTTAAGTTCGTCACTTACTTTTTTTTCTTTAATCAAAGTTCCTCTGAACTTTATTTTTCATAAAGCGCTGCAGTAGATTCGATTTTTTTCTCTTTTGCCTTTTGCCTGGGAGACCAGTTAGCATCTATGATATCTGGGCTGGCGTCTGTTTTGTTTCTTCTTTCCATGAGATGGTAAAATCACCAAAACTGTGCTAGTATCATGTTCAGATTAAGTGACTCATGAAAACTACTTTCACCTGTTCTTTGTGTTTTTCCGTACCATTTTACTGGTTAGACTTTTCCAGTCATTTCCATAATAGAATCAAGTGAAACAAATTCTCACAGCTTCGAATTTTTCTACCCAGGCTGATGGTTTTGATAAATATTAAGTCCCGGAAAACAGGCCTGTGTCTTTATTTTACCAAAGAATTCAACACCTGGGTCAGAATTGCCAGTGCTTCTCTTGTACCTGCCACACGTTAAGTGTTCTGTAATGTTTCCTTCGCTTGTGTCATACTGAAAAGGTTCCTTTGTTTCAGTTCTTCTCCTTTAAGTGGTTTTTGTCGGATGAATAATACGGAGAGGTTATCATTACTGTAATGTATAAATGTCTGTGCACTCATACCTGCCATCAGTTTTGGTGCCATGAACGGAGAACTGATGACACTGCCAATGGTACCTCGTTGTGCTCCTATGTATGTAGAAGATGACGTTGCTGGTATACTAGGAAACACTTCATCCGGTACTTCTTCTGTGACAATGCCTTGAGGAATATCGCGTTGCTGATCTCACGATCTTGGCTTGGCTGTAAGATCTCAGAATAGCACCATCGTGTGTCCAAACACACCCCACCCCTACCCCTTAAACAGCAAACCAACAGAAACAAACAAACTGTATTCGGACGAACTGGATCCTCAGTGAGTGCATGCACTGATAAGTACAAGTTTTTCTTACAGATGTCGCATCTTTCCAGGCGCATGTCCGTAAGTGCACATGTACTGTTACACCGTTTTTCAAAAGCTGTCTTCTGCACTCTGTGTTTCAAGTTGTCTTTTCAGTATTACAGTTTGTCCTGGTCCTTTATGCTTTAAAGGTTTATGAAACTATCCAGATATATAAAGGTCTGTTGATGGTTTTCTAGTTTACATTCCAAGGATTCAATCCTCTTTCTAACTTCGTAGTAGTTCACTTCAGATTGAGTCATTCTCCCATCCAACTGTGTTCTCGTCTTGCCTTTTTCGCTTCGCCGTGATTTATTTTTTGTATATGTGTGTGTGTGTGTGTGTGTGTGTGTGTGTGTGTGTGTGTGTGTGTGTGTGTGTGTGTGTGTGTGCACATTTAACTTGCCACCGATGGTCTGTATCGTACAAACAAGGCAAAATTTGGTAACAATAACGAATAGATTTTTCTTGTAGTGAGGAGATGAAAACGTAGCCATAATTCCTTGTATTGGGAAGGGCAACGGATGCCCATTTATGCAGGGAATACTACCACACATTGCATACATCGGTTTGGTGTCGTACTAACGCCAGACTGCACACAGCTGGAGAAGAAGAAGAAGAAGAAGAAGAAGAAGAAGAAGAAGAAGAAGAAGAAGAAGAAGAAGACGAGGAAGTAGAAGAAGAAGAAAAAGACGAAGAGGGACTTGCCTTTAATGATGAAGGTCAACAGACATAGAAATGACAATTTACGTACCAAAACCATTATTAAATCACATCTCTCCCCCCCCTCTCTCTC
>CM065738.1:36792085-36819585 GCA_033310375.1 Conus canariensis | reverse complement strand
GTTATGTAACACGTCATGCTGAGCTGCTTAAAGTAAAGCCATCCGCCTTCGACTCCATTTTTGGACTCGCGGTTGCGGAGTATTGGCGTCAATACCCTACGTGTTGAGCGATGCAGAGGAGGAAGAAGTAAACAAACATCAACATCATCAATTGTCCACCACCACCACCACCCCTCTCCCTACCTTCGCCTTCCTGGATGTCTTCAGTTAATGTTAGAGATTCATGCAACCTTGTCATTGTACCATTTAACCAACTGTTGCTGCGCAAAAAAAAAAAAAAAAAAAAAAAAAAAAAAAAAAAAAAAAACTTTGGCTGCAGACAACACCCAGGCTGTTGGAAGAGAGAGAGAGAGAGAGAGAGAGAGAGAGAGAGAGAGAGAGAGAGAGAGAGAGAGAAGCCGGCAACAGTCAACGATTTTGTAACAAATAACATTGTTGCTATATATGCGTCACAGTCATGGCGTCTGCTCGGTGGTGATGAGGTCACGTGCAAGGATCTGGCATCCCCTGGACACATAGCTTTCCGCGGTCATCACGTGGTGATGGAACAGCTTTTGGGATCTTATTTAATACATATGTAGGCCTACATACATCATATATATATATATATATATATATATATATATGTGTGTGTGTGTGTGTGTGTGTGTGCGTGCGTGTGTGTGTGTGCGCGCGCGCGCGCGCGCGTGTGTGTGTGTGTGTGTGTGTGTGTGTGTGTTTGTGTGTATTGTGACGGATCGTTTCCCGTCCAGTCACAAATTTTTATGCAACCGTGCTTACCGGAATGTAGTTGTCCGGAAGCCGGTTGAAAAGTTTACCTGACTGCTGCTCACCTGCGCACTGTTATAAGCCGGGTGAGTTTAACCGGTTAGGCAGTCTCTGCAGTGATTCCGGCAACGCAACAACACAGGAGGCTGAAGAGGGACTCCAGCTATTTTTGGTGGCAGTCAGGTATTTATCACCACAATGTTTATGTATTAGCAAACCGAAACCGTATTCCCGGTTAGGAGCGACTGAAACTTCCTCAGCGCACTGTGAAGGTTTTGTTTAAAAAAAAAGTATTTGTGTGTTCTGTTATCCTATGACTTGATAGGGTAGCAAAACGAAATGCTGTCGGAAAACATAGATGAAGTGAGTGTTAAAGGAAGTGGTCTTCAGAAAAAAAAAAAGATTTTGTGTATTCTGTGACTTAACTAGCTATGAACTTCATGATGAAAAAAGGTGTTTATTACAATGTGCTTTCCGAGAAGAGGGATGATGCTATGGATAATATGGATGCTATGGATAATAAGTTCCCAGAGTGAGCGATAGAGACTTTATATATGATTTTTGATGTGGATGAGTATTTAACTCACTCTTGATATGAATATTGAATAGTTGTGTGTTGGTAAACAAGAATGTGTGGGAATCTTTCCCTTACATATATTGAAGTAGATGAATCTTTTGGAAAATAATACCTTTTAAAATCTGGTGATTATATGAAATGAAATGAACATTCGTGTCGTGTTACAAGAAAAAGAAATGTAGTGACATTTACAGTTTGATGAAAAGTAATTATTGATTGTGTGTAATGAATTGTATTCATGGTTTATTGAAGAGGGTATAGGTGGAAATCCTTTCCCCAATTTGGAAAACTAGATTCTGAAAGGTTTATATGGAAATCCTTTCCTGTGTAGTGTTGTGATTCCGGAGAAAGAGGGAAATGTTGTAGTGTTATGATTCCGGAAAAGGGAATGTTGTAATGTTGAAGAAAGAATAAGCTGATGTTTGTCTCAAGTTCTAGTGAAATAGGATGTGGCTAATGAATATGAATGTAGTCGTGATTGTAATGAATAGTAGCCATGATAATCAAGGTAGTTAATCAGTTTCCCCCAGGTAGAAGTGTTCCCTGGACTGAGGGGGACTGGCTGCCATTTACTGAGGGTCAGGGCCATAGCTGTGTCTACCCCCCCCCCCCCCCCCCCCCTGTTCTCCACCCTGTGTCGGTGTCGAGAGGCCGGCCTGAGTGCCGACAACCACCCTACCTGCCACTGCACCCAGGACCGACTACCCGCTGAGCCAGTTGGGCTGGAGACGCCGCTGCTGCCAAGCCAGAGCGCCGCTCCCGAGTTTTCGAACCAGCGACCTGTTGGCTAGGCCGTCGCTGTGTTCTCTGTTTGTGTGTGAGCCACAGCTCCTGTGTGAGACTGTCACCTTGCCGCCGGCAGAGACGACGTGAGTGTGGTAGAGATTTTTGAGCCACAGCTCTGAAGTTCCTTAAGTCCTGTGTCGGACTTGACTTGATGCTGTAGTCGTCATCTTCATCATCTTCGTCGTCTTCGTCCTCTTCATCATCTCGTCGTCTTCATCGTCTCGTCGTCTTCATCGTCTCGTCGTCGTCATAGTCGACGTCGTCGTAGGAACCAGCAGCGCTATATATAGATATATTTTGTGTGTACGCCTAATGGTTGGCGTGCCGACCTATGAATGTCCGTGCGTTTGTTATATTATATGTTTGTCTGATGGCTCGGGCAGCATAAAACAAAAGAAGGTGTTGTTTTGTTGCCTGGCTGTCAATGTTCGGGTGAGTGGGTGTGTGTATGTGAATTGGAAAAGTCGTACATGCATCCATAATTTCTGAGTGAGAGTCAGACAGTCAGACACCTGCAGACACTACCCATTCCTTCCGTGACATATATGTATATACTTAAATAAACTGTTGAAGCTGGTATAATTGTGCAGAAACTGAAACAAATTAAGAAGAGAAATTATAATTATTCCGCTGGACAAAAGGGACAAACAAATTATTATTGTCTTGTAATTTGTTTGTCCCTTTCGTCCGGATAATTTTTCTCTCTCTTTTTTTAAGTTAATTCTATTAATTTTTTTTTCTTCTCTTCTCAGTGTATAGATGAATTCTCCAAACAGTACTTTGAAACTCAATTCTCTTCTTCTTTTCTTCTTCTTCTTCTTTTTCTTCTTCTCTTTCTTCTTCTTCTTCTTCTTCTTCTTCTTCTCCAGCTGTGTGCAGTCTGGCGTTAGTACGACACCAAACCGATGTATGCAATGTGTGGTAGTATTCCCTGCATAATGGGCATCCGTTGCCCTTCCCAATACAAGGAATTATGGCTACCGTTTTCATCTCCTCACTACAAGAAAAATCTATTGTTATTGTTACCAAATTTTGCCTTGTTTGTACGATACAGACCATCGGTGGCAAGTTAAATGGACACACACATACACACACACGCACACCCACACACACACACACACACACACACACACACACACACACACACACACACACACACACACACACACACACCTCTCGATAAAAGTAGATATACAAAAGAATAAATCACCAGCGTAGCGAAAGAGGCAAGTCGAGAACACAGTTGGGTGACAGAATGACTCAATCTGAACTGAACTTCTACGAAGTTAGAAAGAGAATATAATCCAAAGGATAACTAGTATGCAAATTGGATACTTTATTCCTTGGAAACTAAACTAGAAACACCATCAACAGACCTTTATATTTGGATAGTTTCATAAACCTTTAAAGCGTAATGGACCAGGACAAGCTGTAATACTGAAAAGACAACTTGAAACACAGAGTGCAGAAGACAGCTTTTGAAAAACGGTGTAACAGTACATGTGCACTTACGAACATGCGCCTGGAAAGACGTGACATCTGTAAGAAAAACTTTTACTTATCATGCATGCACTCACTGAGGATCCATTACGTCCGAAGACAGTTTGTTTCTGTTTGTTTGTTTTTTAGGGGGTAGGGGTGGGGATGCGTTTGGACACGCGATGACGCTGTGCGGAGATCTTACAGCCAGGCTAAGATCGTGAGATCAGCAACGTATTAGTCTTCAAGGCATCGTCACAGAAGAAGTACTGGATGAAATGTTTCTTAGTATACCAACAACGTCATCGTCTACACACACAGGAGCACAGCGAGGTACCATTGGCAGCGTCATCAGTTCTCCGTTCATGGCACCAAAACTCACGGCAGGTATGAGTGACAAACACTTACACATTACAGTAATGATAACCTCTCTGTATTATTCATCCGACAAAAACCACTTAAAGGAGAAGAACTGAAACAAAGGAACCTTTTCAGTATGACACAAACGAAGGAAAGGAAACTATTACAGAACACTTACCGATTGGAAATAGCACAGGAACAAGAGAAGAACACTGGCCTAATGAATCAAAATAGGGAACCCAAGGCTGGAATTCTGACCCGTGTTGCTTCTTTGGTAAAATAGAGAACTATAGGAACACGGGGCCTTGCATTGTAAATAGAGAAAAGCACTGGCAATTCTGACCCAGGTGTTGACATTCTTTGGTAAAATAGAGACACAGGAACACCCTGGGTAGAGAAGCACTGGCAATTCTGAACCCAGGATTGTAGGAATAATTCCACTTTGGTAAAATAGAGACACCCATAGGAAACGGCTGCCCTGAATGTAAGAACGAAACTGGAGCACTGGCAATTCTGACCCAGGTGTTGACATTCTTTGGTAAAATAGAGACACAGGAACACCTGAGTAGAGAAACTCGAAGCTATGAGAATTTGTTTGACCTGATTCTATTATGGAAATGACTGGAAAAGTCTAACCAGTTAAAATGGAACGGAAAAACACAAAAACAGGTGAAGTAGTTTTCATGAGTCACTTAATCTGAACATGATACTAGCGCAGTTTTGGCGATTTTACCATCTCATGGAAAGAAGAAACAAAACAGACCCAGCCCAGATATCGTAAATGTTGACGGGGACTCCCAGGCAAAGAGAAAAGAGAAAAAAAAATCGAATCTGTTGCAGCGCTTTATGAAAAAAAAATGTTCAGAGGAACTTTGATGTAAAGCAAAAAGTAAGTTACGAACTTAAATCCTGAATCAAGATTGAAGTGGTTTAGAACCACAACACCTGACTTAATGGCGCAGTTGCTAGATGCATGGTAAATAAAATCCAATCTAGACAAACTTCGTCATCTGAATGCCAGCAAGTCTTGGAAGACAAAAGTGACAACATTCAGTCTCTAGCAAGATGGTTTTGATAAATATTAAGTCCCGAAAACAGGCCACAGTGTAACCCACAACCTGTAGGTAAATCAGGAAAAAGATCGTGTCTCTTTTAAAAGCTATCGCATTGTTAGTATGTAAAATATTTAGATGAACACATCGAACGTATCAAAAGAAAACTTGCGAGAAACCTGAAAATAGGCAGTTCCTCCTTCCCGATCAAGATTGCTACAGAAAAGGTAAACGTACATGGTAAAATGTATCTATACTCTGACAACAGCTTGTTGTTGGTGCGGAAAGCCATATCAGCTGTACTAAATGAAGACTCAAAGAGAATACCTCACGAGGTTTTGAAGGATTATCTTTTATAGCATGCAAGTAGTATATTTGACATCATTTACCTTACGAAGAAAAAAAGCACCAAGGCTGTCACTGAGTTACAGTTAGAGAAACAAGAAAAATGCCAGGGAGGTGCCTTCTTTAAATTTTGGTGAACCAAAACCTTCACAGTACAAAAGGACTGATTTCAAGAAAACCATGTTTAAAAAAATCGTGCCCAAAGATGACAAGAGAAGAACTCTTTGAAACACTTCATTGATACCATGAACGAATCGGTCACTGTGGACGTGACAAGACCTGGGATAAAATTTCCCGTAATTATGCAGGGATAAAAGGTGTGTTTAGTCTCTTTCTGCAAACGTGTCCATTATGTGGAGTACGTCGACCTTGAAACTGCCATCCCCGGAAAACCGAAAACCCTCCCGCAGTTAGTTTCCTTACAGATGCCTGTGGATCATGTTGCATCTTATTCGATATGTCCAGTCGACCAGATGGTCATTTTCAGTGGATCATGTACTGCAGTGATCATGTCACACAATACATCTGATATGTCCAGTCGACAAGATGGTCATTTTCAGTGGATCATGTACTGCAGAGATCATGTCACAAAACATCTGAGCATATTCTTTGGTGACAAAATCAGCAACAGATGTGTCCGAAATTTTGATATCTCACTTCTGCATGTTTGGACTTCCGAAAATCCTTCAATACTCCAGTTCGTTTGCCGAGGTTATCCATACGCTGACGATGCAGTGGAATGGTCTGATCATAAATGATTCATGGCCAACCTCACTATCCACAGTCCCAGGGCTGTGTTGAAGGCAGATATGGAGATCTTCAATTGAACTGAGGGAAATGGATGGAAGATGATGGAAAAAAACTGGAGTTCAGGACTCAGGTTCGTCCATTCACTCCATGAAAACATCTGTCAAACTATTCAGAAAAGAATACGGCACATTTCACAACTTCCAGTCTGATAATGGAGATAAAAGTGAAAGCAAAAAGCGCTCTGCAGGCTTTCACCCAGAGATAATCATCAAAATTAACCAGCTATGAAACTGACTGTCTGACTTGACGAACCTTCTTCAAACAATTAAGAAAAGGAGTAGGATTCCGGACTGGCCTGAAGCAATTGCAGCCTTCATTGGGGAAAAAACCCATGTGCATGAACGGCCCTGAATATGCAACCGTCAAGGGAAAAGAAAACCAGACCCACTGGCTGCAAAGGCAACCTCAGATGTCAAATGAAACGTAGAAAAAAAAATCAGCTGAAAAAACAAGTCATGGCCGCCAATTGTAAAGAAACTCGCATATCTGAAAATAACGAGAGGAAGTGGCAGTGCACGTAACTCAAATGAGGATCAGACCCATCACTAACTAAACAAATATCAGAACGATCTCAAAAACCAGCACTGCGGGCTCTGAAAAGTGTGTGTGTGTGTGTGTGTGTGTGTGTGTGTGTGTGTGTGTGTGCGGGCGGCGCGTGTCGGTGTTGTGTGTGTGTGTGTGTGTGGCGCTGCGCGGGTGTGTGTGTGTGTGTGTGTGTGTGTGTGTACTCATATAGGGTCTTTTCATGTGCAGATGTGAATGACGGAACGCATGGCAACTGTGATGACAGATACTGAAATACTGAGGATCCCTGCTCCGTTTGCTGTTGAGGTGTGTGTGTGTGTGTGTGTGTGTGTGTGTGTGTGTGTGTGTGTGTGTGTGTGTGTGTGTGTGTGTGGTGTGTGTGTGTGTGTGTGTGTGTGTGTGTGTGTGTGTGTGTGTGTGTGTGTGTGTATGCGTGAGGGCGTTTGTACGATATAGTCACTGGTCTCCACTCCACACGCGTAGAGGGTTTAGAATTTAATGCAGGACATGCATCAGTACACATGAACCCGTAGCCCAGAAGTTTTTAAGTTCCAGACATGAGTGGATCAAATATCCAAATATGTACTATATGTACTAGCTATAAAAAAAAGCAGCTTAAAAGACGGACTAAAAAGCTTACCATTTAGAGGAAGGGCGCATGAAAAACAGTGCTTCAACAACACACACACACACACACACACACACACACACACACACACACACACACACACACACACACACCACCACCACCACACACACACACACACACACACACACACACACACAACACACACACAAACACACACTTACTGAACACACACACACACACACACACACACCACACACACACACACACACACACACACACACACATACACAACACACACCACAGGTACGCTCGCATGCACGCACACATACACACACTCTCAAAAGGACACAGAAGCGCACATGCGAACGTCCGCATTGACACACACACACACGCATACATGTGTGTGTGCGTGTGCGCGCGACGCGACGCGCATATGTGTAACAAATAAATAGCGCGCGCGCGCGTAGTGTTTGTGTTGTTGTGTGTGTGTGTGTGTGTGTGTGTGTGTGTGTGTGTGTGGTGTGTGGTGTTGTCTGTCTGCGGTGTCTGTGTGTGCGCGTGTGTTCTCAGTTCATTAAACAAAAAGTCTTCATCTGACTGACGATCATGCATTGTCAAGCACTACATATACGAAGAGTTAAGTAAAATCGCCACTGTCTGCCTAAATACTGTATCAAAGTTCTCCTTCACCCTCCAGAAGAAAACCATTTTACTTCGGAATAGATTTGTTCCATTTTGTCTGGAACGAACGAACAAGACACACAGCTTTGGTTGTGGTTGTCTATGTGGTCTTTACCTCGACAAAAGGCACCAACAGCTGTCTCCTTTGTTGCTTTGGGCTTGTGGGAAACCTTGATCTGCTTTCTGATGATATCATATACAGATGCCTCAATAGAACCACGTGGAAAGGACGTCATGCCCAAGACTTTCCTTCCATCAGTGATTGCCAGTGGCTACACCCCCGCCGACACCTTTGACTTGCAGACTACAGCAGCACAATATCGGAGGCCACGAAATGCTGCATTGAAATGGTGTTCAACGAGGAGTTTGTACCTTGGGACAATTCTGACAACATTGTCAGTCGAGAGGCGGAATATCTGGTCTCTCAAATCAAAAACACGGCGATTGTATTCCTGTTTCTGATTGGCGGGCCCGGTAACGTCATCAACATGGCGGTGTTCTACAAGCAAGGTCTTCAGGATCGGGTCAACTTGTGTCTCTTCGCTCTGGCCCTAGCTGATGAGATTAACTCACTAGTACTTATCATTGGCAATGCGGAAAGACTCTATCTTCAGTATGCTACAGGAGAAAGTTACGGTCCCGTTACGAAGCTTCTGTATGACAATTCTTCGGAGTTTTAAATGGCTTCACCTATGTTTCTTCCATTCTGTCCGCCATCATTGCTTGCGAGAGATGCCACTGTGTGTTTAGTCCACTCAGCCACCAAACGTTCATGCGCACGAGAACTATGGGTCTTTTCATTATTGCCGATTATGTCCTTGTGATAGGACTGTTTTTCCTGGTCATTGGATTCCGATTCCGTGTGCGTGTGTGTACGATCCGGTATCTGGTGCAGCTAGAACGGTATATGTTCTGACGGATTTTTACAAAGAGCACAGAGAGGTTCTTGACTTCTTGTATGGCGCATTGATTGGTGTCGGATTGTCCGTGCTGGTGATGGCAGTGATAATTGTAGCAACGATCGTAACGGCAGTGAAACTTCGTCAGATTGTGTCATGGCGTGCTGAAGCAGCAGCCTCCATCTCTCCCAGGGAAGTAGCTCTCACTAAGATGCTGATTGGCACTTCCATCCTCTTCATCATCTGTGTTCTTCCGACTGGCGTGACGCGTACCATGGCTTCTGTCTTCCCCGAGATCAACTCAGGACGACGTAATCATAATTTCTTTCAAATGTGTGTGTGGATCAGTGAATTATTCATTTTCATCAACTCCAGCTTTTAATGTAGTTGTGTACTATGTCATGGGGTCTCGTTACAGAGAAACGTTCTGGTCACTGCTTGAAGGCCATCAAGTCCGGAAGACAGAACATCAAACAAATAATCCCTGTATCCGAACAAAATGGTGAATGAAAACTACCAACGTCATGGAAAAAATAGAGTGAAATGTATTTGTTTTTTTACAAATTGGCTTGAATGATAGAAAGCGGAAAAGTAGCACTCTCTATCTGTCTGCCGGTCGATTAGTCAGTTTGTCTTTATGTCCGTCTGTCTGTCTATCTGTCTACCTGTCTGTCTGTCTGTCTGTCTGTCTCTCCCTCTGTCTGTCTGTCTGTCTGCGTATTTGTCTCTCTCTGTCACTGTCTGTCTGTCTGTCTGTCTGTCCTTCCCTCCCTCCCTCCCTCTCTCTCTCTCTCTCTCTCTCTCTCTCTCTCTCTCTCTCTCCTTTTCTCTCCATGGAATTGTAATAAACATTTAATTACTGATATTACCTCCTCACCTTCATGAACAGAACACATGTGACAACACAGAAATTCAGCAAACAAATGAATGAGTACATCTTATGTCGAGCCACTCGTTATGAAACATGAATGTTAGGATTTGCATAAGAGTAGTTATAAGTATAGGGTCAAGAAGAAGAAGAAGAAGAAGAAGAAGAAGAAGACGAAGAAGAAGAAAAGAAAACATGTGTCTTTAATGCAGTCGTTTTTTTTGTTTTGTTTTCGTTTTTCAAAATCCAAATTATACACAACAATAAAAGAAAGCAGTCAAAACAAGATAGTGTACTCAAAAGGAATCAAAATTACAAATTTTAATTGTCAAATCATTAAATGAAAAAAAAAATCAAGGTATCTGAATTTCCAGTTAGACAGGCTCCGAAAGTCATTATTGTGTGGAACCCTCTCTGCATGCATAGCTGCCGTGCATCTTCCGGGCATGTCCTGGATGAGAGGTGGACCTGTCGGCTGTGATGGATGTGCGCTCCCATTAATGGGCGTCATCAAGCTCAATACAGTGTTGCTAGGGAGTGGCAGTTAACCCAGTTTCGGTCAAGTTGTTCAAAACTTGCGACAGCTATTCTGTGAGATTAAGATCGGATGATCTGGAGAGTCACAGAAGGGTGCTACTCTTGACAGCCAGGAACTGTGTAGAGACACGCTCCACGTGTGGTAGTGTGTTGTCCTGATCAACAAGGGAGTCTTCTGATCCTTAAGAAGAGAAACATGAGGTTGCAGTATGTTCTCCACACAGTACTGCAACCGAGGTTGCCTTGAATCACAACCGTCCCTCTTTTACCCGTCGCCCCCCCCCCCCCCCCCCACCGCCCCCTCCCCGCACCATCCACTCCCTCCCGCCCCCCTCCACCCCCCCCCCACCCATTCTTTTTTATTGTGATGGAATTTGGTGTCAACGTGGCAGGAACATTGAATTACAGTGCTATAGTCTCAGCATGTAAAGCGAATGGTGACAGAGTTGTATGCTAGTTGTTACATCGTTGCTTCTTCAATGAAAGACCTACATCCCGATGGAATTTACGTTGAGTGCATGTGCAAAGTCACATATCATCCTTGTCATGGAATCTTCTTCAATGAAAGACCTACATCCCGATGGAATTTACGTTGAGTGCATGTGCAAAGTCACATATCATCCTTGTCATGGAATTTTCACCTGTCCTGTCGTTGACACTGAGATAGGCAAAATACCATGATAACAACAAGATGCGCTGTCTTGGTACCTGTACCTCGTGCCTAAAAATGCTCTTTATTAGCTAAATTACTCTTAATCATCTAAATTACCAAAACTGATAAATTACTTTAAAACTAATGATCTGATTTTGAGGATGAACTGTACCAGGAAAACAAAAGCAAGCAAAAATTCATCAACTATCATCGATGAAAATTGAAGTATATTGCAGAGAGGTATGAATGAAGGTTGAAAGGTATGTTGACATAAAACGGTTTTAATGGCGACATACGTATGAATCTTATTAAGTTCAAACAGAATACTGATTACATTAGAAGTATTGGGGAAATATTTTCTTGTGACATATTTTCTTTGCATATAACAATTGGAGAGAACGTCAACCAGATGTTCATTTAGATTATGATTATAAAAAAGCACGCGCATTATGAGCCCTGAATTACAAATGTATGGCCATCAGTGTGTGTTCGTTTATGTCTTATGTAATCCAGCATATTCTGGTTTTGTACGCTAAATCAGATCTTTTTAAGAATTTGAAATGAGTTTTTAATACAACGTAACTTGCTTTGTGAAAAATTCGATCAAGAAATTCGTGGTTCGATGCAATCAAGGTTTGGTTCAAAACTTATTCTCTCTGTCTCCCTGTCTCTCTCTCTAACACCCCCATTCACCCACCACCCATTCACACACACACACACACACACACACACACACACACACACACACACACACACACACACACACACGCACGCACGCACGCACGCACGCACGCACGCACGCACGCACGCACGCACGCACGCACGCACACACACACACACACACACATGTTAACCATGTTATGAATACGAAAATATCAATGCACTCCGACTTAATTCCTTAAATGTTAACTTGTGGAACCAACCACTTGTTACATAACATCGAAAAAAACAAACATTTCTGGCAGAGACTGCCAGTCTGTTTGGCATTTTGGTTTATTTCAGCCCTTTAAGCTTTCTTATTATCAGATATTGTTGTTTGCAGTCGTTGTCGACGAGCTGTGAACCCAACTGACTTTTGAGCAGGACTTGCGGGAACGCACCTCGACTGGAGACGCTAGGGTATAGTTGTGTATACTTTTTGGTCCATTGCCGTTCTCCTCTGCTGTCACCCCCAGCCAGTCAAGCAGGTTCCCTCTGTTGTCACCCCCTGCCAGTCAAGCAGGTTCCCTCTGTTGTCACCCCCAGCCAGTCAAGCAGGTTCCCTCTGTTGTCACCCCCAGCCAGTCAAACAGGTTCCCTCTGTTGTCACCCCTAGCCAGTCAAACAGGTTCCCTCTGCTGTCACCCCCAGCCAGTCAAACAGGTTCCCTCTGTTGTCACCCCCAGCCAGTCAAGCAGGTTCCCTCTGTTGTCACCCCCAGCCAGTCAAACAGGTTCCCTCTGTTGTCAGCCCCAGCCAGTCAAACAGGTTCCCTCTGTTGTCACCCCCAGCCAGTCAAACAGGTTCCCTCTGTTGTCACCCCCAGCCAGTCAAGCAGGTTCCCTCTGTTGTCACCCCCAGCCAGTCAAGCAGGTTCCCTCTGTTGTCACCCCCAGCTAGTCAAACAGGTTCCCTCTGTTGTCACCCCCAGCCAGTCAAACAGGTTCCCTCTGCTGTCACCCCTAGCCAGCCAAACAGGTTCCCTCTGTTGTCACCCCCAGCCAGTCAAGCAGGTTCCCTCTGTTGTCACCCCCAGCCAGTCAAGCAGGTTCCCTCTGTTGTCACCCCCAGCCAGTCAAACAGGTTCCCTCTGTTGTCACCCCTAGCCAGCCAAGCAGGTTCCCTCTGTTGTCACCCCAGCTAGTCAAACAGGTTCCCTCTGTTGTCACCCCCAGCCACTGAAGCAGGTTCCCTCTCCTGTCACCCCCAGCCACTGAAGCAGGTTCCCTCTGTTGTCACCCCCAGCCAGTCAAGCAGGTTCCCTCTGTTGTCACCCCTAGCCAGCCAAGCAGGTTCCCTCTGCTGTCACCCCTAGCCAGCCTAGCAGGTTCCCTCTGTTGTCACCCCCAGCCAGTCAAGCAGGTTCCCTCTGCTGTCACCCCCAGCCAGTCAAGCAGGTTCCCTCTGCTGTCACCCCTAGCCAGTCAAGCAGGTTCCCTCTGTTGTCACCCCTAGCCAGTCAAGCAGGTTCCCTCTGTTGTCACCCCCAACCAGTCAAGCAGGTTCCCTCTGTTGTCACCCTTAGCCAGTCAAGCAGGTTCCCTCTGTTGTCACCCCCAGCCAGTCAAGCAGGTTCCCTCTGCTGTCACCCCCAGCCAGTCAAGCAGGTTCCCTCTGCTGTCACCCCCAGCCAGTCAAGCAGGTTCCCTCTGTTGTCACCCCCAGCCAGTCAAACAGGTTCCCTCTGTTGTCACCCCTAGCCAGCCAAGCAGGTTCCCTCTGTTGTCACCCCCAGCCAGTCAAGCAGGTTCCCTCTGCTGTCACCCCCAGCCAGTCAAGCAGGTTCCCTCTGTTCCCTTGAGGTTTTTATTTACCACGTTCACTGCCTCCTGAACTTGGCAAATCTGCCATAGTTTCTTACACTCATTTTCTGTGAGGCATTCGTTCAGCCACGCTGCCACGTCAGAGATGAAGAGCTATCCGTCATGGGCAATCAATCCGATGATCATTAGGCAGCACATGGATGGAGGCATGACACTATCGATGATGATCTTCGTTGGTCTTGCGTGCTGTCTCTTCCGATCCAGTTCAGTCACAAGATCACGTACTGAGCCACATATTGATCATAACATTCCTGTCACCACTGAACCCGCAAGAGTGAGTGTATCTTAAATAGAGGACTTCATCTCGTTTATTCAAAGATAGTCCAGGTGAATATATCGACGATGGGTTTAACACTTCGTTATTGTCAAGAGTATTTATGTAAACACATTTTCCTGGTCAGAAACCATGCTCAAAGCGCTTCACAGTCCACGCTTTCGTCGACACAACGGGCTGCCTAGCTGGGTACAGCCGACTGAAGAACCAACAGCTGACGCAACATTCAGTCGTTTCCTGCCTCATCCAGTCTGTCAGTCACTCAGCTTTTCCCACATTTTCATTCCTTCGGTGTATGCTGTATCTGTGCTTGTCAGTCATTCAACGGACAAACTTGTCCTCCCAAAGTTGGAGTGTGCACAAGATGCCATGTGTACGCTCGCATGCGCGGAACTTCGGTTTATAGTCTCATTTGCAGGACATTTTAGGAAGTGGGGTCAGAACCAATAAGGAAGTGGGGTCAGAACTAATGTTTACTCCAAGTGAACCCCCCCCCCCCCCCCCCATACCGAAAGGACCCGGCGGAGATTCGAACCCGCAACCTCAGGATCACAAGTCTGGCGCTCTTGCAATTGAGCTATTCCGGATTTTTTGTCGGACTTTTAAAAACCTAATAATCGCTTATGATAAGTATGCTGAAAATGAGCCTGTGGAGTTCCATCACGGTCAGAGACTACACAATAGGCCTGCGCTTTATGCTTCTTGAAGCCTCTGCGTCCGCGTCAACCAGGCTACAATAGGCCTGCGCTTTATGCTTCTTGAAGCCTCTGCGTCAGCCAGGCTACAATAGGCCTGCGCATTATGCTTCTTGAAGCCTCTGCGTCCGCGTCAACCAGGCTACAACAGGCCCGCGCTTTATGCTCTTGAAGCCTCTGCGTCCGCGTCAACCAGGCTACAACAGGCCCGCGCTTTATGCTTCTTGAAGCCTCTGCGTCCGCGTCAACGAGGCTACAACAGGCCCGCGCTTTATGCTTCTTGAAGCCTCTGCGTCCGCGTCAACCAGGCTACAATAGGCCTGCGCTTTATGCTTCTTGAAGCCTATGCGTCCGCGTCAACCAGGCTACAATAGGCCCGCGCTTATGCTTCTTGAAGCCTCTGCGTCAACCAGGCTACAATAGGCCTGTGCTTTATGCTTCTTGAAGCCTATGCGTCCGCGTCAACCAGGCTACAATAGGTCTGTGCTTTATGCTTCTTGAAGCCTATGCGTCCGCGTCAACCAGGCTACAATAGGCCTGTGCTTTATGCTTCTTTAAGCCTATGCGTCCGCGTCAACCAGGCTCAAGAGCTACAGACAGCTGGTCAGAATATCTGAGCAAGACTTTTTAGAGAACCATTCATTCAGTGACTGTTTGAGCACATACTACACACTGCTCTGGGAAGAAGATGGCGGAGCTGAACGATTCCAGAGAAAAATGCTTCTGATGGAATTCGAACGCACGGCTTCCCCGCCTGCAGCTTGTGATGCTAACCAGTTACTGCACCATGGCAGTTGGCTTGTCGACCATTCAGTTTTGAGCTCATTTATCACTTTTTTTCTCATTGGCATCCGTCTGTCTCGAGAGACAATGGTATTGCACCATGGATCAGTCAGTTGTAGAGTTGCAGCGTCTGCTGTGGCTGAAGAGTCCAATCCTTGAGCGGCAGACTGTTGCATTTGTTGCAGGTGAAGTCTCGGTCATGAGTGTCTGCGTGTGCCGACGCAATTCTTTGCCGTCTGCGGCGCCTCGGTTCTTCCCACTGGACCTCTTTCCTCTGCTCTGCTTGCTTGATGCCGGCCTTGATGGTGGACCGCCAGCTGATCCGGTCTGAAGCTGCTGTCTCCAGGTGCCACGTTTTCTGTCACTCTTCCAAACAAGCAATGTCATAGATCGCTATTCTCAAAATCTTCTCAAGCTAGTGTTTTCCATTTTCAGTACTTCAGTGATGTTCTTTTGTAGCATTATTACAGCCAGTTTGTATGGACCTATTTATGTCCTGATTATTAGTGTCACTTCGATGAATGCTAAAGAATGCGATGATTGTTAATTGCTCACAGCAACGGTTGCTTCTTTTTATCCAAAGAGGGTGGATGATAGATCCAGGCCTTAAACGTACGAGCACCTTCTTTTTCCAAGCTCACCCCACATTGAGGTCTAGTCCACAACATCACCTCCATACGAGCTACCAGGGCTACAACATGCAGCTGTACCAAAGATACATTGCGTAAGAATGCGTAGGAGCAAAATCCACTGTTATGATTAAACATACGGATAAACTTATCTTTATAAAGCAGATATATCTGTCAGAATTCCTGCCCCATTCCATAACCTTTACCCAGGGTTACAGAACACAATATACCCCTGTTCTGTAGAAGACTGAAAATCTCGCACTCATGTTAGTATATATCATAAAAACAACGAAGAAAAGAAATGAGTTTATCATCACCCATATTATAAGCATCCCATTTGTGTTCCAGTAAGGAAAACAGAAACAATGTGATCGCAATGATCAATATTCCCACATATATCATTTTGTAAAGTTGGGATTGAACTGCACACTCTTTAGAAAGACTTTACCTTTTTTGCTCGCCACAAAAGTGACAGTCACGGTTGATCACACAACTCACAAGACTACATGTCGTTTCTGTCTGTCTGTCACGCTGTGACACTCAATCGGTGTAAGCTCACTGTTAGTTCCTCCCTCAAACACAGGCAAATTTCTGTGACTGTCCGTGGACAGGCTGCCTGCAACTTTCAAACGTACAAAGACCTATCAAAAGTATGCACGGATTTAATATGAAAGACAGAAACAAAAAATGACGGCTCTCAAAAGAAAAAAAGTGGAAAAAAAGAAAAGAAAATGAAAAGAAAGAAAAAAAAATCATTTTCGTGAAACCAATGCAAAATGTATTAGTCTAAGTACTTTTAATTTCTTGCTATACATCCAAGGATACATCTTTGAATGCCACTATAAACAAATTCTGAATATAAGCGGGAGCTGTGTTTGAATAAACCCAGTGAGTGTGACTGTGCTGGCTATGTCATGCAATGAAAACTTTTGGTTGGATTCTGTTACAGACCTGGCTCTGTGAACAGCAGCACTGACATTTGAACACAGGGGTTGTTGACAAGCGGTGTTGCCTTGCATTACTGGCTACAAGTTTGTTTTTTCGAATATGTCCATGCACTTTCCTGTATTTATACTGGCAACAAGTAAACATAATGTCCGTTACTCTGTTCAAAGAAAACATTCAGCCCATATTAACACAACAATCTTATTCTGAGGTCCGCCACTGAGGGTACACTTCATTTTCATTTTCATTATGCCCATCGCTCCTGGTGGAGCATAGGCCATCAACGACCCTTCGCCATCGCACTCTGTTCTGGGCTGTTCTGGTCATTCCAGTCGGGATGGAGACCCTTCCTTGCCCAGGTGAATGTTTTGGTTCGTTGTCGTCGATGCTTCTGTAACTGGTCTTTTTTACAGGTAGGGTTGTTAGCCCTACGCAAACCCCTTCATCCTCGGGGCGAGGTGGTCCTGCTTTAGTCGCCTCTTACGACATGCATGGCAGGGCAATGGGTCTATTCTATGCCCAACCCACAGGGCGGGAGGGTACACTTGGGACAAGGTGTATCTTTGCTTCTCCGAACATAGACCTTGTTTTAAATCCTGATTATCAGTCTGGCTCTCGTCTCATCACTGAAAATCACTCTTGTTCTACTGAATTGGTACAGTTGACTTCGACAGGGTGACAGCCCTTGAGGTCGGCTGAACTGTAAGCAACTCTCTCTCTCTCTCTCTCTCTCTCTCTCTCTCTCTCTCTCTCTCTCTCTCAACTAGCATCTGCGATCAGAGGAACACCACAGTAGCTTCCCCCTTTTCACCATTTGGAAACACATGTTTTCCCGGACCATATAAGTCAACATGCTGTACAGCGGAAAGATGAATGGTAGGTGCATATATATCCTTGTCGAAATCAAGTCTCGCATCATGCCCACTCCTTCGACGAATTTTTATTTTTCTGTATTAACAAGAAAAGTTCGGCCTCTCCTCGTTGGATTATTTTTGATAGTCTTCCACATCTCTGTCGAATTTCCACTGAACCACGAATCTCTTGTACACACTATCAATTGTGGACTCATTTGTCTAAAATATCCTGGCGGTTCCACACAACTTGTAATCATTACCTTTCAAATTCACAATCTTTTGTGAGTGACTGGAGTCAACGGACATTTCCTTCTTGGCACGCACTGTCTTGAAAATCAGCCCCCACTTCTCTTCAGATCAGCAGACGACAATTATTTGGGAGAAACTACGCCGCGATAGTACTTGTGCTGACCTGCTGTCTGTCTCCAGCCAAAACAAACTCCAGAGGCACATGACATTGTCAAAACAACAACAACAACAACAAAACATAACCCAGGCTGCCTCGATGAATGATACATAACGAACTCGCACAAACATTTGGCAGGAATCCCTACATGTTTTGCGCTGAGAGAGAGAGAGAGAGAGAGAGAGAGAGAGAGAGAGAGAGAGAGAGAGAGAGATAGACAGACAGACAGACAGACAGACAGACAGACAGACAGAGGGAGAGAGAGAGACAGACAGACAGACAGACAGACAGACAGACAGACAGACAGACAGACAGACAGAGAGAGAGAGAGTTGTTTAATTGTGAAGGCCATCGACATTAATTAAAACACGCACTAAGATTGGAAAGGGAGGGGGGGGGGGGATGAGAGGGTATTCTCTTAAAAAATAAAAAAAAGCTTCAGCACAAGGAATGCAAACATATAAGCAGGTAGTATTAACCATGATACGCCATTCAGGCATTCGCTCAGCTCATCTAGTATTTAGCAGACTCTCTCATCTAGCAATCTGCAGGCCGACTAGTTACATATTCGCAATGAAGCAAAGGACAGAAAAGAACTGCTTTAAGTATTAGTTTTTCATACAACGTTTGTTCAGAGATAATCATGAGAACAAAAGGCGTCGATCAATTTTGAGTGCAGTTTGGATCGAAGCGGCAGAACAATGATGTTGCTTTACTCCAAGATGATTAGGTCCCAGCCGGAATGTGATCACTAAATCAGTCACGCGCGTGCGTGCGCGCATGTGTGTGTGTGTGTGTGTGTGTGTGTGTGTGTGTGTGTGTGTGTGTGTGTGTGTGTGTATGTGTGTGTGTGTGTGTGTGTGTGTGTGTGTGTGTGTGTGTGTGTGTGTTGTGTGTGTGTGTGCCCCTTTAGAGCGCGTCCTTGCATCATACGTGCGTGCGTGCATGTGTGTGCACACGCGCGCGTGTGTTTGTATGTGTATGTATGTGTTTGTGTTTGCACGCGCGCCAGCGCATACGTGCACGTGTGCGTGCCTGCGTGTGCGAGTGTGTATATAATGTATGTGTGCGTGCGCGCGCATGTGTGTGTGTGTGTGTGTGTGTGTGTGTGTGTGTGTGTGTGTGCGCGCGCGCGCGCGCGTGTGCGCAAATGCTCTTTATTAAAATCGCCTGTGCCTGTTTGTGAATTAATGTCATATCCACTGTTTTTCAAAACGGTTTTTCATTTTTTTTTAAACAGAAAACACTTCACTGCGTTCCTATACGAAAGAAAGAAGAACTGGTGTTTTGACTTAAATTTAGGATTCTTGTACAGGCAAAGCGATACGTTGATTCAATATGTTAACTCTTAATGTGCCCTAAATTTCCGAGGCATGTAACTGGAAAGAGAGAGAGAGAGAGAGAGAGAGAGAGAGAGAGAGAGACAGACAGACAGACAGACAGACAGACAGACAGACAGACAGACAGACAGACAGACAGACAGAGATAGAGATGATGATGATGATGATGATGATGATGATGATGATGATGATGATGCTAATGATGTATTATGATGATGGTGATGATGATGATGACATCGTTGATGACAATAGTGATGAAAATGACAATTCATTAAATCGGCACTTCAAGAACTCCTTGCAAAGCAAGGCAGTCAGTTTACTGTAGTCCTTTGAAACATTCAATGTTAGTGACAGGTCAAATGTTACATCAAATGCGAGCGGAGTGGAAAAAAAACCCACAACAACAACAAAACTTTCAGAAGAGAGAGAGAGAGAAAAAAAAAACCCAACCAGGACGGAACATATACAGATTAAGGTCCGGATTGGGAGCACGACATTTGTGTCCAACTGAATTGATTCACATACAGAAAAAACAGCTTGAATGATAACAGTTTTGTCAGTAGATGGGAACAGGAAACATGTCGGACATATACTTTAATGATCAGGAACACATTGTAATCTTATGGTATGGTACTTTTTGGACACGATGGGAGCTGTATGTTTCACTGGCTTTATCACATCTCATCAACAGCGTCCTTCCCTAGGTCGTCCCTGACGACAGATCGTCACAGAAAGGAACACGGTCATTAAATGCAGTGTTAATGTGGATGCTACTTTATTCTTTCCGATGGTTAGAACAATTTGAGGCTCGTAAGCTTTGCTTTTGGAGGCTCGTAAGTACTAGTGATCTGGTTCCTGAAAACGTCATATTCAGATGACGCCATGGAATCATGGCGAGGTGGTGTCATGTTGAACACTTCTTTTCAATCAGTGGTTGCCAGTGACAGCAGCCCGCCTGACACTTTTATTCCTGGAGAATTGCTGACCACTGCAGCACAAAACACGTCACCCCAAAATGGATGCATTGAAATTGTGTTCAACAAGGAGTTTGTACCTTGGGATAATCCTGATAATATTATCAGTCAAGAAGTAGAATTTCTGGTCTCGAAAATCAAAAACATGGTGATAGCATTCCTGTTTCTGATTGGCGGGCCTGGTAACGTCATCAACATGGCGGTTTTCTACAAGCAAGGTCTTCAGGATCGGGTCAACTTGTGTCTCTTTGCTTTGGCCCTAGCTGACGAAATAAACATGAACATACTCATTATTGTCAATGGTGAAGGATTCTATCTTCAGTACATTAAAAAAGAAGATTTCAAGTACGGTCCCTTTACGAGGCTCCTGCATGCTAACTATTTCAGAATTTTCATTGGGTTCACTTATGTGTCCTCCATTCTATCTGCCATCATTGCCTGCGAGAGATGCCACTGTGTGCTCCGTCCTCTCAGCCACCACACATTGATGCGCACTAGAACCATGGCTGCTATCATTGTTGCCGATTATGTCCTTGTGATAGGACTGTTTTTCCTTGTAGTTGGATTCCGACTTCGTGATGCATGTGTGTACGACCCATCATCTGGTTCGACTAGAATAATATCTGTTCTGACTGATTTTTACATTCAGCACAGAGCGATTCTTGACTTCTTGTATGGCGCAGTGATTGGGTTTGGATTTTCCGTGCTGGTGATGGCAGTGGTGATTGTAGCAACAATAATCACGGTGGTGAAACTTCGTCAGATTGTGACATGGCGTGTTGGAACAGTAGCCTCCGTGTCTTCCAAGGAAATAGGTCTCACTAAAATGCTGATTGGCACTTCCATCCTATTTATCATCTGTGTTTTTCCAACTGGCGTCACCCGTACCATGGCGTCTGCATTCCCAGAAGTCAATGCAGGACGACAAAATCAAAATCTCTTTAAATTAGGCGTGAGTATTGGCGAATTATTCATTTTCATCAACTCCACTTTCAACATAGTTGTGTACTATGTCATGGGGTCTCGTTACAGAGAAACGTTCTGGTCGTTGTTTGGAAGGCTGTTAAGTCAGCCGTACAAAACATAAAACAAACATCTGTTATGTCTAAAAAAATAAATAAAAAAAAAGAGAAAAGAAAAAGTGGAAGGAGGAAAACTACGAACATTGCCGATAAATATGAGCTACATAGAGAACTGCTTAGCAGAATGGAAGCAATAATACAATACTCTCTCTCTCTCTCTCTCTCTCTCTCTCTCTCTCTCTCTCTCTCTCTCTCTAACTAAAAAAAAAAGATGAATATGTTATTACAAGACGTGAGTACAAAAATTTATTAAAGCGGAAGAGAAAACATTTCAACCAAGCATTGTTAGACAAACTTATATTGTCAGTGAAAGACCAAAAAGAATTTTGGGACGTTGTCCATACGGCATCTTTCAAAAGAAAACAGCCCAGAAATAACATGTCTATTGATTCCTGGTTTCAACATTTTAAAGCATTGCTGGATACGGATACTGACAACATGGTAAATGAGGACTCAGCAGAGGATGAAACAGAAGGCTACATGAATCGTCCAATTTCTAAACAAGAAATTCTGCTTGCTTTTAGAAAACTAACAAACCGTAAAGCAGCTGGTCCCGATGGCATTATTGCAGAGTTCTATAAGAATTCGAACGATCAAGTAGTTCATTTTTTCTTCAAATTATTTAACAAATTATTTGATAACGGTAAATTCCCTGATAGCTGGTCTGAATCTATTATTCAACCTATTTTCAAAAAAGGTGATATTGGTAATCCAAACAATTATAGAAGGATTTCTTTGAGCGATGTTGGCGGTAAAATATTTGGTATAGTGATAAATAACAGATTGCAAGAATGGTGGAAGAAAACAACATCACAGGTGAGTGTCAAGCCGGATTTAAGAAAGGATACTCAACAGTCGACCACATGTTTTCTTTACTAGCTCTCATTCAGAAACAGTTTTGTTACAATCGGAAATTTTATGAAAAAGCATTTGACACGATTAATCAAAATCTTCTCTGGCCAGTTCTCTTTAAAAATGGCATAAAAGGTAAATTATTTAAATGCATTAAGAGCATGTACAATGATGTTAAAGCTAGAGCTCGATGTGGTTCTCTGACAACAGATTACAATGCCTGCACATCTGGTTTAAGACAGGGAGATGCGTGCAGTCCTGTTCTGTTTTCTCTTTTCATTAATGAACTAGCAGTAGAAGTAATCAACTATGGAAGACATGGTACTCGATTTTCGCTAGATGCATTTGAATTGTTTATTCTATTGTTGGCCGACGATGTCGTTTTGATGGCTGAAACAGTTATAGGTTTGCAGACTCAATTTAGTTTACAGCGTGCCGCAACATCTTTTCAGCTTAAACTTGATATGATTAAGAGCAATATTACAGTATTCAGGAAGGGTGGCTATTTGAGTGTGAGAGAAAGATGGCTATATAATGGTGTGACCTTGCCAGTAGTAAATGTGTATAAATACTTAGGAATATTCTTCTCCACGCGCTTGAGTTTTACTGCTGCGTGCAAAGACCTTGCAAGCAGGGCTAAAAGTGTTCTGATTTATCTTCTGAAAAGATTGTATGTGTTAAATAACAATTCTTTTAATTTGTTCATTAAACTATTTGATTCTCAGATACAGCCAATTGTGCAGTATGGCTCTGAATTGTGGGGTCTAGATAATGCTGTTATTCACAGTGAATCACTTCATTTATTTGCTTTGAAGAAATTTTAGGGGTGGACAGGCGAACACCGAATGATCTTATTTATGGTGAAACGAATCGATATCCATTATATATAAATTCTGCTGTTCAGTGTATTCGTTACTGGCTTAAGTTGATCCAAATGGAGAGTTACAGGATTCCACGTAAAGCGTATGATATGTTGTATGACCTGGATGCAAGAGGTAAGAAAAACTGGGCCACAAATGTTTGCTTATGCTTGTTTAAACATGGATTTGGTTTTGTTTGGGCCAGTCAAGGTGTCGGAAGTGTTCATAATTTTATATGTTGCTTCCGACATAGGCTTATTGACTGTAGGTGGCAAACCTGGTCCGATCATATCCACACTAGGGATAGATTCACCTTGTATATAACTTTTTGCAGTGATCACAGTTTAAAGCCTTACTTACATTTTGATGTTGATAAGCATCTGAAATATATTACCACTAGATTTAGGCTGGGGATTTCTGAGTTGGCAGTACATTGATATCGATTTAAAATGTTTATGTCTAATGACTTCAGTTGTCCATTATGCACTGAGAACCAAGACAATGAGGTGCGTTTTGTTCTCTGTTGCCCAGCGCTCAGACATATACGTGAAACGTTAATTAAGCCCAAATATTATAGACATCCTTTTCTGTTTAAATTGAGTCTGTTGATGTCATCGACTATATCCGAAGACGTACGTTACCTTTCTTTGTTTCTGTATAAAGGATTTAAACTGAGAGGTGTTGTGACTGACTGAAATGTACATGAGTACAATTAATATCATCATTAGTTTTAATCTGAATCGGATGTATATCCTTATCCAGTTAAATGTTCACGTTCCCCTTCATGATGGGCAGAGGCCTAATATGAATAAATCCTCTTGAGTCTTGAGTCTTGAGTCTCTCTCTCTCTCTCTCTCTCTCTCTCTCTCTCTCTCTCTCTCTCTCTCGTCTTTGACCGGAATTATTATAAACACGTAATTGTTTTTCAGATTACTTATTTTGTGCTTAGCCTCAGTTAGAACCCCTCCAGGGTTTCATCCTTACCGATCATGTGAACAGTTACTCTGCGGTGATGGAACCTGGCATTATTTCAACAAGATTTTGGGGGAAAAAATGTGCACGGCAGATTTTAAAAAACGCTGTAACCTCAAAAGTACACACCCCATGGCCAAAATGACACGGCAGATTTACAAAAACGCTGTAACCTCAAAAGTACATACCCCATGGTCACTCAAGCTGCTAAATTATTGGGAAATACCGAGTTTTGAGAAACTGTGCTCAAAAAGACCAGACTTATCCCCCTCCCTCCACACACACACACACACACACACACACACACACACACACACACACACACACACACGCACGCACGCACACACACTCATACATACACACTAAGTGCTTCCATTGTGGTTTCTTTGTGTTTTTTCTTTCTTTTAATATTATTTTTATCATCATTATCATTATTATTATTATCATCATCACCATCATTATCATCACTATTATTATCATCATCATCGTTATTATAATAATAATAGTAATAATTATCATTATTATTATCATCTTCATCATCGTAGTCAGAATCATCATCAATATCATCATAATCATCATCATCTATGTTGCTATTTCAAGTTTGTTCGTTGATGCCAGTTTTAGGTTTTAGTCGTTGCTGATCGGGCTGTGAATCGATTTAACCTTCGGGTAGGGTTCACGGGACACACGCGCCGATTAGCGACATCCAAGTCCTTCACCGTTGTGTGTTGAGCTGCTTTGGACCAGGTTCTCTTTCTCCCTTGTTGTCACCCTTGCCAGCCAAATACTGACAAATTTTTGTGGGAAATGATCGTCAGATTGCAATCTTATACAGGTTCACAATTTCCGCGACATTTTACTTTTTTTTTTTTTTTTTAATCATTTTCCTTCCAAGGTGTCGAAATGAACTATTATAAAAGATTCCCTTTTTTGTTATATCTTAGATATTGCGATCCTGACCTCTCTCTCTACCTGTATTTTCCACTCTGCTCCATGTAGGGTGTCCCCCCTCCCCCCACCGCTCCCGTCTCTACTATGCTGGGCATGCGTTGCGGGAGAATCAGCGTAGATCCGCTTGTCTTCGCTACGTTGCTCAAGACTCTGTGGCTTACACGTGTGACCAGGCAGATGGAAAGTCTCCCGTGAGACAAGGAGAACTTCTGATGCAGATCTTAGTTCAGCCCTGAACTGTGTCTGTGGGAAAGTGCGAATTTCTCACTGGCTTGTTAGCCATACACTTTTGTGTGCATTCCCCTCATGTGCGAAAAAAGAAAATGATGCGATAGTTGGATGTTTTTTCCTCAAGGAAAGAAATAAGTACAAAGCGGATACTTTTCTTCATAGGAAGAGCCAATGTCTGTAAAGGCAGATATTTTTCCATACAGGAGGAATCATGTCTGTAAAAACAGATATTTTTCCATACAGGAAGAATCATATCTGTAAAAGCGGATATTTTGCCTTACAGGAAGAATCCATGTCGTGATCGGACATTGCTTTTATTTATTTATTTATTTAAAAAAAATTTTTTAGGACGTTTGGGCTCCTGTTTGTTTTCCTTCAGTGAGAAGAAAAACAACTTATGATTGTGGGAAATCCTTACGGTGCGATTTCCAGCTGAGCTACCTATTGGCCCTGCTTTTCGATATTGGATTTTGTATTTTAAAAAAAAAGAAAAAAAAAAAAAAAAAATTTTTGGAAAAAACATTTTCTGATTTCCCCTAGCAGACCCCAAGTTTCAAAGTTCATGTGTATGTTGGGTGTTGTAAAAACCCCCAAGTTGTGATAACCCCCCCCCGGGGGTGTTCAAAAAAAAGTATTTTTTTTTGAGGGGGGGGGGAAGTTTGCAGCTCGCCAGCAGCTGCAGACCCAAGCCGTGAATGCAGGTCAGGGGGGGGTAGGGGCGTTTTCTGCGGGCCCCCCCCCACCAGGGGGGGGTAAAACCCGCTGTACTCGGGGAAAAAAAATGTCATCTGGCATAGCCGGTTGGCAGCAATGTGTTCGGCATTGTTTTAGCAGCCCTGACAAATTTTGGGGCCCCCCCGTTTGATAAATTTTTTGGGGTTTTTATGAAAAAATGTAATAAAAAGGGGCTCCCCTTTTTTTTTTTTTTTTGTTTACTTTGGGGGTGAAATTTTCCCTTGATAGGGGGGGGGGGTTTTTGGGGGAAATTTTTTTTGCGTTTTGGGGGTTTTTACTAAAGGGCTTTTTCCCAAGAGGGGCCCTTTTTTTTTTTACTGAGAAAAATTTTTCCCGGGCTAGATGGGGTTTTTGGGGGGTTTTTTTTTTTTTGCTTTATGTTTTGTATAGGGTTTTTTAAGGGCGTTTCCGAGAAAATTTTTTTTCCATTTTTTTTTTTCCCCCTTTTTAAAAAAGGGTTTTCAAACCCCAAAAAAGTCACATTCTTTTAAAAAGGGGTTGGCATGTTAAAAAAATACACAATGTCCCGTATCTAGTAAGGGGGGTTTAATAAAAATTTATTAAATTGGGGGGGGGGGGGGGGGGGGGGTTGGGGGGGGGGGGGGGGGTTTTGGGGGGGGGTTTGGGATTGGGATGTTGGGGTTTTTAAAGGGAAATAAAAAGTAGGGGGAAATTAGTAAAAGGGGTAAATTAGTTTTGGGGGGTTTTAAATTTTTTGGAAAAATTTTTAGGGGAAAAAATTTTGGGAAAATTTTTTTGGGTTTGCCCCCTTTTTTTAAAAGAAAATTGGGGTTTGGGGGGAAAAAAATTTTTTTTTGTATTTGGTTCATATTTTTTTGGGGGTTTTAAAATGGGGGGTTTTTTAAAATTAAAGAAACGGAAAAATTTTATAAGGGGAAATAAAAAACAAAAAGGGGGGAAAAAATTTTTTTTCCCCCCCTTTTTTGGGGGGGAAAAAAATTTTAAAAAAATTTTTTAAATTTATACCTTACTGGGGAAGGGGGAAAAGAAATTTGGGTTTTTCCCCCAATAAGGAATTTTAAAAAAATGGGGGTGGGTGTTTTTTTATAAAGACAAAGGGGAAAATTTGGGGAAAAATTTTTGGGAAAAACAGGGGGGGGTTTTTTTAATTTTTGAATTGGGGAACCCCCTTTTTATATAGGAAAAAAAACGTATTTTAGGGGAAAGGGGGTTTCTTGGGGGGTTTTTTAAAAAAAGTGTTTTAAAAAATTTTTTAAGGAAAAATTTGGGTTTTTTTTGGGGTTAAAATTTTAAAAAAAATTTAAAAATTTTTTTGGGGAGATAAAAAATTTAAAATTTTAAAAGGGGTTTTTTTAAAAGGGGAAAAAAAATTAAAATTTATTTTGGTATTTTTTTGGGAAAGGAAAGGGGAAAAAAGGTTAAAAGGGGGGTTTAAAAAATTTTTTGGGGGGTGAAAATGGAAATTTTTTTGGGGGGGAATTTTTA
>CM065738.1:36769585-36779585 GCA_033310375.1 Conus canariensis | reverse complement strand
CCACTGGAGGGTCTTCACCATACAGCAGCCTCCGTCAGCACCTCCGGACTCCAACCTAAGTGAACGAAGAAGAAGACCATCATTGTGAGACTGAGAACAGGACACTCCAGACAGTGACATCACATCTCCACAATATTCCACACTGGCGAGTCTTCAATTTATCCATGCAGTACAGCCCCAGTGACAGCGGAACATTCCCAACAACACTAAAAGCAGAAACCTAGCCTGCCAACACACCTATGCGTGCAAAACTTTATTGACCACCGGAGGACCTTCACCATACAGCAGAAGAAGAGAAGGAGAAGACCTTCCTATAGTACTGTTGATCTCACATGATCACCACCCATCAGTGACTGATTAATGATGATTTTTTTTAAATGAGTGTATATATATATATATATATATATATATATATATATATATATATATATGCGTGTGTGTGTGTGTGTGTGTGTGTGTGTGTGTGTGTGTGTGTGTGTGTGTGAGGATGTGTGTGTGAATATGTGTGTGAAAACTTTCCCCAGTTAGTCTCATTATGATCATAACTCACCCATAATACTGTTTACGTGTGGTTCCCCCCCTCCCCCCTTTTCTTCTTTTTTCTTGTGTGTGTGTGTGTGTGTGTGTGTGTGTGTGTGTGTGTGTGTGTGTGTGTGTGTGTGAACTTCCCAACCTCCCACACCCATACCCCACCCCATAGTGGATGGAGAGATATGAGCTCTCCTTCTCTTCCCCCCCCCTCCCCACACACACACATTACCCTCCTCCCCACCCACCCCACCCACCCATTTTTTACCCCCCCCCCCCCCAATTATACCTTATCACCCATTAATCTTCCATCCCCTTCCCTCCCTTATTAACATTACCCACACACCTTTCACAACTACCCACGCATAACTACTACCACCTCCTTCATCACCCAGCGAAATCATTTATCTATTTTATTCACTTTTTTTTTTAAATTACAGTTACTTTCATTTTATTCATCTATTTATTTATCATAATTACTACTACTATCATTATTATCATTACTATTCTCTCTCTCTCTCTCTCTCTCTCTCTCTCTCTCCATATATATATATATATATATATATATATATATAATAAAATTTTAATCAATTTAATCAATTCATTTTATTATATATATATATATATATATAATATATATATATATATATATATATATGTAACCCCCCACTTAGCACTATTATCAAGCCACCTTAACCAGAACAGTCACAAATATATCATACCACTCCACTAAACCAGCTACACAACCTACAAACCCCATCGTTTCACTCCCCCCTCCCCCCACCCACCACCCTCCTTTTCCTCTCCCATAATCCCCTCTGTCATTTCCGTCTGGCGGCCATTTTTCGGAACACATGGAGAGATAAGTTACTCTTCGTTCTTTGTTTGTACTGTCCTAAATGTTAAATGAGATCTGTTTTTTTTTTGCCTGAAGAAGACCCAAGAGGTCGAAATGCATTGTGTCTTGTCCTGTGCTTTGTTAATGTCCTTGGCGGTAACTAACCCCCTCTCTTTCTAAAAATCAAACATCAAATATGTCGCAAACAGACACAGACAATGAAACTCCCCTCGCCTTCTCCACTTCAAATTATCCCTCCGTTCCCACTTTGGACTCTGGCTTACGAACAATGATAAGATGAGGCTGTCGAGATTCAGCCCTTATTTCAAAACTGGTCCTAAACCATTCGTACGACATTATCTAGAGAAGCCATATTAAGATCACTTAATTCACCGACGTTGGAGTATGGTACCTAAATGGCGGGATAAAAAAAAAACGGTCATACACACGAAACTCCACTCCCTTTGTTGTGTAGATGGGATTATTCCTTGCCTGTCTATACAGGTAGTGTCCGCAGGAGTATCAGCCTGCGTACGTGAAAAAAAAAACGCTTAAAACTGATATGCAAGACGAGAAGAACGCTCAAAACAATAATAAATTCTTTAAGATCAGTTCCTATCTTGAAAGGCTTGTACCGTCCTTTCTTATTAGGATGCAGAAGAAAAACAATCTTATTCCAAATATCCATAGATCACTCTTCTCCCCCCCCCCCTGCCCTCACACACACATCTTTGAAAAGGAGAGGGGGCTGTGTGGTGCGTACCATGTAATGAGATACGCACCATGAAACACGTCCTTATGAAGTGGGGAGATTTGCGTGACTTTGAAAAAACACTGTACAGCAGACTCCATGAAGACCTTTCTCGGGGATTTCCCTCGGGAGGGAGAGATCTTTTTTTTAATTTCTAAGGGTGACATATATCGCTTAATAAATCTTAGATTTTATGGAAAACACAACTAGTTTAAAGCCTATTTTGACATGCTTGAACTGAGCTGACTTAAGAACAACAGCAACAATAAGAATGACAACAACAACAACAGAAATAGATGCATTATATTGATTTTGTATATGGTTACCGTATGTTCCCCTGTGATCAGCTGGGCTATGCAAATCATGATTTGAATCAAAACCAGTATACGTTTAGATATTAGTATCAAACGTACAAAATAATGGCAACAAGGCACGGCAAGACAAGGTAAAACAAGGCGAGGCGAGTAAGAGAATGCAAGGCATGAAGGCATAAGACAAGGCAAAACAAGGCAAGGCAAATCTAGGCTAGGGAAAGCCGGACAAGGCAAGACAAGGCGAGGCAAATGAAAGCAAGACAAAGCAAGGCAAGGCAAAGCCAGGCTAGGCAAAGCTGGGCGAAGCAAAGCAAGGGAAATCAATGCAAGGTAAATGAAGGAAACAGGAGGCAAGAGAATGCAGGGCAAGAGTTGACAAGGCTGAGCTGGGAAAGACAAGTCAAGGTAAGGATAAATCAGGCCCGGCGAAGTTAAGTAAGTTTTAGGCAAGGCAGAACAATCAATACAAAGCATCTCCTTTTTTATACTGACTTGGAACATCGTACAGAAACATGCTGACTTTAACTTCAAATTTTATGTTACTAACAAAAATGCTGTCGAATGTAGAAAAAAAGCAAAATTCTGAATGAAGCGAGAAAAAAAAAGAAAAGATAAGACCAGAACAAAACAATAAAGAAAAAGGAACACGGCAGCTGAGTGCAACTTAATGAAGTTCTTCCTCTTACTGTAAACGGACAGTAAACGTAGAAATGCTAACGAATCTGCAGCAGTGACTTTTGGACACTGAAAAGTTTGTTCAGAGAGAGAGAGAGAGAGAGAGAGAGAGAGAGAGAGAGAGACAGACAGACAGACAGACAGAAACAGAGACAGAGAGACAGAGACAGAGAGACAGAGAGACTGAGAGAGAACGCGGCCGTATGCCAAGCTGCTGACTGGGCAATGCCCTTCAAAACCCAGTTCTAAACTCAAGCTGCAACAATCTGCTCTTAAAAAATGAATGATGGCCACCTTGGCCACCCCGGAGTGGAAAGCTGTCCGATATGGCCCCGGCTGTTGCAGTGATTCCCGTAAATGAATTGTCATAAGACAGAGGATGGAACTGATGGGTCTGCACCTCTAATGACTGGAATTGTGGAGATGCATCAACCTGACTGATGTCAGCTCAAGGCGGAATCTGTATACGGCGGCCAGCCTTCCTCTTTCCTCTTTGTTTCCAGGATTGGCCAATTCACCGTCTTCAGAATCTCCTTTACAGTGAATGTCTGGCAACTTCTATGGGAAAAACCAAGTGATGTGCTCGACTCTGCACTTATCTAGTGGTTCTGATATCATCCATGCAGTCAGGATCTTAAAACGGTGGTAGCATACTCCATAACAGAGTGTGCCCAGGTCTTTTAAGCCGACTGTTTCAAGAACTTGTTCGAAACCTTGATGGTCCTTCTGTTTCCATTCTTGACAGATTTAGAGCCTTGTGAGGCTGATATCAATGTACCTGGTATAATCATTAGCTTGAGACTGGTACCCATGTAGTGAGTAGGATGTCTGGCCTGTTGTGCCACGCCGCATCATGAAACAACTGGGTATTTCTGGGTGTGAAATGACATTTTCCATTGCTGCTCCAGAGTGAAAAGTCTTTCCAGATCTTCCTGTAGGTCATCCTGGTCTTCAGAGGAGAGCACGACTCTATTGCATGCATTTTCAATGGCAAAATGTCGGGCAGGAGATGTCAGTCCTGCGTGCAGTTTGGTGACATGCAGCAAGAACAAAGGAAGTCTCCAAACAGCCGTGAGGAACATCTGACTCAGCTAGAGCAAACTGGGATCCCAGTATATTCACGATTGACTCCTCTCTCTCTCTCTCTCTCTCTCTCTCTCTCTCTCTCTCTCTCTCTCTCTCTCTCTCTCATTCGAGAATCCAAGTATTGCGTTCGCCTAAGATACCTGATTGCCGGGCTTGTGGACCAGTAGACTGTGGTTCATCTTATCAAACGCCTTGGTGAAATCCATGACAAGCAAGTGTACCCGACAGCCTCGACCCTGATCATCGTAGACTTTACCCATGAAGCCTAGTAACTGGATCTCGCGTGAATGACCTCTACGAAAGCCATGTTGTCGGGTGCAGATGATGTTACATGGAGTTAAGAAATATTTGCCTGAGAAGTTGATTTTGTTATGATAAAACTGATAACAAGAAATGTGTTGACGCAGCTGGACCGGAAGTGTAGAATATTCACTCCTCATGTCTCGTTGAGTTAGGAAGACCGGGTTGGGTTGTTTCAGGGTTAATTGTCTGCTCTGGTTAGCTGTAAAAACAAAATCTTCCAAAGCAAGAATATCGTGTAATGATTGGAGCTCCTGAACTGAGAACGATCCCTACATGTGAAGGATCCCCTGAGGACACTGCCGCAGACTGATGAGATTTAATAATGTTTCACTAATTGCCATCAGCACATGGCCTTCTAAAAAATCCCAGTTCAATCTGTGTGTTGGCATCCATGACCCAGCCAGTCTACTTGTCTGCGTTGTCATTTACAGGAAACAAATGATACATGTTGTATTGATGAGTGTCTCTTTCACTGATCGTGTTCCATGATATTGATAGGCAAACGTGAATGGAGGTACTTGAGTCTGGGGGCCCCCTGTTCAATTTTTCAGGTGCCTGATTACTTCCCTCTAAAAGAGAGCTTATTTTTTGTTGAATAAAATAGTAACAAAAAATGTCAGTTTGTTTTGCATTTGTAGCTTTCGAACTTAAGAATGTAATGGGTTTTGTAGAACGTTTCATATGTGGATACATTCTTGCTGATGGAAAGACAGTTAATAACACAACTGAAAGAAGATATGTTTGGACAGGACGCGATCGAGCGGCGAATTTTTGGGATTCATAGAAGGTCTAGGGGTTAAACGGGTTGCATATTATAGTGGCCACCATTATAATTTGTTAGAATTGGTAGAAATGTTTGGACCATATGCAACATTTTGCAATGACTGTTTGCTTCAGCCATCGGGATTTGCCAACACCCTTTAGTTAAATCTATTTTGACAAAATATTTTCCTTCTGACAGTTGACAAAGAAGTTCCTCAATGTCTGGGATAGGTTCTGCATCAAACACAGTGATTTTGTTTAACTTCCTGTAATCGATGCAAAACCGCACCGAGCCATCAGGTTTGTCCACCAATACAACTGGTGAGCTGTATGGTGACGAGGACGGTTCAATAACCTTCAACCCGAGCAAAGCTTGAATCTCTCTTTCGACAACCTGTTTTTTTCGCAAATGGGATGGGGTATGGTTTGACTCGGACTGGGTTTTCCGTACTCAACTGAATAGTATGGGGTTCAGTTGATGTCACTGTCCCTGGGTATCAGTCAGGACATCCTGAAAGTCCTTCAAAATACCTTCCAATTGTTCTTTCTGAATCAAAGATAAATCATCACCAAAAAACAAAACATCATGATAAGTTTCTCCCTTGACAGAAAGAGTAGGCAGAGGTACAGTATCATCTATACTGGTAGATGTTAACAATCCCACATTCGTTGTTTGCACAGTCTTTGCTCCGTCTCTGTATGTGACATCAGGTACAAAATCAGAACCAATGATCTCTGTAATAGCCACATCTCTTCCAGACACTAGACATATCCATTCAATTGACTCGTTAATGGCAACATTTGTACGTTCAACATACTTTTTTAGCATGTTTACATGGAATACCTTTTCAGCATTTGCCATTTTCACTTTGTAGTTCACTCCAGAAAGTTTGTTGTCTTGTCCAGGTACATGCCTGTAGAGGATGTCAGAGTCCAGTATGTACGTCGGCTTGTCCGTTGATATGTCAGAGACAGTCTGCTTTGCAGTAGAAAGTATAGTCGTCAGTGTGTCGTCGCTTCTCTGCATAATCTTCAAAACGTCTGGCGTAACTTTTAGTTCATCCCGTTTGGAAACCTTGAGCGGTTTTGTTGCTCTACAACTTTTGATCTTGTACTGATGAGACAAGGAACGAAAGATCCTCCAGCACCACCATGTACTGTCGCGACACCTGGTAGATTTCCCAAAATCAAATCGCAAACTGGGTTCTCAATAACACAGACGGTAAGCGACCCGGAGTAGTATGGTGTATCAACGGAAATTTTTGCAAGTGAAAAAGTTTCAATTTTTCCACCAAACGATCTGCATCTCTGAACACTGTCAAGATATTAGTCTGGTAGAACAAAAGATTTCCTTATACCAGCTGTGGTGCAACCTGTATCTCGCAAAACAGAACCTTGTAAACCATTAATGGCACAATCCTCCAAAAGAAGACCATCAATGGACTGATCTGGCGCCCAAACAAGACCTTCTTCACATCCAGTGGAAACAAATCCAGTCTTTGCTCCACTTCCTTTGAAAGGACAGTCCCGTTTTAAATGGAATTTGCCCTCACAAAAATGGCAACGCATGGTTTGGTCGGTGGACAATTGGTTACTGTCAATCTGTGAACCTCGACCATGTCCACGAACTGGACCAAAGGGTCTGCGCGGTTGTTGTTCACCACGCCCTCGGAAAGGAAAAGGTCTTTCTGGTGGTGAGTATTGGTACTGACGGAAATCGCCAGAACCGACATGGCCCTGACCGCGGAAAGGTCTTTGTCTGTTGCCAAAAGACGTGTAACCGTGAGGACCTTGGAATGAAGCTCGATTTCCTCTTCTATAGTTTCCTTGTCCAGAATGTATTTGAAATGTCGCGTGAGACTCGAAAAGGGACGAATCCCCCTTGCGGGCAACACCTTTATCCGGATGAGCAATACAGTACTGATCCGCCATCCGACACATTTCGTCAACGTTATCGAACTGTCTTTCTTTAAGAAAAGTGGCCAAATCTTTGCTGACTCTCTGAAAAAGTTGCTCTCGAAGTAGCAAATCTCGCAGTGATCCGAAAGTCTTATTCGTCTTTGTTAATGCTATCCATCTGTCTAAACAGTGACTCATTCTTATTAAAAAAAAAAAAAGACGGAAATGATTCTCCCTTGTCAGGAAAAACTGATCGGAAACGCTCACGAAAACGGTCAGCTGAACACTGAAACTTCTTTAAGAGTTCTTCTTTTAATTGGTCCCAAGTCAACCCTTCTTTTGCCGCGAGTGTGTGGTATAGTGCCAAAGCGCTTCCCTTAAACAGCGACGCGATAAACAATGTCCATTTCTCCTTCGGCCAGCCACAAGATGTAGCGTGGTTCTCGAACCGAAAAAGAAAACTGTCAATGTCGTCGGTTTTTTTCTTCGAACGGCGGCAACTTCGGGATGTATGTTGACTTCGGATGAAATATACTCGCGGAACCGACCGGTGGAGGTGGTGGAGGTTCTCTCGATGCCTGTAATTTTTTAATTTCCGCATCAGTCTCTAATTCAAGTTGTCTCAGTTTAAATTGCCGTTCCTTATCCTTCATCTGTCTGTAGTTTTTTTTCTTCAAACTCTAATCTTTTTTATTTTCTTCCATCTCTTTCTGTAGTTTTTTTTTTTCAAACTCTAATCTTTTTAGATTTTCTTGTCGTTCTTTATCTTTTTCTTCTCGTTCTTTATCTTTTTCTTCTAGTTGTTTCTGTTTTTCCTGTCTCTCTTTCTCTCTGTCTGCCCTATCCATACATTGTTGGACATAGTTTGCTAATTTATCACCTTCAAAGCCTAAACGCTCGGCCTGTCGTACATATTCATCAAAATTTTCCATCATGAATAGTTACCACAAACAAACAAGAAACAATGACTAAATATGACTGAAATAAGGCGATATGTGATGTTATATACGTTTAAAAAAACAACTTTGTTACAGTATGTACAAAATAAAGAATTTAAATGCCAGTATAAACAGGAAAGTAATAAAGGCTTACAAAAGAAAACCACTAATAAGAATTGACAATGTGATCTTTCCAAAAGAGATTTTCACCAATATTCTTTCCTAAAGGGAAAAAGACAGCTAAAAAATGAAATCCAATACTAATAACTCTTTTTTCCCAATGAAAAGAAAACAGACAATATATAAAGTTTTTTCCCGAAAATAAATTCTTTATAATGTTTATGTTCTTAACTGTTCTTATTGTAGTTGTTACTTTGTTACTTAGTTTCTTGGTAAAACAAAATAGATGAGTTCACAAAACAAATGAATCGCCCTAAACACTAAGTGCATATAACGTTACAAAACAAATGAATCAACGAACAATTAAAAAGAGGGGGAGAAAACGTACACTAACGGAAATCCTACCTAAAAGATGACAATGATGAAAAGAAGCTAGATAGGTGCCTATTGAAGAGAAGGTTTGGAGATTTTTTTGTAAAGGGGGTGAAAATGAAATGAAAGAATAGAAAGGTCCGGTATAGATAGGGGAAATCAGAAAAAGCGAAAAAGGCCCTCAGACAGCACCCTAATGGCAACTGTCTCCCGTAAAGCTGGAGACGGGGAAGTATTCAAATAATAATACACACAATATACTAACAACACAATGCAACAGACAATTAATCTAATAAATATACAGTCAGAAAAACACACACAAAAACAACCCAAAAGATAATCAGAAAAAGATGTTTATTTGGACTGAGCGGTAATCAACTTCACCACCTACGCTAGTTGAGTGACGGAGGTGAAGTCGATCCCACACTCAGAGGGGTAAGGGGAAAAATCCAAATAAAACGATAGGAAAGGGAAAGAAATAGATATTAACGAGAGAGGGAGGGACTATTGACTCCCCAACGCCATGCCCCCCTGCTAAATCAGAGCAGGAAGAGATTGGGGCTATCAGTCCTGGGGAAGGGGACAAAACAAATTCTAATGCTCTATGGGAAGGACAGCAACTCCTCAACGCCCTGTCCCCTTGCTGCCAGATACGGCAAGAGGAGGTTGAGGCTATCGGTCCTGAGGAGGGAAAAAGGGTCAAAAGGAAATCCTACCAAAAAACAAAAACAAACCCTTAACAGAGTAGAGCAACCAAAAGAAATCTCAAACACTCAAAAACACATATACAAAAACAAATGAAAAAATAAAAACTGCAAACAGTAATCACATCAATCAATTATACAAAACTTTTCTTTGCACATAAAGATATCAACTTTTTCTTGGAGCGGGTATAAAAAAAAAAACCTTGTCCTACGTCGGAGTCACCACTGTCACACTGAGCACAAATGCATGCACGCACTCAGCTCAGCATTCACTCCGTGCACACGCAGTCTCTCCAAACAACCAGAAGGCGCACTACAGTACCTCTTCTTCTCCCTCTCCTCTCCAGGAAATAATTTACTAAACGATAATCAACTTTTCCAATCTTCAACTCTTCTGTTCCTCCACTCCAGTGGAGGTACAAACATTCCACAGATCCACTAGCTGGGACCACATTTCATCTCATTATACATAGTAATCCACAAGAACTTCTTTTACAGGTTTCTCCTCCTCAATGGAGAAACTATTTACACACTTTCCCAAAGAAGAATTAACGATGGCTTAAAATACAGGAACAATATTTGAGTTCCGACCCAGGAAATCAAAAATCATAGTGGGTCAACATGACAAACGTTTGCAAAGTTCTCTCACGACTGCCGCAGTCGTTGTCCTCTTCAGCTAGGTTCTCCAACTCTGGAGACAATAGGTGCTG
>CM065738.1:36744585-36754585 GCA_033310375.1 Conus canariensis | reverse complement strand
ATAAATAAATAAATATATATATATATATATATAGAGAGAGAGAGAGAGAGAGAGGTATGATGAAATAAGCAGTGGAGTAAAAGAAGCGCTGGCTGGCATTTCCTCTGTCAATAAGATGATGACCTGGCAAAGACTTACAGTGAAAAAATAGGAGCAACTCGGTGGGAGACAAAGGAAACGAAAGAAAGAAAGAAAGGCGTAAGGGGTAAGTATTAAACCCTTCACGAACAACATCTCTTTTATTAACAAAATATTCATGTGTCTGATTGTTGTTCCATCAATTTAGAAAGAACATAAGCTTTGCACAGCATGGACTTTGAGTTTAGACAAGTAAAGAAACACGTAATGATGCGTTTGTTTATAGTTCCTACAACAATCATTTTCATTTTTTGAACAAGATCCTAATCTCATTGCCGATCAGTCACTGCATATTACCATTTGAAGAAAAGTATGAGAATGCTCCCTGCTTTCCTTAATATTTTTCAGAACTTCCTTGCTGCTGAAGAACAAAATCATTTAGACCTAAGAGGTCGAAACGCGTTGTGTTTTGTCTTGTGACTCGTTTGTCCACGTTTCTCTGGGCGGTTCGCTAACATTTGTTTAAGATTTGTTTAGATTTCCGCCTGCAGTCGTCTCACTTTGCAATTAAAATCATTTAGGTTTTTTCTTTAACGTCATCTGGAGTTTTGATTGCATTGCGTGCTTGGTTGTCTTCGCAATAATTATTACCACAAAAAAAAAATCGCTCGAGAAGCCGTCTGCTTGATCTGTAGGGTTCCATGTAACAGGCACCTGGGTCCTGATAACGTCATATGAAAGGTGATGCAATGGAGTCAGGTGGAAGTGACGTCATGCCAAACACTTCCTTTCTCTCAGTGGTTGCCGATGGCCACATCCACGCCGACACCACAGCAGCAAACACCCCCACATAATGGATGCATTGAGATGGTGTTTGACAAAGAGTTTATACCTTGGGACAATCCTGATAACATTGTCAGCCGGGAGGTGGAGTTTTTGGTCTCTCAAAACAAAAACACGGTGATGGCATTCTTGTTTCTGATTGGTGGTTCTGGTAACATCATCAACATGGCGGTGTTCTACAAGCAAGGTCTTCAAGATCGGGTCAACCTGTGTCTCTTTGCCCTGGCCTTAGCTTACGAAATCAACTTACTGATCCTCATTATTGGCAATAGGGAAAGTCTCTATCTTCAGTATGCTACATGAGAAAGTTACGGTCCCTTTATAAGGCTTCTGTCTGCGAACTTCTTCAGAGTTTTCTATGGGTTTACCTACATTTCCTCTGTTCTGTCCGCCATCATTGCCTGTGAGAGATGCCACTGAGTGCTCCGTCCACTCAGCCACAAGACATTGATGCGCACTAGAACCATGGCTGCTATCATTGTTGCCGACTATGTCCTTGTGATAGGACTGTTTTTCCTTGTAGTTGGATTCCGACGTCTAGATGCGTGCGTGTATGATCCAGTATCTGGTTCAGCTAGAATAGTGTCTGTTCTGACTGACTTTTACATACAGCACGGAGCACTTCTTGACTTCTTGTTTGGCGCAGTGATTGGTTTTGGATTTTCCGTGGTGGTGATGGCAGTGGTGATTGTAGCAACTATAACTACTGTTGTGAAACTTCGTCAGATTGTGACATGGCGTGTTGGAACAACAGCCTCCCTCTCTCCTAGGGAAGTAGCTCTTACTAAAATGTTGATTGGCACTTCCGTTTTATTTATCATTTGTGTTTTTCCGACTGGCATGACCCGTACCCTGATTTCTGTTTTCTCGGAAATCAATTCAGGAGGACGCAATCATAATTTCTTTAATTTTTGTGTGAATATCGGTGAATTATTCATTTTCATCAACTCCACTTTCAACATAGTTGTGCACTATGTCATGGGGTCTCGTTACAGAGAAACATTCTGGTCACTGTTTGGAAGGCAAGCAGATCAAGAACATAAAAACTAAAATGACTAATCCCTGTGTGTGCACAGAATGAAAAGAGAAAAGCAACAAATTTTACACACACACACACACACACACACACACACACACACACACACACACACACACACACACACACACACACACAATTAGGTACAGACAGTAAACAGACAAGCAGCAGTCCCTGAATCAAGCTATGAATCTCTCTCTCTCTCTCTCTCTCTCTCTCTCTCTCTCTCTCTCTCTCTCTCTCTCTCTCTCTCTCTCTCTCTCTCTCTCTCGTGGTAGATTTTGTGAAAGCCTTTGATGTTTTCGATCGCAATATTCTTCTTAAAAAGCTGGAGATATATGAAGTAATCTAAAAATTCCCAAGAACTCATCTTCATTTCTTTCAGATGGAAAGCAAACGGTTTCAGTAAATATAACTGTATCACTTATAATTTGTCTTCTATTAGTCACGGTGTGCCTCAAGGATCAGTAATAGGACCTTTCTCATATTCCATATACATAAACGACTTATCTCTATTCATTGATAATCTATGTGAAATATTCACTGATGACACCTCCATATACACTAGTAATAAAAAAAATATATTTGCCGCTTAACAAGAGAGTATAAACAAGTTAATCAAATGATCTCAACTCAATCAGATGTGTCTCAATCCCAGAAAATAAAATGTTTGATAATAACCACCAAGCAAAAGCGTCAGAATCTCTCTCTCTCTCTCTCTCTCTCTCTCTCTCTCTCTCTCTCTCTCTTTGTATGAATAATGAGGTGATTGAAAAAAGTCCTTGGTGTTCTTGTAGACAATAATTTGTCATGGTCTTTTCATGTTACAATGCTCGTAAACTCCTTTCTCAAAAGATTCACCAGCTCTCAAAACTAAAACATTTCTCAGATCAACATTGTCGTAAGCTGTTTTATTTACTAAGTATATTGAATCTCATTTAAATCACTCTTCGACATCATGGGATTCAGCTGGTGATAACATATTCAAATCGCTCTTCAGTCTTCATAGACAGGCTGTCAAATCATGCTCCTAGAATCTTCGGCCATAACTTCCTCTGACTATAGACATTTAGACTTGTTGCCTCTAAAATGGAAATTCGCTTATAACAAAGCAGTCTTCATGTTTAAAATAATGTCCAATCATGCCCCACTAACTCTGAAAAATAAATTGAAAACGAATCTGATTCGCAAAGTTAACAAGATTTAAGTACCCCTAGCAAGGATTGATTTTTTCAAATCTAGCCTCATTTATTCTAATGGCTGGTTGTGGAAGAACTTGCTGCCTTTATTTAATGTAACTACTAGTTTGAACGTTTCCAGAAGACACTATTTTCTCGCCTTATGCAAAACGTTCTGAACAGTGTTAATTGATGTTCACACTACTTGACTTTTGTTTTGTTTTGTTTTATCAATCTCATAATTTATTTGTTTGGACTCGAGCACATTAAAGTACAGGAATCTTTGTATAAATGTATACTGAATGCTATTTTTTGTACTCCGTCCTTCCTCCTTCCCTCTTCCATCGACACCCTGTTCACTTTTTCCACTTGTTATTGACGTTCTTCCCTTTTCATTAAAATAAATAGTAGTTGCAAATTTATTCTTTTCTTCCTGAAATGTTGCTTGTGTTATTTTTGGATTGCGATTTATATTTCAGTATAGTGTTCCTTTCATATTATTATTTAACTAAATCATTTACTTTTGAAGTTACTTGCTTCCTCATTGAGGACAACATGTAAAAAAGCCAGTACTGTGCTTATTCTTTAACCCTCAGCTTAAAAATTCGTTCGTTCGTTCGTACGTTCTCTCTCTCTCTCTCTCTCTCTCTCTCTCTCTCTCTCTCTCTCTCTCTCTCTCTCTCTCTCTCTCTCTCTTCGCAGGTTTTGTGTATAATGTACTTACCCCCTTCATTAGGGGCCAAGGCCTATGAATGATTATACCATCCGAATCTCTCTCTCTCTCTCTCTCTCTCTCTCTCTCTCTCTCTCCTCTCTCTCTCTCTCTTTTTTTTGCAACAAGGTATTGGTGATGTAACCAGCCCAGACTTCACCTTGTCCACTTCTTCTGTCTTTCTCTGGGATGTCCGCCTTCACAGTACCCGATGAGACAGTGCTAGACAGGAGTCGCGGAGAGTTATATACCTTTACAAAGCACGCCTATGGCAATGACGCTGACTGAGACGGAAGCTTCTTGCCTGCCTGGGTACGTGTTGACATGCTTCCTGGCTCAGTCACTTCTATTCCATTCCTTGTACAGATGCGGGAAAGCCTTCTTAAATATTTGTTCTCGAATCTCCTGATGTTCTCCCTTGAAGTCAGCATACATCTCTCCATTTATGTAAAAGGGTGGACACCACCACCGATTCGCTATGTTTTCCCTCACTGGTAGTCTGATATGCCTTGATTTTCTGGATGGTGTAATGTAGATTTTACACGCTATTGCTCAAACTGACGCGCATAATACTTGAAATAGTACGTCTCTAACAGAAGACAGAGTTCGGTAAAGGAAGAGCAAAGGCATAATAGGTCGTTACTCATGTAAATACTTAACAGACCTGTGCCACCAAAATCACCAGACACCGGCATCCACCAGCAGAAGTCCTAAATAAACTGGTAAATGAAAAAAATCAGAGAAGCCATCAGACAACTTTCAAATGGAAAGGCATCCGTACCAGACAGTGTTTCCTCGGAAACTCTGAGGGCAGGCATTAAGACTAAGGCAGAGGTACGTTAACGCTTCTTTGAGAACAATTTGGAAAAGGAATATGAACAATAGACTGAAATGCAGGGGTGCTGTCCCAAGCTCAAATAAAGGGATTCTCAGCAACTGAGCGGACTGCAAATGGATTATTCCCCAGTCTCCCCCCCCCCCCCCCCCCCCAACAAAAAAAAAAAAAAAAGCAGAAAGTTCAAAGATCATCCTAGGTGAAAGATACAGACCGAATGAAAGTAATTTCGATAGTCAACTCAGAGACGAGAAAGCTGCCTTTCACAAACCCTGGTCGTGCTTAGCAAAGATGGCACCGCTAATAGCATCGTTGAGTCAGGAAACGAAAAGATACTCGCATCCCTACATGTTTCATCGATGATGACAAGTCAGACCCTTGAAAAGCTTCTCCGACGTAATGGGGAGCCAGCAAAACTTGCCAACATCATCAAGAACCTGTTCGCGGAGTTCACCTGCAGTGCCACCCGTGACGGACAACTCAAGAAGACATTCACGGTGAGAGAGGGAGTAAAGCAATGCCGACTACTCTCGCCATCTCTATTCCCGCTAATGAGAAACTGGATTGTGCAGACATCGACAGCACAGATGCCAAACGGAATCAAGTGTCTTCTCTGTACCAGGCTGATGACTTGGACTTTGCAGATGACCTCACACTGTGATTTCTTACGCATCAGCAAAGACTGAAGAAGACAGACAATCGGACAGTCAGCCAGTGTCTCCTCTGGTGAGCTGCCTTACGACGACACAATACTGACTGTTCACTGTAGGGTGCCTGTGATAGGGATGCAATGGAACAGAGCAAGGTGTGGCTGTGACTGTGAGGGAACCTGAAGAAACGGCATGGGAGTAATGCCACTCGAAGATGGGCGTGGGGGTGGGAGTGGTGGGTTTGTCGGAGGGGGGGGGGGGCAGGGGGGGAGGGGGGAGGGGGGGGAGGGAGTCACGAGGGATAAAATGGCGAACATGAATCTGTGGTACAGTGAATTCGGTGATATTAAGCTGCATGAAGTAGTGGCTCATATGGCTTTGCAGACTGGACCAAAGGCGGAGTGAGCTGGAAAAGAGGAGCTGTTTACACGCCCTGGGTTCAGAGTCTGCCACACATCCGTTCAGCGGACACGACCTGAAATGATTCTTCAGTGTGTGTGTGTGTGTGTGTGTGTGTGTGTGTGTGTGTGTGTGTGTGTGTGTGTGTGTGTGTGTGTGTATGGGTGGTGTGTGTGTGTGTGTGTTGTGTGTGTGTGTGTGTGTGTGTGTGTGTGTGTGTGTGAATTAATGCGTGCGTGTAGGCATGTGTGTATCGTACTAGTTCTGTCGTTTTACGTCTGGAACAAAACTATCGAACATAACACGACGAGTGTTGTGTGTGTGTGTGTGTGGTTGTGTGTGTGGTGTGTGTGTGTGTGTGTGTGTGTGTGTGTGTGCATGTGTGTGTGTGTGTGTGTGTCTGTGTGTCTGTGTCTGTGTCTGTGCGCGCGCGCGCGTCCATGAGTGTGTTCGTGCGTGCTGTGTGTGTGTGTGTGCGTGCGCACCCGCGTGCATGCATGGTGCGTGCGTGCGTACGTGCGCGCAAGCATGTGATTTTCATTTCCCTTCACAAACATCCAGCACTGATGCCTCCCCATGGAAACAGCCCCCTCAGTTCCGGGCCCAAACGGAACACCGAACCCACACGACCTTCAGCCGTCAGCGGCACTGACATCGGACGCCTGTTGCCATCAACCGCCGCGGCAAGGCAGGGATGCCAGAGGCCCAGCAGCGGCACCCGTACCGCCGCCATCATGCCACGCCAGTCCCCCTGTCAGAGTGCTGCCATGGTCCTCACCCGGCCTGTCCTCCACGTCACAGTGCCCTGCCCTCCCATCTGTTGCCCGCCACTGACTGACGTCTGCTGGCTGCTCTCCATCTCCTTACTGATCTTCGCCGCCATTCTCTCTCTCTTTTTTAACTTTTGAATTCTTGGTATGTAACACACGCATGGGAGGGGGGGGGGGGGGTTGGGGTCGGTGTGTGGGAGGAGTGTGAAAGGTGTGGGGATGGGGGTGGCGGTGACGGTGACTGAATAGAGAAAGGCACGGGCACACTTTGCTATTAGCCACACTGATAATGATTTTCGTCATGTCTTGTAACGCTCTCGGACTCCCCACTGTCTTTTAATTCATCCGTAGGCTAACAAGGCCACTTAGTGCGAGAGCAGTACCCATTTCATTGCCCCCTCCCCCCCCCCTTCCCATTTTCAACAAGGTAACTGTCGTTTTCTTCCTGCGTCTGCTGATGGTAGCACAGGTTGACACCTTGCCGCCACACTTCGTTACATTCTAGTTAAATGTCAACATCCACCAACGGTGATGTGGTGGACCACACGACCTTGGTCATTCACTGGATGGCGGTTGAACATATCGCCATTGAAATAACTTTCCAAAGGCGAAGGCGACAATGGACTATTTATTCTTTTCTCTCACCGATGTCAAAGTGTCAAGAACAACAGGATAAAGAACAGGCTTTATTCTGATTTAGTGAATTTGTAAAGGGCATGATTCTGCCCAGTTTTTGAGAGTAGAAAGTTTTAGTGGTTAATCCCTCACACATGGGACGGGATCGCAGTGAGGAGTAACTTAGCTGGTAGTTTGGAATTCAGTTAAGAGGTCTGGAGACTGGTCCTCGGCAGACAATTTGGCTACGGCTGTCTGGGCAGACTGGTTTAGAAGAGACAGCCATTGGACTTTGGCGACATCGTAATTGGTGTTGCCTTTTCTGAGGAGGTCTTGAGCCTCTCTTCGACCATGGCTGGTCTGGATGGCTTGGTCTGGAAGACTAATTATACGCCAGGGGGAAGGGGGTGGGGGGGGGCAGCCCAGGGAAACCATGGAGGCGTAGTTGGTGTTGTCTTTGCTGAGGTGGGCTTGATATTTAGAGAGGTACATTTCCACAGTTGGGAGTCGTTGGCGACGGAGTTGATACATGCCGGATTTCGCCCTGGATATGGGGTCTAAAGGGTCTGTCTTGATGTCCCCCTGCGCACTTCAGGATCCAGCCACTTACATGATGGTCGGCTCCGTTGTTTATCGGGCCGGGTAGGATAAAATCTCAGTTCGAGAGCAGCCTGATGGAGTCGGATCTGACCTAATTAGATGCTTCGAATTGTTCCATTGTGACTCAGGCGTGGCGATGGCCACAAAGGGAGTTTCTGGAAGGATCTCGATGAAAGAGGCTGTGAGGCCTATATACTCCCAGCGTCCTGGCTCTAAGGCCATTTCTTCACTGAGCAGAGTGTGGTGAAGGTTGTGACACTGATTCCGTTATTCAGGTGTTTGTGGATGTAAAGGTATGTTGATGGTTTTTGCCTTTGGTTTGGCTATGTTTTACCTAGAGTAAGGCCAGATAGAGTACTATCTTAGTGAAACAATACTAGTAAACGGAAGTTAAAAGTTCCACGTTCTTAATCTGTATTGTTCAAACTCCATTTTCTTATTCACTGGAATGTGATATACCAAATTTCCACCGTCATTTATACAAGTAACTCTGAAACTAAGGAGGGGTTTATAAGAATGAAACTGAAAACAGCAATTCAGTATTATTACAGATTGTATTGTTAGTAATCAACAAATGGATGCCAGAAAATTTAGATTAGAGACGTTTCTGTCTTTTATTGTGATTAGTGGATAAAGTTGAACGCGCACCCTGCAGGTTCCGTGTGTTCGAACACTAGACAAACTAGGTCTGGCTTGTGAACGTCGCCCTTGTTGGCTGGCGAGAAGGATAGGGTTAAGTCACAGTGACGAAACCGCGCGGCGGCCTGTGCAAATGATTAAGATACTGTCAGTGAAGGTAGTTCGATGATTCCTCTGTGTGTCTGGGTTGCTAATTGTCTACAAACGAATGTTTTACCTGTTTGTTCGATTGTTTTATTCTTTAAGCGACTGAATGGTCACGTGGTTAGTTGGCTGAGTAATTATGCAGATAATTACTTGGATGCTGTTCGGTTGTTTGTGCGTTCATGTGGTCGGTCTGTTTGCTTATTTGTTGGTTGGATCGGTTAGTTTGTGACCATTTATTTGTTTGATATATTTACATCCGTGGTCCATTGCAGAGCTGAAAAGGAACAGCTGCGCATTATTGGGCTGGTGTGAGGCCTAACGGGTGAAACGTGAGGAGCCACAGGTGTAGCACGCACTGTCCTGAGGTGGGTGTCTCTACAGAAAAAGCAAAATAGCTTTAGTTGGCTGGTTGATGTGCGATATGTGTCCCCTTTGAATTTGATCATATATGTGGACACTGTGCAGATGATTTTTTCCATACAATTGTGTAACTGCTATAAAGCCCAAGTGATGCCTTGCTATTGAAAATTAGATGTTCATTAATTTCATTCATTGTTCATACTCCTGCGTTCGCAACGGGGAGTTCCTTTTTTGTGTGTGTTATGAATGTTCATTGATAATGCTGTTATTCGCAATACCTTTATTATCCATGCTTTTGACTGTTCGTAACTCCTGCCGTTCACAACGGGGAACCCCTTTGTTAATGTTATGATTATGAAATAATTATTGTTGATGGCAAAGATATGTTTTTACCTCCCACCGTTCGCAACGGGGAGGCCTTTTGCGCATTTTTGTTGTAAATCCTTGCACCTAATTTTGATCATGTCTATGTGCTGTAGGGACAATATTCATATATTCTTTGAAGCTAAGACATATTGTTTTAATGTATGATTTCACAATTCCATTATGAACGTTTGATACTCGCCTTGGTTTGATTTGAATGATTTGTGTCTTATTAATGTTTAATCTCTGCCCTATGAAACTGTTCCTCATGTTGAATGATTATGTTTTCCTGCATGTTTTTTTTTTAATAATGCCTCATGCTTATGATAATTTTTGTTTATGTCTTAAGAAGTCAGTGAGGTTGGTGCGGTTCAACTAGTCCGTTGGTCCAACTATGATTTGAAATAGAAGAGAAAACCAACGAGCTGGTGTTGATGTGGAAGATGATGTGTCCACTCGCTCTCTTCCCCGTGTCCTATTCCTCTACTTACCCAATCCACTCAACAAAAAGTTTCACAGTTCTGTGGCAGCAGGAATGAACCATTGTCGGTATATTTCAGTTTTGCATCTTGGTATTACGCGCTCTGGTCTACGCCTGTGGTAGGGGTTTCATTCAGAAACTAGTTCAGCTACAACGTCTGCCGAATATTCAGGACACATACCACTATTCATTTTAAATAAAAATCAGTTTATGTCAGCTTTCTTTGAGTGTGCAAAAACAGATTCATTATATAGCCTTTGGTGACTAGTTCCATGAACAGCGTATTGCTTCCAG
>CM065738.1:36734585-36739585 GCA_033310375.1 Conus canariensis | reverse complement strand
AATGATGTGATGACAGACTGATGAATTATATAGCCTCCCCTGAATATCTGCAGAGGCAGGAGGTGAGGAGAGAGACTATACCATGCGGAGATCCTACCAGCAGAGCGTTCTGTATCTCCCTATGCCTTCCAGACAAACAGACAGACAGACAGAGACAGAGACAGAGACAGAGGCAGAGACAGAGACAGAGACAGGCAGACAGACAGAAATAGAGGCAGAGACAGAGACAGAGGCAGACAGACAGACAGTCAGAGGCAGAGACAAAGACAAAGACAGACAGACAGACAGACAGACAGGAAGGCCAGTCAGAAAGAGTTTTAGAGAGACAAGAAGACAGATAGATCACGCAGAGATACAAGAGGCACATACTTTCACAGACAGACAGACAGACAGACAGACAAGCATGGGCAGCAAAACAGATACAGATAAAGTGAAGAGACAGACAGATCGTCGGAGACAGAAAGACAGTCAAACAGACAAAGAAAGAGGCAGAGAGAGAAAGAGAGAGAGGAGAGAGAGAGAGGGGGGGGAGAGAGAGAGAGAGAAGAGAGAGAGAGAGAGAGAGAGAGTGAGAGCGAGAGAGAGAGAAAGAAACAGAAAGACACAGACAGACAGAGTGCATTATTGAAACATAAACCCCACACATGACAAGGAGTGTTCCTTGTTTAGAATGTGAGTCATGTGTTTTTTTCCGAACTCATCTGTCTTTTCTCTCCTTTGACACACCCACACCTTATGAAAACAGCCAAAAGACAGAAAAGATAGTTGAGCTATGCTTGCAGCAGCTAAGGATGGTAAGAAAGAGTCAATATGCTTTGCTGTTCAAACAACCGAAGTCGTCGGGTAGTACAACACGCTGAAACAAACCAAAAAAAAAGTAGACTGCACGCCCCTACTATATCCGGGGCAAAAAGTTCCTGTATGTTTGCTACGCCTAACGTAGGTCAGTCGTGGCCTTCACTATACAGTCATTTAAGACACCTTCTGTGTCACTGGGAGAAGAAAAAAAAAATGAGGCATGCGCCCTCGCCAATGCCTTGTTCTCTCTACAACGCGTACGCCCTCGACCAGTTTGTCCTCTGTGTCTGTGTCAAGGGAGCGAAACATCTCACAAAAGGCCTTACGCGCTTAAAGGCAAAGAATGCCATGGTGGTAGAGAAATAAGTAAGTAAGTAAGGAACCACCCGAGTGCGAACCTTCCCGATGGCGAAAGGGAGGGGAATGTAACCACGAGGACCGCGGAGCATCGAGTAGGCACTTAATACTCAGTCAGCTGAGGTTGCTTTGTAAACAGTCCTTGAAGAGCAGGAGTCTTGGGCTCGTTCAGATGGTATTGCCGTGGGGCACTGTGTTGGTTCTATTGTCAGGCTGGTTGAATGTGCGTGGACGCTGTTGTGATAGCTTTTCTCTAGGATAATTACTGTGTTAAGTGACCCCCAGAGTCGGCCGGAAATTTCGATGTCCATCTGATGCCAAGCGGTTATTTGCTAATCAATTAGGTAGGGATGTGTGTAAATGCTGATGTGTGGAAGAATGTAGCGAAAGGAGAATTCAGTGTACTTGTGAACAAGATGATTGAGAAGCAACAGGGACAAAGGCATGGCCCAAAGAGAAATCCTTTGTGTCCATCCCTATATAAACTGTGGAAAACAACGTGAAGGAAGAGGATAAGACCACCACGAGAGACAGAGGGAGGGAGAGAGAGAGAGAGAGAGAGAGAGAGAGAGAGAGAGAGAGAGAGAGAAGGACAGAGGAGAGAGGGGGAGAGAAGAATAAGCAGGACAGAGTAGGGTTGAGAAACACGGCAGAAGATGACAGCAAGGTCTTAGGGTAAAAGACAAGCTGAAAAAGAAAAGACTGAGTTTGAAGCCCAGAGGTGGGTGAAAGAGGCGAAGAAGAAGATTTCTACGTCAAGTTCCCAGAGACGACCAAGAAGACCCAGTCCTGAAACCTGGAGCCAGTCAACCAAGGGCGTCACCATCATCCAGTGCTGAAGAAAACTTGAGGAGACTTGTTCAAGAACGGTGGTGTGGTGTGAAAGTGTGGTTGTGTGTGTGGAAACCTGGCCATGTATGAAGCCATTTTATTAAAACCCGGGATTAGGAAGTACTGATCTTTTATGTTTTGATTATTCCATTTTGTGTAATTGGATTCTTCATGCTTGATTATAAGTAGCATAGAAAATGTATTTCTTGTTCTCAGTCGTGTTAGGAGAGAAACGAATGCGTGACATCCCATTCCCAGAGAAAGGTGAATGTTTGGTGCGCGCATGAGTGTGCATATGCGTGTATGAGTGCAGAGATAACCTTGGTGTGTTAAGCCTGACTAATTATACATCAACTTAGTGCACTTGAGCAATACCATCACGATTTCCCCCGTCCTGGACAGTCTGAACTGTCCATCCTTCAGTGATAAACTAGTCATCCTATGCAGTTGGGTGTATCTTTTTCTTTTTTCTACCACACTTTTTCTTATTACTCCTCTTCTACTTCTTCTTCTTCTTCTCCTTCTTCTTCTTCTTCTTCTTCTTCTTCTTCTTCTTCTTCTTCTTCTTCTTCTTCTTCTTCTTCTTCTTTCTTCTTCTTCTATCTTCTTCTTCTTCCTTCTTCTTCTTCTTCTTCTTCTTCTTTCTTCTTCTTCTTCTTCTTCTCTTCTACTACTACTACTACTCTTTTTTTCTTCTTCTTCTACTTCTCTTTTTCTTCCATTACTCAGCATGCATGCACTGGGAATGGTTTTCATGACTAGTGCGCCAAGACACAAGAGTTTAAAATCCTTCCTTATTTTTGTCCGAAAGCTTGCATAAGTGATCTATGTTTTCCGTTGATGCACAATTTTTGCCAGTAAACACACATGAAAACGCTAGAAACCCAGGCACAGTTTCTGACTCCAGCCCTAACAAAGAAAGACTGCAACCAACTGAATAGGGACTGTGTGTGCGTGTGTTTTGCCCGCATTTGTGTTCATGTGTGTGTGTGTGCGTGTGTGTGTAAGTGTGTGTGTGTGTGTGTGTATGTGTGTGTGTGTGTTGTGTGTGTGTGTGTGTGTGTGTGTGTGTGTGTGTGTGTGTTGTTTTGTTTTGTTTTTGTTTTGTTTGTTTCTGCTTTTTTTTTGTGTCTTAGAAACACGCAACTTGTCAAAGGCAGAGCTGAAAATAAATCGGTATGGCCTATCCGTTCTGATTGCCCCTTTGGCTTGCGCGTGCTCTTCTCACGGCAGTCAGGCGCGGAAAGCTAATTAAAGCCAACAGATGGGCCCAGTGCGCATGACAGCAGAGTCTGTTGCATCTACCTTCCAAACCTGATTGGTTTTTGCAACACGAGAGGAGACGGAAACACGACACCCAGACACATGGTGCTCTGATAGCGTCAAAAGAGGGAAAGTCTCATGTTTGGGAAGTTTCTTCTGAAACGGGGAATTTTTTTTTTTTTTTTTTTTTTTTTAAAGAGGAAATGTATATTTCACTTACATTTGTTCAGCCATTCTTTCCAGCCTTCTTTCTTTCTTTCTTTCTTTCTTCTTTCTTCCGTTTTTTTCTTTCTTTCTTTCTTTTGTACAGGAAATGTACTTGTCTTTCTTTCTTTCAGTCTTTCTTTCCCCTTTTGTCTCTTTCCTTCTTTGTTATTCCCTGTTTCGTTCTTCCCACATGTTTTCTTTCACTTTTTTTTTGTAAAGAAACCATATTTTTTCTTTCTCTCTCTCTTTCTTTCTTTCTCTCTTTCTTTCTTTCTTTCATTCTTTCTTTCGCTCTATGCTTTCTTTTATTTCATTGTCTTTTTTTTTTTCTTTCTTTCTGTCATTCTTTTCATGCTTTCTTTTATCCCTCTCTCTCTCTCTCTCTCTCTCTCTCTCTCTCTCTCTCTCTCTCTCTCTCTCTCTCTCCTCGTTGAGTCATTCTTTCTTTCCCTTTTCTTTTTCTCTCTTTCTTTGAAACATGCAAAAGACGGAGCTTAAGTTGTTGTCGTTAGGGGTTATGTTACTGGATGCGGTGATGACGGTTGTGCCGATTATGGTGATGCTGGGGGCGTGAGAGGTTGGGAGGGGGGAGAGAGAGAGAGAGAGAGAGAGAGAGAGAGAGAGAGAGAGAGAGAGAGAGAGAGAGAGGAAGTAGATGATCGTGTCTGTTGGTATGCATTATCAGTAATCTGTTGACGTGGAACAGCTACAGCCGTTGCGTTTTAGGGTCGCTTCTCTATTAGCATTAACACAGGTAGATAACATCTCCATCCTGTCTATCTATCTATCTATCTATCTATCTATCTATCTATCTATCTATCTATCTATCTATCTGTCTGTCTGTCTGTCTATCTATCTGTCTATCTATCTGTCTATCTGTCTATCTATCTGTCTATCTGTCTGTCTGTCTGTCTGTGAGTCTATCTATCTATTTGTTTGTCTACCAGTCCATCAATCTGTCTGTCTGTCTATCTTTCTGTATATGCACATACTGTTTTAGTATGCTTGTTTGAGTATGGTACATGTATGTATGTATGCATGCATGCATGCATGCATGTGTGTATCCATGTGTGTAGGTATGCATTTTTGTACGTATGTATGTATGCATGTATGTATGTATGTATGCATGCATGTTTGTGTATGTATGTACAACACTATGTTAATCTGACAGTAAATGGTTTCAGTCAGTCAGTCAGTCAGTCAGTCAGTCAGTCAGTCAGTCAGTATGTATGTATGTATGTATGCATGTATGTGTACGTATGTATGCATCATTGGAAGTGATAATATTCAATCTTGTTTATTTTTGTTGCCATGATTTCCATCCGTGACTGGCTAAGCTGCAGGCATAAAACTTTGCAAATGCTGGTGCCTTTGATATCATTTATTCTTATTCTTGTTGTTTGTTTGTTGTTTTCGCATTGTTATTTCTCTGACGTTTGAAACAAAGTTGATGAAAAGTCACCTCGATGTTTCATAGGGTTTTTTTGTTTGTTTGTTTTTTGTTTTTGTTTCGCTGTTTACAGTATCTTTGAAGTCACACCATG
>CM065738.1:36717085-36724585 GCA_033310375.1 Conus canariensis | reverse complement strand
TACGTGGTCAGAACTCTCCTCCCACTTCACCCCCACCTTCCCACTCATCGTTCTCGTTACTCATCATGTGCGGCACTTTCTTCACTGCCTCACGCACCTAAGTGTAAATCAGGTAACAATAACACAAACTGGCAACTTTTTTCTTTTTTCTACCTTGTTTTCCATCTTTTTCTTATTGTTTTTGTATAGTTGTTTTGTTTTTTTTTTTTTTTTTTTTTTTTGTCAGTAGGGTTGTGCTGATGCTGTTTTACTGGTTTTGTTGCTGTGGTTGTTGATCTTAATCTTGTAGATGTTCGTGTCCGTCATCGTGCTCTTGTAAACTTGTCTGTTGTTGCTCTTGTTTTCCTCCCCCTTTCTTTCTTTCTTTCTTTCTTTCTTTCTTCTTCTCTTCTCTTTCTCTTCCTCCTCCTCTTTTTTTCATCTCCTTCCTCCTTTTTCTTTGCTGTTTTTTTTCTTCTTCGTGTTCTTAGTCTTGATGTTGTTGCTGCTGTTGATGTGGCTGTTGTTGTTGCTGCTGCTGCTGCTTTGCCTCGTATTCTTCTTCTTCTTCTTTTCCTCCTTCTTCTTCTTATCATCGTTATTGCTCTTCGTTTTCTTTATCGCCTTCTTCTCTTTCTTCTTTCTCTTCTTCTCTTTTCCCCTCTTCTTCTTCTTCTTCTTCTTCTTCTTCTTTTCTAACTCTTTAAGTTCTTCCTCTTGTTCTTCTTCTTGTTTTTCTCTTCTTCTTCTTCTTCTTCTTCTTCTTCTTCTTCTTCTTCTTCTTCTTTTCTAACTCTTTAAGTTCTTCCTCTTGTTCCTCTTCTTGTTTTTCTTGTTTTTCTTCTTCTTCTTCTTCTTCTTCTTCTTCTTTTCTAACTCTTTAAGTTCTTCCTCTTGTTCTTCTTGTTCTTGTTCTTGTTCTTGTTCTTCTTCTTCTTCTTCTTCTTCTTCTTCTTCTTTTCTAACTCTTTAAGTTCTTCCGCTTGTTCTTCTTCTTCTTCTTCTTCTTCTTCTTCTTCTTCTTCTTCTTCTTTTTTTAACTCTTTAAGTTCTTCCTCTTCTTCTTCTTCTTCTTCTTCTTCTTCTTCTTCTTCTTTTCTAACTCTTTAAGTTCTTCCCCTTGTTCCTCTTCTTGTTTTTCTTCTTCAACTTCTTCAGTCCTATGGTGTGTGGCTTTTGTGGTCGGCTGGGCTATAAACAACATGACTGGGTGACTTCTTCATCTTTCTCCTTCTTGTTTGATTCCCTCCGTATCTTCTTCTTCCTCTTCCTCTGTCTCTCCGTCCCAGGGGGGGGAGGGGATAAAAAGGGTTAATGGGCCTGTTTTCTCCGCGGACGCTATAAACCTGTGTTACCCCCCCCCTTCCCCCTCCCCCCCCCTGGGACGTGTACCACACGAGTACCACACCCTCCGTATCTTCTTCTTCCTCTTCCTCTGTCTCTCCGTCCCAGGGGGGGAGGGGATAAAAAGGGTTAATGGGCCTGTTTTCTCTTCTTCTTCCTCTTCCTCTGTCTCTCCGTCCCAGGGGGGGGAGGGGATAAAAAGGGTTAATGGGCCTGTTTTCTCCGCGGACGCTATAAACCTGTGTTACCCCCCCCCCCTTCCCCCTCCCCCCCCCCTGGGACGTGTACCACACGAGTACCACACCCTCAGTACCACACCCTCAGTACCACATACCACACGAGTACCACACCCCAGTACCACACGAGTACCACACCCCCAGTACCACACGAGTACCGCACCCCCAGCACCACACGAGTACCACACCCAATACCACACCCCCAGTACCACACCCCCACGGACGGTCTGTCACCACACACACACCCCTTACACACACACACACACACACACACACACACACACACACACACACACACACACACAACACACACACACACACACACACACACACACACCACACACACACACACACACACACACACGGAGTTAGTCTTTCTCGCCACGAGTAATATTTTATACTCTATATAGAGTATCAAAAAGTAAAAGAAACATGGCAACTGAGATGAAAGTGCAGAGGATGGAGAAGAGAGAGAGAGAGAGAACAGGACATGGGGCGCGTAGAAATGGAGGGGAGCTATTTGGTTATGGAGGAGGGGGATGGTGGAGCTAGGTTTGTCATACTTGGCGTTCGAATCTGATCGGTGTAGATCATGGGCAGAAAACATTTGCTTGCGTGTGTGTGTGTGTGTTGTGTGTGTGTGTGTGTGTGTGTGTGTGTGTGTAAGTGTGTGTGTGTGTGTGTGTGTGTGTGTGTGTGTGTGTGTGTGTGTGTGTGTGTGTGTAAGTGTGTGTGTGTGTGTGTGTGTGTGTGTGTGTGTGTGTGTAAGTGTGTGTGTAAGTGGTGTGTGTGGTTGTGTGTGTGTGTGTGTGTGTGTGTGTGTGTGTGTGTGTAAGTGTGTGTGTGTGTAAGTGTGTGTGTGTGTGTGTGTGTGTGTGTGTGTGTGTGTGTGTGTAAGTGTGTGTGTGTAAGTGTGTGTATGTGTGTGTGCGTGTGCGTGCGGTGTGTGTGTGTGTGTGTGTGTGTGTGTGTGTGTGTAAGTGTGTGTGTGTGTGTGTGTAAGTGTGTGTGTGAATGTGTGGGTGGGGGTGTGGGTGAGTATGTGGGTGGGTGGGTGCATGCGTGCGTGCTTGCGTGCTTGCATGCGTGCGTGCGTGTGTGTGTGCGTGAGTGCGTGCGTGTGTGTATGTGTGTGTGTGCGTGTGTGTGTGTGTGTGTGTGTGTGTGTGTGTGTGTGTGTGTGTGTGTGTGTGTGTGTATGTGAAGAAATACAGTAAGATATGAGAACTGTTCATTCCGCATGTTAAGCAGCAATGCAACTGGAGAATATGTCCCCATTTCAACATGTTATTCAGTCAGTTCTTTATCACCGTTTGAACGTCCTGCGGCGCAGCGGTGGTCCAGTAGATAGCCCCGTACTCCCAGAAAGAAACAAAAAGCTACTCTTTTCTTTGTTTCTTTCATTTTTTGAGTTATTTGTTTCCTTCTTTGTTTGTTCTTTGTTTTTCTCCCTCGCTTCCCTAGACCTGATACCTGTATATGCAAAGCGTTTATAAGACGTGCTGTCGTCATTAGTTAGATGTTTAATTTGATGTTTTACATTGAACGTATTTACGCTGTATTATGACCATCGTTTGGAACTGTACTGTTATTGAGGCCCCATCAGAATGGCCCAATGGCGTTCTGATGAAAGAATTCATTCATTCATCCTTTAGACCTGAAGTGGATCAGTAATTACACAGAGTGCTGGCCCTTTGGATGGGACAGTAACCGGTGATTCTGAGAACTTTGAAACACAGTTTGCTGAAGTAGAAGAACCCACTAAGCAAGACAATTCTCACTTGGAATTGTGTTTTAAACAAAAAAACAGGTTAAGACAAACATAGAAGAATAAAAAGGGAGGGGAACGGGAGACATATAACCATGGCAACACGCTCCAGATCAGGGGAACATTCCAGACACCCCACAGAGAAATCTGTCACGAAGAAAAACGTATGCAATAGATGCAGCACAGTTCAATTCACCAAGAGGCTGAAACACTCTACATTCACAAAGAGGCTGAAACACTCTACATTCACAAAGAGGCTGAAACACTCTACATTCACAAAAAGGCTCAAACACTCTACAGAAATGTGCGTAATGGTATATTTTGAAAAGAAGACCTACAGTTATATCCCTCTCTGTACAATGAAAGTTCTAGCTATTTTCCAGCATGCAACGTCGCATCACAATATATTCAAATGATTTGCTGTACGGTGTACATTTGATTACTTTAAAGTCAGTACCAGAGATTCAGTTTCCATGATTACTTCTAAGTCAGTACCAGAGATTTAGTTCACATAATTACTTCAAAGTCAATACCAGAGATTTAGTTTACATAATTACTTCAAAGTTTACCACAGATTTAGTTTACATAATTACTTCAAAGTCAATACCAGATATTTAGTTTATATAACTACTTCAAAGTCAATACCAGAGATTTAGTTTACAACGTATCAGACAAAAACATTCACATACTGCCAGTCACTATACTTTCAATATCAAGAAAGTTGTAAAGAGTGTGATATGTTAAAAAGAAAACAATAAAAAATTGAAATCACAACAAAGTCTACAACAACGATTTAATTACTTTAAAATGGACAAAAATAAATAAGACCATCAAGAAGAGAAAACTCATCGAATTCTTTTATGGACAACGTCATGGAGAGTCTGTCACTGTAAATATCAGGATAAATTGAAAAGGATACAAATATTAGCCTTACAATAAAATGCTAATTCCCAGCAGGCAGAGTATTACCTCTCACAGTCTGTGTAGCGGTATGCAAGAGGATGATTCAGAGCAACAGCCACATATGATCATCTTTTTGTGGCAGAGCAATGATCTTTAGAATCAATTCAATTTGGCAAAGATAATAATGAAGTCAGTTCTGAGTCTCTCTCCCCCAGTAATTTTGATTTTTAGTCGTGGGAGGAAGTGAGACACACCACTGAGACTGACCATTATTGTGAGGAATTGAGACTGACCAATTATTTGTGATGAATTGAGACTGACCATTATTTGTGAGGAATTCAGACTGATCTATTATTTGTGATGAATTGAGACTGACCATTATTTGTGAGGAATTGAGACTGACCATTATTTGTGAGAATTGAGACTGACCATTGTATGTGAGGAAGTGAGACTGACCATTATCTGTGAGGAATTGAGACTGACCATTATATGTTGGAATTTAAGACTGACCATTATGTGTGAGAAATTGAGACTGACCATTATTTGTGAGGAATTGCGACTGACCATTATATGTGAGGAATTTGAGACTGACTATTATTTGTGAGGATTTGAGACTGACCATTACTTGTGAGGAATTGAGACTGACCATTATTTGTGAGGAATGAGACTGACCATTATTTGTGATTGTGAAATGTCTGTTCTGACGTTTAGTAACACCAGTGACTGTCATTTCTCCGTACGTCATTTCTTTCAGACGATTTAGTACTGTTCAGTCTCTTCCTGCTTTAAGAATTGGAAGTACTTAAAGTTTCTCTCCTACATCAGGTATGCAATAACAAGAAACATTGCAAGTTGAGGTTGTAGCTCAGAGAGAAGAGATGAGAGTGAGAGGAGAGAGAGAGAGAGAGAGAGAGAGAGAGAGAGAGAGAGAGAGAGAGAGAGAGAGAGAGAGAGAGACTGACAGACAGACAGACAAACAAACAGACAGACAGAAAAAAAAAACCTCGTTCCTCTACACGCAATAAATTATAATCTTCTTTTGACGCCAAAGAATCACCCTATCAGACGGTTTGGGGTCGCTCTTCAATCTTGCACTCCCAGCTGGGTATTTTTCCCCCCGGAAGACATCAGCAATCTTGTGTCACGGACTATATCGTCAGCGCCTCTCTCCTTACGGGGCAATCTTGACAAGCTATCAGAACCTGCAGACAGTGCAATTATTTATGTAGGCAATGACTTGTTTTGCCCGCTGCTGGGATGAAGGGTCCCTGGAGAGAAAGTTTCCCAGGAGAAAAAAGATTCCGTCAACAAAACGACAAAAAGAAGCGAGCAAACAAACAGAACTAATAAACAAGCAGAACAAAACCTGTGCATCAATAGATAAGTTGTTTTCTGTCATTCTTCCCCTTGTTTTCTCTCGTTCTTTTTCTTTTTTTTTTTTTTTTTGCATTTATTTATTTATTTATTTATTTGTTTTTGCGTGCTGGACAAGTGAAAAAAGATTACTTGATTTAAACCAAAAAGCTGGATCTCTCTCTCTCTCTCTCTCTCTCTCTCTCTCCCCTCTCTCTCTCTCTCTCTCTCTCTCTCTCTCTCTCCATGCTGTTTGCACAATACATTCGTGCTTTCGTAAAGCCTCATCTGGTAAAGTCATGGAATATAATGAAACGATAGAAACACCTTATTCAAAATGCAGGCACTTGAATGTATTCTCAAAAAAAAAAAAAAAAAAAAAAAACCAACGTAATTTCAACTCTGTCTGTGGCCCTATCTTTGTTTGTCTCTCTCTCTCTCTTTCTCTCTCTCTCTGTCTCTGTCTCTCTCTCTCTCTCTCTCTCTCTCTCTCTCTCTCTCTCTCTCTCTCACACACACACACACACACACACACACACACACACATATTATATATATATATATAGTTTTTGATTGGTCCAGATTTCCATAATCAGGCACCGCTCCACCAAGGAAACTGTTCAGCAGACAATACTCACAATAGTCAGCATACACGTAAAGGAAATCATAACACTTGAACTGGGCTGCACTCTAACACTTTATTGAAATTTTCGCCCTGTTTTGGGGCTTCCTCAGACAACTGCTACGTGATAGCAGTTGTCTGAGGAAGCCCCAAAACAGGGCGAAAATTTAAATAAAGTGTTAGAGTGCAGCCCAGTTCAAGTGTTATGATTTCCTTTAAGTATATATATATTATATATATATACAAGCGCACACACACACACACCACACACACCACACACACACACACACATTATCATTCAGGTCGAGGTTAGTGGAAAACACGAGCGTAGAGATTTTGTCTAGGGGTTAACTTTTTCCCTGGGATGAAAATTGTCACACCGATTTACTTTTTTTCTTTCTCTAAAATCCTCTGAATCTCGTCTGCAGGGAACTATTCTGAAGTTTGAGTTTGGGTGACAGTCCAGGTTCTTGTTTTGGGATAGATTCATGATTTTTTTTTTCTTTTTCTTATCACAAACACTGTGGGGATGAAGAACAGATTTTGTTTTTCTTCTGAATTCGTTGCTTGTCTTGATCTGGTTTTGTTGTTTTTTTCTTTTGGTGTTGTTGTGATAATGTTTGTGATGGTGTTGGTTGTTCATTTTGTTGTTGAATATATGCGTGTATTTATTAAATGCAATGTTTCCCTGTAATTGTGTTCGTTTAAAAGCACCTCGTTCATTGGTGCAAGTTCTTCACTTTTCCGGTAGACCAAATATATCATGATGATGGGAAGCAAAATGAAGTAATGATTTTAATGGGGACATTCTTGACATGTTATGAAAATCACACTCTATAAATTACGAAAGAATGGCTAGATTTGAAAGTTTTTAAAGTTTTCCAAAGAACCAACGAACAAACAAAACAAAACAATTCCTAATCGTTGCATTTCCCTGTTGTCCGCCCAAACCGTTATGACAGGTAAGGGCGAGCATATCCCTAAAGGGGTTGATCCACTGTCCGCCACTTTCACAGCACCTTGCAGTGTGACAAACGCGCGTTCGACTTTCGTGTCTGTTCCGGATCGAGCACTTCTTGTTCAGACAGGGCGACCACTCTCTCAAGCAGTAACATTTCCTTGTCACTGCTTATGTAGAAAATAAAAGTTGGAAAAGAAATACTGGCAGATCGCACCTTTGAATTCAGCCAGCCAGTCGAAGCTGGTGCTTTGAGTGTGGCCGTGCTGGCATTGCAAGCATTCGACAGAATATGGATTGCGGATTGAAGAAGGAATACACCGACCTTGTAACACGA
>CM065738.1:36707085-36712085 GCA_033310375.1 Conus canariensis | reverse complement strand
CTAACCATATATACATATATATATATATATATATATATATATATATATATATGTATATATGGTTAGTATATATATATATATCTTAAATAAATGTTAGCGAACCGCCCAGAGAACGTGGACAAACGAGTCTCAAGACAAAACACAACGCGTTTCGACCTCTTAGGTCTTCTTCAGGTGAGACATAAACGAATAAAACAACGAAAATTCACTTAGCTTTGATCTCTGAAACGATCTGAAGCGATCAAAGCTAAGTGAATTTTCGTTGTTTTATTCGTTTATGTCTCACCTGAAGAAGACCTAAGAGGTCGAAACGCGTTGTGTTTTGTCTTGTGACTCGTTTGTCCACGTTCTCTGGGCGGTTCGCTAACATTTATTTAAGATTTGTTTAGATTTCCGCCTGCAGTCGTCTCGCTTTGCAACTAGATATATATATATATATATATATATATATATATATATATATATATATATATATATATATATATATAATTTTATTGGTCAAGCTTTTGCCTGTAAAAGCTTCTTCGTGACTCTTGTACAATCAAACAGCTCCAGTTAAAACAGTAACTAAAAAGTGTGTGTGTGTGTGTGCGCGCGCGCGCACACACACACACACACACACACACACACACACACACACACACACACACACACACACACACAGAGGGTGGGGTGGGGTGGGGCTATTTGATAGGTATGTGTGTATGTATGAATGTATGTATGTATGTATATATGTATGTATATATATTATATATATATATTGTGTGTGTGTGTGTGTGTGTGTGGTGTGTGTGTGTGTGTGTGTGTGTGTGTGTGTGTGTGTGTGTGTAGAGAGAGAGAGAGAGACAGACAGACAGAGAGACAGAGAGAGAGGGGGAGGGAGAGTGAGAGGGCTCCTTGGTAGGGAGACATTATAAATGAGTGAATAATAGCGTTGCAATCAAACTGGGTGTGGTTTTCGACTTACCTGTCTAAGTAGTCACCCTGTCTGTAGTGTTGTATTGTATCGTGTAACTTTATCATTCCGAGCTTCCTTCCCCAAGGAGACTGCGCTCCTACGGAGCTATGAAAACCATGCAGGACTATGAACTGCTTTCATAGTGATGGTCACGAGTTGAGAGACAACGGTTTTGACAGCGTGGTGATACGGAAGGTCAAGGTCTTCAAAGACGGGTCAGTTTGTACGTGATCATACCCTGAGTCATGCCCTTTGAAACGGCGGTATTTAATGGAATGGAAGTATGGTTTACCGAATAGATCAGATAACTGGGAGTGCACAGTAGACCTTCCAAAATGGGAGAACCACGCAGAGAGCATCAGGAAGAGTGGCACGAGACCGGATATTGTTTTCCACTCAGGTTCATCAAAACCAATGACTCTTATCGAACTTACTTGCCGTACGGAAGCAGAATGGAGCAAGCGCACATCCACAAGACTGAGAAGTATGCCAGTCTGGCTAGCAGCTTGAGGGAATCCGGCTTCCAGGCCCAGGTTCTCGCTATAGAGGTTGGAGCAAGGGGACTTGTGGACTCATCAGCATCTCATCTCATGAAACGGCTCGGGATTTCAGGCAAGAAGAGGGACAGAACCGTGAATTGAAGGCAATGGCAGCCGAAAAGAGTTCCAGCTGAATCTGGTCGAGGAAGAACAAAAGTGAACTTCATAAGGCTTAAATTTCCCAAATTAAAGCAGGTGCCCGTCTAAAAAAAAAGAAAAAAGTACGCCTTGACGCGTCCACCCATGCAAAACGTGCGGATTCGAATCTCGGCAGCCAGAAAAAAAAAGTTGGCAGTAGAGGGGCATCTGGGAGTCATGACCTGGATGCAGCCCGGCCCCCTTAGAACGTAAGGAGTTCGGGGTGGAAATACTTGTCTGAGGGGGGGGGTTTCTTCTCTGAAGACCTTCTGCTGTCAAGCTGTCCTCAGAGTTTCTACGTATTTGCGGCTTTTGAAACTGCTTCCGTATTGATGGTCACGATGTGATCATACCCTGAGTCACAGCCTTTGAAACATCGGTGTTTAATACGCAGATATATATATATATATATATATATATATATATATATGTATATATATATATATATATATATATATATATATATATATATGCTACCGCCATGGAAAACTTGTCGGCTGTCATTGCTCTGGCGAATGTATAATGGGAGGGGCTGTCATTATTGCTCTGTCATATGTATAATGGGAGGGGCTGTCATTGCTCTGTCATATGTATAATGGGAGGGGCTGTCATTGCTCTGTCATATGTATAATGGGAAGGGTTGTCATTGCTCTGTTATATGTATAATGGGAGGGGCTGTCATTATTGCTCTGTCATATGTATAATGGGAGGGGCAGAGGCGGCAAAGGGAGGGGAGAAGGGGCAGGAAGGGACGAGGCAAACGGGGCAAAGGTGGGGGAGGGGGGGGGGGCATAATGTCGTGTGTACAACTCTTGTGTCGGATAGTCGAGGATAAACGAAACACGACCGAAGTAAGTATGTGGGTTCTGAAGTAAAGATTGTTTGACCACAGTACAGCGTAGCTCTTCCCCACATGAGAACTGTGCATCGATGGTTGACGGTGATTGGTTTGGTCGAGCGGTCCTTGTCGTCGGCCATTACCATGTGACAGTAACTTAAAAGCTTGACATGGGTGCCCAGACACAAAGGGAGGATTTTAGAAACTGCGCTTGTTCTGGTTCTGAACAACGTTTGCATGTTTTGATACTTTAAGAGTAACTCTAGAGTTGCCTCTGCGTTGAAAATGTAGCTTAAAAGTGGCGCTTCGACAGATAAATGCCACCGTTTTGAGTCAGTTTGGGATGGCAGTTTTATTACAACAATATCTGCCCAATGTGTATCATTCTGCACGATAAAATTGTAAAGACCTCTTTCTGTGTTTTAGAGGAGAGTGTAGTGCGCGCGCGCGCGCGCGCGCGCGCCCACACACACACACACGCACGCACGCACGCACGCACCCGCACGCACACACACACACACACACACATTTCAAATACATATATATGTATATATTTTTTGTTTGTTTGTTTGAAATGTGTGTGTGTGTGTGTGTGTGTGTGTGTGTGTGTGTGTGTGTGTGTGTGTGTGTGTGTGTGTGTGTGTGTGTGTGCGTGTGTACACACGCATGCTAGCGCACAAGCACACCACGGACGCTTTCCCAAATTAGATGTTCGACTACAAATAACAGGAAAGAACCAGAAACCCTCTTCATGAAAAAAGTAAGGTCGTTTCGCTATGAAAATGTAACTTTAAAATGGCCTTTTCTTAAGAGGTGACGCCATTTTCCTTCCATGCATGACGTTTATAGTACACAGCTATCTCCGCAGTGGTGTGCGTTCTCAGTCTTCAGACACACACACACACACACACACACACACACACACACACACACACACGAAACTTAGTGTGTCCAGTTACGCCATAGATTTTATATTGCAAGCGTGTCGCAAAGCGTGACTGCTGCGCATTGTACAAAGGTTTGTTGTTTTTTTCGTGTGAAACTATTTTCATGAAATATACATATGTATTAGTGTAACACAGTCGAACAACAAATTGTCACAGATTGCATAAACATCACTTTGTCTGTCAGTCGTTATTCAGAGGACCCACACATGGAAATGAACAAAAAGATAACAACAACAACAACAACAACAAAACGCAAAGATAGAAATGAAATACCTTCCAGAATTAATAAAACACATCAGTGATTTCAGAGCACGTGTTAAGTAAACCGTTAACCACAGAAGAACTGAACAATAAAACAAGCATTAAAAGATGAAATGAAACAAACAAAAACACCATTTTAACGTAATAGAACACGTGAACATCCAATTAAAGCCTCCCCCCCCCCCCCCCCCTTTCATCCTAAGTCTGTATGCGACCCTGCTACCGACAAGGAGTGGTAAATGGATTCCGACGCACTCGCCCTGCACGCAACAATACACCGTCCCTCAAAAAACGAACAATCTTCCTGTGAAGACCAAGCCTAGCTCTTTTCGGTCCGAACACGAAAGACGCACTGATGTGACATAGGTATAACAAAGATTTCGCTGACCCTGTGCGCCCTCCCAGGGGGGAAATGGTAAGAGGGGTTTGAAAGGCAGCAAGGGTGTAATACGCAGAGGTTGCCTTTGTTAATTCCTACAGTGAATGCTCTAGAGGAATGAATGAACAAGAACCGCCTGTGTGGTGAGAAGAGCTGGTTTTGTGTGTGTGTGTGTGGAAATTCTTTGATGTCAGATTACAGGTGGTTGTAGGGCTGAGTGTTATAATGACTGGCAGAGTGTCTCTCTCTCTCTCTCTCTCTCTCTCTCTCTGTGTGTGTGTGTGTGTGTGTGTGTGTGTGTGTGTGTGTGTGTGTGTGTGTGTGTGTGTGTGAACGAGCGTGCAGTGCACGTCTACGCACCTGTGCGTCTTTGCGTGTTTTAAGCCATGCTAACAGTGTATATGGTCAGATACACGCGTAGGCCTACACGAGTGGAGTAAGTGTACGTGATACTAGTTCGTTTGTTTGTTTGTTTTTCCTTGTGCGTCGTTTTCTCTATCTTCTTCCTTCTTTCCTTCTTTATTCATCTTCTTTCTATATCAATTTCTTATTGCTTTTTTTTTTTCTCGTCGATTCGTTGTCGTCTTTGTTCGTTTCTCTTTTCGTCTTGTTCATGTTTCCTTCATGTCCTTCTTTCTTTGTTCGTTTTCTTTCTTTGTTCGTTATGTTTTGTTTTTTTTTAACTTCTCGCTTTCTTTCTTCTCTGTATGTTCCTTCCTCGGTTTCTTCCTTCCTTTCTTTTTTTTCTTCTTTCCTCTACAGTCTTCACGTGTTTGTATAAGGCAAGGTTGAGAAAGCGAAAATATTGTAGAAAGGTCGCATTACTTGTCCTACAACTTCCCAAGACCCGGAAACGATGATTTTCACAACAAAAACGACAGCAGCAGTAGCAGCAGCAGCAACAACAGCAACAACAAAAACAACAAATCAACAACATCAT
>CM065738.1:36692085-36699585 GCA_033310375.1 Conus canariensis | reverse complement strand
GGAGTCTCTCTCTCTCTCTCTCTCTCTCTCTCTCTCTCTCTCTCTCTTCTCTCTCTCTCTCTGTGTGTGTGTGTGTGTGTGTGGTGTGTGTGTGTGTGTGTGTGTGTGTGTGTGTGGAGGGATGAGGGGTGGGGTGGAGGAGACGGGGAAGTAGAGGTTGAGGGAGGGTTGGTGGTGCTGGTGGTGGTGGTGGTGGTGCTGGTGGTGGTGATGGTGCTTACTGTATACGCCCAAATACAGAAACATGGACAGACATGGACGGGCAGATGGAGAGACAACCACGGACTCATGATTTTGAATCGACAGATTTTCTATGGCGCTAGCTGACAAACAAATAGTTTCATCATATGTGGTTATTTCCAAGCATTTTTTTTCTTAGATTTCATCGATCGTCTTTGTTGTTTTTTTTTCTCTCTTTTTTGTTGTTTTTGTTTGCTGTTGCTGGTTTTGGTGTGTTTGTTTTTCTAAAACTTAAGGAGGTAATAAATCATTGAAAATACTGAAAACCACAGCTTCTTCAGTACAAAGGTGAAGGTGCTAAAGATTCTTTGGGTATAAACGAATTTAGGAGAGGTTCGGATGGCCTGTTCCTGGTTGGCGTATCCTTTGATGATGCTGCCGTCCTCAAGGGCCTCAGGAGAACCTTGTCCTGTTGTGCAGTTTCGCCTGCTTGCATTCCAGTTTCGCCAGTTCAATGGAAACATTTTACGATTCTTAATCGGTCTTGAGATAGCGCACATTGTTCGCGAATTCGTACACTGAAGTGGCTCTTCAGCGAATGTATTACAATTCAATTGACCCCAGCCTCTCTCTCTCTCTCTCTCTCTCTCTCTCTCTCTCTCTCTCTCTCTCTCTCTCTCTCTCTCTCCTCTCACACACACACACAAACACACACACACACACACACACACACACACACATACATACACACACACACTCGCTTGGTTTCGGACGTATGCTGCTACATGTAGACATAAACTGAAAAGATCAGATGCGTCTGTTACGTGTGTGTGAGAGGTGTGTATTGTGTGTTCAAGGTCTTGTTGAGCACTTTATAAAAGAACAATGATGTCTTCTCAAGGACGTGGAGGAAATCGACAAAGGCTAATTGGGATGACCAACTGGAGTATGTGTGAATCGGGAGTAGCCTAACATCCGTGGTCTTTGGAGCAGAATTATGCTTTTGGGCTTGTCTTCTATTTAGTTCGTCTCAGACACAGCTGGGTTGACCATCATCAAAATAACGTGGTCTGCAGGACCGATGAATAGATGTGAATACATGCTGAAATTTGTAGGTACAGAATTTCTAAGCAAATTGTGAAATGAAACGCCGTTGTGGGTTCAAGAGAGTAACCAGTTTATATTTTCAGTTGTCTGGGGTTGACGTTAATGTTCAGGCTTTGTGTTGACATCTCGGAAATCGGTGGGGTTTTGTTTGTATGTGTTTTTTGTGTGTGTGTGTTTTTCATTATGAGTCGAACAAGCATGAATAGGAAATCGTGTTTATTTGTTACCAGTTTTGCTAAGAAACCTGAAGTGCTTGAATTTTCATCATATATTAGTCGTAGTTAGATTAAAAAGGGGGAAAAATCAGTGTTTATAGCTAGCAGTGTTAAACTGTTATCAATGAGACTGTTGTTATGTTTGTCAAGTTCAATTTGTTATATGTTTGTAAAAAAAAAACAACAGAATACAGACCTGTTCCAAACAATAAAAGAAATCAGGGGAAGACAACGCCTGTATTTCCACCACAAATAGAGTTATCTCTCCTCAGTTACTGCGTCAAAGTTATCACACAGCTTGCACATGCGTTTTGGTAAACAAGCGGCACATCAAACCTAAGACATGTAGATCTGAATCGATCGATGATAACACAATGTAAGTCTCATAATCAAATTTTACACGAGACGAAAAAAAACAACTGATTATTGTCCCCACAAGATTTACTGCAAGCTGAGTTACGGTACAAGTGTTTTGATTACAGCATATTTATTTTTAGGATAATGTGATTGAGACTTGGCTACGTTATGCCCCTTGGCCCGCTCTTATAGTATACCAAAAATCTCAAAAAATGGGCAGCGGCGGCGAAGTAAAGTTGAACTGTTCGTAACACACTGTCTTCACTACAGGCGCACCGTGTCACATCCATGTGTTGGCATTTTCTCTCTGTGATGGAACTGACTAAAGGGATATAATAGACCTGTTCCGGATAAAAATCAGGGAAAGGTAACGCATGGCTTTCTTTCGCAAATACAGATATCTTTTTTCAGTTAATAGGCGAAGCGATAACGTCCAGAAGGTCAAAGATTTGATTTAAAGTGCACGCCAGGATAACAATTGGGATGTCACCTGTCTATATTGGAGTCGCACCGTTTTACACCTACGTTTTTGACATTTTCTGTCTCTGATAGTACTGGTAAGCTGAGTGTATGGGGCAGAATTTCTATGAGCATGCACACTAGCGACATCTGTCCCATGAAAACGGTAGGATCACTTTGCTGTACGCGAGCTGTAACACAGATAAACGCCCTTGCAGAGTTCAGATTTCTGTTTTCTCTTGATCACCTGTGTCCTCATGCAGATATCATTAGCATACCGTGAAATATCATGGAGTAACGTGTTGAAGAGATGGTGTGCGGTGTCTCAGGACTACCTAGTTCCACTTCTGCAAAATGTTTACATATGTTTCTTTTCTTTCCTTAGTATTGCCTGAAAATTTCTTTCTTTACCACAAGAAATGTCTTTTGTAAACATTAGTGAGACTATTTCATTTTATGTAGGAATCTATCATCCTACAGGATAATACGGTTTCTATTGTTAAAATTTAACAAGCACATTCTTCCTGCAAGGGAGAGAGAGAGAGAGAGAGAGAGAGAGAGAGAGAGAGAGGTGGGGGATGGATGTAAGAAAAGAGGAGTGTAGGTAGGTAGATAGACGTGTGCACATATACATGCGCGGTGCGCTTATGCGAACGCACAGACAGGAATCATTTGATCAAACAGACAAAATCCAGAAAACGAAGTCTTTCGCGCCCAAGTGAAATGGCTTTTCCCCGCGCCGGTCAGCCGTCAGTAATGCATTGTTACACACGATCGCCGAGCGAGTCGTGACCTCTTATCCCTGATCAGACCACAGCGGGGATCGCTGATGTGTTTTCTTTGCTCTCATTGGCCGCTACACAAACATGTAGGTGGGCCTACACAAAATCTCCCAGTAAAGTCCTCTGCGGCTCTAGCCAATCAAACCCACGCTCTCCCCAATCCGATCCCACAGCAGGACGGCGTCCTCTCTGGCTGGGGGTCTAGCAGCGCTGCCTGGTCATGCGCGTCATTGTGATGGGAGGACTTCCGTCTTTGGAGGCGAGCGGTTGATGTTATCATCCCCCAATTCTGACCACTGTGCTTCAGGTCCCCACAGAAATGGAATTTTCGTGGTAGTTAGTTTGGTGTGTGTGTGTGTGTGTGTGTGTGTGTGTGTGTGTGTGTGTGTGTGTGTGTTTTAATCAGGTGATTTTGCCAAAAAGGAAAAGTATCCATTCTGGATGTGAACATTTGGGCCAAGGGGAAGGGGATTGGGAGGGGTATGGTGGGAAGGGTGGGCTAGGTAGGATGGGAGTGTTTCGGGGAGGACAGCGGGGATTTAGTGAACTCTGCTGGGCCTGGACGCATGAAAATTGAAACAGTCAGCTGGAATAGAATGAAAAGAAAAGCAGTTTATGCTGTCGCTCCAGCAGTTAGCTTTACCCCGCACAGTGCCAAACTGTCGATCTGAACACTAATCCTGAGCGTCACACACAGGTGTCACATCACCAGTCCTCTCAGTCCACAAACGAACCTTAATACCTTTTTGCCTCACTTTACACAGTGTAGAAAGTGGCCTTTAACTCATGATTCACGTTACGAAAGAGTTACAATATTCTCCACTCAAAAATGGTTCATGTATAAGAAACAAGCAGGGCAACTCTCGCTCCCACGATGAAATAATAACAGGCCCGTAACTCTAAACGAATGCTCGCCTATGACACCAAATCGCGTAGCAGAGATGACAACACAGAGTACACAGAACAAAGAGACATCTCTCCCCCCCCCCCCACCACCCGCCCCTGCACCCCCCCCCCCCCCCCCCCCCCTCAAAAAAAGGATGTTCCAAGCTTGCGCATATCCTGTGCCTGACACACCTACACAGCAACAATACCTGAAGAAATGAACAAACACAAATCAACATTTATTCAGAAGTGGCACGGTCTTTTCGATCTGGAGTACAGTCAAACAGGCACACGGACGAACAGTAATAGATACAGGTAACCTCAATTTAATTGGTATGAGAGGAAATCTTAAATGAGGCAGGAAACAGTGAACAGTAAATAACAAACATGTAAGTAACTTCTGCTCCCACGATGATTTTGGTTCACATACAGTTTTACGGAGACCAAGTCACAGTGGCTTCTACTTCATCTACATTTTCCCCTTCTTTACACACACACATACGCGCGCGCGCGCGCGCGCGCGCACACACACACACACACACACACACACACACACACACACACACACACACACACACACACACACAGAATCTGTAGAAAAAAAAAAAGATTAATCTAACAAAAAGATGGAATTTGACCCTTGGACGAACCCGTTTCAATGTTGGTGTGGACCCGTGGTTCCGATCCGGATTTCAGGGCGGATCCAGCGACAGTCGGCAAGACCACGCCAAAACTACAGAACGATTTTATGGAAACTTGGTAGTAGGTTGGCATGGGACTCGAAGAGGTATCATTTATATTTTGGTACCATCTGTTGTCCATCTCTGTTGTGCATATCTGTGGTGTATATCTGTGGGTGCGGATCTGTGGTATGCATCTGTGCTGAGGACCCACGGTACACATCTGTAATGCGGATCTGTGGTGTACATCTACGGTGCGGATCTGTGGTGTACATTTACGGTGCGGATCTGTGGTGTGCATCTGTGGTGTGGATCTGTGGTGCACATCTGTGGTGCAGATCTGTGGTATACATCTGTTGTGCACATCTGTGGTATACATCTGTGATGCAGATCTGTGGTGCACATCTGTGATGCAGGTCTGTGGTATACATCTGTGGTGCGGATCTGTGGTGAACATCTGTGATGCAGATCTGTGGTGCACATCTGTGATGCAGATCTGTGGTGCACATCTGTGATGCAGATCTGTGGTATACATCTGTGGTGCGGATCTATGGTGCACATCTGTGGTGCGGATCTATGGTGCACATCTGTGGTGCGGATCTATGGTGCACATCTGTGGTGCGGATCTATGGTGCACATCTGTGGTGCGGATCTGTTGGGTGCACATCTGTGGTGCGGATCTGTTGGGTGCACATCTGTGGTGCGGATCTATGGTGCACATCTGTGGTGCGAATCTGTTGGGTGCACATCTGTGGTGCGGATCTGTGGGGTGCACATCTGTGGTGCGGATCTGTGGGGTGCACATCTGTGATGCAGATCTGTTGGATGCACATCTGTGATGCGGATCTGTGGGGTGCACATCTGTGGTGCGGGTCCGTGGCGTACATCTGTGGTGCGGATTTGGATTAAACGGTTGGCCCAGGATCTGCTCGATCTTTGCAAAGCTCTGTGCTCTCGTTGGTGCTCCGCTAGGTTGGTTTGATTTTTCCCCACAGTGTAGCTGATCATTTCTGAGGGGCCCCACGCCAAGCGATTAGAGTGGTCAGCCGGAAGGACTGACGGTCGTGAGCTCAAATCTCTCGTGACATCGTTGGATTGTTACGATTTGCAGCTGCAGTGCTTCACGGTTGTGAGTTCAAACCATTCGTGACATCGTCGGATTTTTATGGTTTGCTGCTGCTGAGTTAACGGTCGTGCGTTCGAATCACTCGCGACATTTTATCGGATTTTAACCGTTTGCTGCTGCTGACTTAACAGTCGTGCGTTCGAATCACTCGTGACATTGTCGGATTTTAACGGTTTGCTGCTGCTGGCTTGACAGTCGTGCGTTCAAGCCACTCGTGACATTGTCGTCGTTGTTGTTGTTGTGTTTTTCATTCATGGTCTGCAGCTGAAAAGCTCACGTTTGCTCATGAAAGCGTTCGTGACATTGTCGTAAAGGTACGGTTTCCAACCCCTCTTCTGTTATCTCCGCTGTAAATTGGGCACCAGAAGGAGAGGATTGGGCTCATTGTTGACCTCTAACAATTCATTGACTCTGATGCCGTTAGGCCTCGGGAATTAGTCTTAAGTGGCCCCATCAACGGACTGGTATTGGAGGATTCCTGTAAAGGAAACTAGAGTCAGATTTTGTACCTGCACTTCACTACGTTCTTTCGAACAGAATTTTTTTTTTTTTTTAAATGATTATTTTCAGCAAGCTTTTCTTTCCGAATTATACATTTTTGTCGTTGAAGAATACACATTCTTTTAATCAAACTAAAAATCGTTTGTGAGAATAAGTATCCATGGGAGTAAGTGAAATGTCATAATTAAGTTTTGTTTGTTAGGTTGATGTAACATCAATGAAATGAAACTTCGGTTAAAGTATTAAAACCCCCGCTACAAAGGATAAAAAAATCTAACATAAAAGAAAAAGGAAGAAATAAAGAAAGAAAGAAAGAAGAAACATTTCGTCAACAGAAGACAGCAGGATATTTTTACAACGGATTCGGAGGGCAAAGAATCGCCGTATCTTTGAAAAGTTTTTTTTTTTTTTTTTTTTTTTTTTTTTAATAAACGTATTATAAACTGTGTTTAAAGAGGGTCGTTGCAGAAAAAATGTATTGATTTGTGGGTCGAAAATTTTAATTTTTATTGTTAATTATTCAAACACTTTCCGACACAAAGGAAAGCATTCTTGTTCTGTCGTTGTCATCGTCATTTTTTCTTCTTCTTTTTTTTTCTCCTCTTCTTTTCATGCCTTCTTCTTTCTGTTTTCTTTTCATTCTTTCTTTCTTTCTTTGTTCTTCTCCTTCTTCTTCTTCTTCTTCTTCTTCTTCTTCTTCTTTCTTCTTCTTCTTCTTCTTCTTCTCTTCTTCTTCTTCTTCTTCTTCTCTTCTTCTTCTTCTTCTTCTTCTTCTTCTTTCTTCTTCTTCTTCTTCTTTTCTTCTTCTTCTTCTTCTTCTTCTTCTTCTTCTTCTTCTTCTTCTTCTTCTTCTTCTCTTCTTCTTCTTCTTCTTCTTCTTCTTCTTCTTCTCTTCTTCTTTCTTCTTCTTCTTTTTTCTTCCCTCTTCCTCTTCTCAAAATAGTGGTCGTTTTAACCTGTCGCATGCCAAACACTTCACCTGTTAATTGGCATGACGAAGGGAAGGCGTGGAAACATTTAGTGAAGTGTTGGAGCGATAACATCTCTGACAAGGTGAGGTGGCAAACCCAACTAACTGCCTTCTCCCCCGCCCCCCCCCCCCCCCCCCCCCCCCCCCCCCCTCTTTCCCTCTCCCCCCCCCCTCTAGTCCCCCCCCCCCTTTTTTGCTATTTCCTCCCATCTTTTTTTTTTCTTCTTCTTCGACTTCT
>CM065738.1:36669585-36682085 GCA_033310375.1 Conus canariensis | reverse complement strand
GGGGATCAACTTTGGGCGAAGGATAAGTGGAGGATTAGTCTGTGTCGAGATCTTAACGCAATCGACTCTCCAAGGAATAATCCTGTCGTGCCATCGTGCGATACCATCTGCAGCTGATCGCCTCACCGCCGACCATGACTGGCGGGCTTTTGGAAGGCAAACGGGCCGGAAAACGACGGCCTTTCTGCCCCACAAAAGCCTACAAGGTAACACACACCCAGGATGAAACCCGACACCCCACACTGGAGGAGAGCCAAGCATGGGTGCACTTTGATTGTTGGCCATACGCCAGTAATTACAATCAACGCTACGAGGAACCAACGTTAGCATTTGGAGACAGGGCACGACTTTTAATCACATTTTAACCCCAAAACTGCTGATAACGGTAAACAACACTACGCCTGCATTTTCAACTGGTTTTTAAAGGACATCCAAAGAACATCACTCACAATTGATGAATACAAACCCATTCGCTTGTTCTTTTGCCCGTATCTCCATCACTCTGTCTGAGCTGAGCTCCCATATATTAGAACACAGGCCCTGCTTGTTTTGCCACCTCAAGTTCTGAGCGGAAGCCTTCTGTTTTGGCCCACCATTGCAGCTCATTCGCCAGCCTTTGTTCTTGAAAGCCTTTTCAGGGTTTTCATTCCTGTTACAATCGATACTAATCTGCCAGTTTCTTGTAAAGCTACCATGGTGGGGATTAACTTTTAAATGGGATTTTAAAGTAAATCCTCCACGTAACAGGATCAACCAAATCACAAGACAAAACGCGACGCGTTTCGACTTCTTAGGCTTAGGTCTTCTTCGGGCAAGGGAAACCACATTCAGAACAATGAAAACGAAGAGCGAACAATAATTACTTAGCTTCCCAAATTCGGCGTAAAATGAAAGACTTGTACACACAGTCCAGAGTAGATTGCAGTTGTCCATTTTCCTGTTTCTTTGCCCACACGACCTCTTTCATATTGCTGTGTGCATTGTGTGGCACCGCTATGTTTCGCATTAATTTATTATTATTATTATTATTATTATATTGGGTATTTATATAGCGCCTATGCTCGGTCACAGACCAAGCTCTAAGCGCTTTACAATAAACACACTACCTCACTCACTCACTCAACGGGCTGCCTACCCAGGTAGAGCCGGCCGAAGAGCAGCCTACTGGCGCTCATTCAGTCGTTTCCCGTACCATTCAAATATCAGTCACTAATTTTCATTTATCTCATTCATTCCTCCAGTTTCTCACATAGGATGCATACGATGTTTTATAGTTGTCCTCCATTTCCACCGATACACGATGGCACACGATAACAGTAAGTGACAATTTTTGTGGCTTGGTAAGAAATACCAGGCGGCTATCTTCAATTTACATCAATTTTGCCAGGGCAGCGGGGAACCCCCCTGCTCTTTTCGATTTTCAACTGCCGTGGGTTCTTTAACGTGTACAGGGGGCCAGGAAGGCACACGGGTCCGACTCGCTTATAGTCCCCATCCGATGGACTTGACGTTCAGTTCGATTTGTCATTCAAACTGGGAAAGAAAGGGCGAGAAAGGCAGGGCTCGAACCCACGCACTTCTCACACGTTGGATTGGCAGGCGAACGTCTTAACCACTCTGCCACCTTTCTCACTGCTTTTTTTCACCCGAGGGTGGCAGATTGGGCAGAATGGCCGGAGCCTTCGGCGCAGCCTAGTTTTACCTGTCTTAGGGACGTCACTTGTTCATTGTGTTTTGCAATAGTGTGTGTGTGTTTTGTAGATAGTTACACCTCCGCCACCTGCGCAAGGTGATGGGCATCTCCTGGAAGGACACGTACTCCAACACAGCAGTTCATCGCAGGGCAAAGCTGCCTTGAGACAAAGGCATCAAGGAGGCTCAGCTCCAAGCAAGTCATCTGGCAAACAGATTAGTGTGTGTGTGTGTGTGTGTGTGTGTGTGTGTGTGTGTGTGTGTGTGTGTGTGTGTGTGTGTGTGTGTGCAAAACATTATCCTTTAGAACAAAAACAGATAACATTTTTCAGATATGATCCCTTCCGGCTGATACCGATTTTAAACACTTTCTCAAAATTATTCTTTTCATAAAAAAACAACAACAATTTTTGCTACGAAATAAGACAATAGTTTTGAGCCAAGGGCAGATTACTTCTTCTTCTTCTTCTTCTTCTTCTGCGTTCGCAGGCTGATACTCCTGCGGACACTCCCTATATAGACAGACAAGCATTAATCCCATCTACTCAACAAAGGGAGTGGAGTTTTGTGTGTATGACCGTTTTTTTTTTCATCCTGCCATTAAGGCAGCCCTACTCCATCTTCGGGGAAGGTGCATACTATGTGTAACGTGTCATCCATACCAACTTCCAAACTGGCCTTCTCTTCCGCAAGTTGGTGATGTACTGAAATAAATGGGGAAAGAATTACCGGAAAGGCGCAAATAACAACAATAAGAAGCTGAAGATAAACGATCAAATAAAAAAAAAAAGAAAAAAAAAAGATGCAAAGCATATAAACGTACTCCCAGTTTTCCAAATCGCTTATAAATCGGCCAAGTACTTTCTGAGATAAATAACGGCAAAATAACGGTTTTTTACGGTTATTTAACCGATGTGCACTTTTGAAACTTGTATTTTAGTCCTCACTGGGATAAAGCCTATGTACCTACCAAATTTCATACAGATCGGACAATATGTCAAGAATAACGGTTTTTAACGGTCAAATTTTGAAACACTATATGGAAGTGCCATTTGTGTGTGACAACCTTCCTGTATACTAAATGTCATTAAATTCCACCAATATGTAAAAAAATAACGGCAAAATAACGGTTTTAACGGTTATATAACCGATGTACACTTTTGAAACTGGTATTTTAGTCATCACTGAGCTAAAGCCTATGTACATACCGAACTTCATCCAAATCGGACAATATGTCAAGAATAACGGTTTTTAACGGTCGAATTGTGAAACACTATATAGAAGTGCCATTTGTGTGTGATAACCTTTCAGTATACCAGATTTCATTAAAAATCCACCTATATATAGGAAATAACGGCAAAATAACGGTTTTTAACTTGTTTAATCGATTTTTAGCGTTACATCACTTACATATGGAAAGAGGCTCCGATTTGTCACAAGATCATCCAAACCGCTTATAAATCGGCCAAGTACTGTCTTAGATATTCCATAAAGAGGAAAAACCGTTTTGGGCCGTTATAACCGATAGTAACGGCTATTCTGGTCAAATAAAACATCGGGCATCATCCATGACCCATAGTGAACATGCCTACAAATTTTCAGAAAGATGGGCCAAGTACTTTCTGAGATATTCCATACAGAAGAAAAACCGTTACAGGCTGTTACAGCCGTTAGTAACGGCTATAACGGTAAACTAAAACATCGAGCATCATCCGTGGCCCATAATGAACATACCTGCTAATTTTCACAAAGATCGGCCAGGTACTTTCTGAGATATGCCATAAAGAAGAAAAACCGTTACAGGCCGTTACAGCCGTTAGTAACGGTTATAACGGTAAACTAAAACATCGGGCATCATCCGTGGCCCATAATGAAAATACCTACAAATTTTCAGAAAGATCGGCCAAGCACTTTCTGAGATATTCCATAAAGAAGAAAAAACGTTACAGGCCGTTACAGCCGTTAGTAACGGCTATAACGGGGTAAACTAACACATCGGGCATCATCTGTGACCCATAATGAACATAACTGTTAATTTTCATAAAGGTCGGTCAAGTACTTTCTGAGATATTCCATAAAGAAGAAAAACCGTTACAGGCCGTTACAGCCGTTAGTAACGGCTATAACGCTTAACTAAAACATCGGGCATTATTCGTGACCCATAATGAACATACCTACAAATTTTCAGAAAGATCGGCCAAGTACTTTCTGAGATATTCCATAAAGAAGAAAAACCGTTACAGGCCGTTACAGCCGTTAGTAACGGCTATAACGGGGTAAACTAAACATCGGGCATAATCCGTGACCCATAATGAATGTACCTGCTCATTTTTACAAAGATCGGCCAAGTACTTTCTGAGATATTCCATAAAGAAGAAAAACCGTTACAGGCCGTTACAGCCGTTAGTAACGGCTATAACGGTAAACTAAAACATCAGGCATCATTCGTGGCCCATAATGAACATACCTACAAATTTTCAGAAAGATCGACCCAGTAGTTTTGTCTGGAGCGAGTGGAACACATTTTGACCACGGACACACACACACACAACACACACACACACACCACACACACACACACACACACACCCGGTTTTGGGAAATGGTTGCCTAAAAAAAATTGTATTACCACGCGGCCCCAAAATATAAACATGCATCATGTTCTAAGACTTTACGTCGATCTGCAACTAAAATGGGTGGCGAAAACGTCTGTGTAGCTCATTTACTTAATTCTGGGCTTGACAACAGCTTTCCAAAATTTGGTGACTTAAAATTGAAATCGTGCACAAACGATATGACCTTTTGGTACCGAGAAACTAAAGCCAAATGGGTCGTAAAACATTGACTGGAATTTGGAAATAATGGCTATTTCAGGTTTTGGTTTCATTACCACGGAATTTTTGGTGGGATCAAAATAATCGGTGTGATGACACACGATCGTGTACTCGCCTTGAGCTCAGAAAACGAACATTCACAAAAAGTTTAAAAAATAAACCATACTCCTCAGAGAAAACAGATAAAGGAAATCTTTTTTGTCAGCACGATCTTTGGACACTCATAATTCATCCCTTAAATGATTTTGTCATAAAATTGCCTGAAAGTGCCTTTTTTTGTCATGTTTTATAATTGCCTTGAATCTTCGTGGTAATGAGCTTGGATGGTCACTTAAGAAACATTGAAATTGTACTGTGATTTTACACCCATGCTTTTTTTTGTCCAAAACAGACAAGCAGATGTCAACTTGACAAAACGACATGCAATATCACATTCCTTTATGGGTATCAATATTGTCCTCAATTGATGCTAACGTGTTCCTTAGGCAACCAAATCCAAGTCAGTTTTGTACCCACGGTTTGTATTGTGTCAGCATCGGTGAGATAAACAAATTTCAATTCCCATGAATATTTTGTTGGATCTTAATGCCACTCTGTTTTCAGTGGCAGTTATTATATTTTAGGATGGGTGTTCACAAGCTTGGCAACATGTCATTTTATGCTTGTTAAGTAACCATTGTAATGGAAAAGAAGCGAGCATCTCGTTTGTGTTAGATTTTGAACATTCATTTTGTGGGAATTAAAGGTGTCACGGGAATATTTGCTGTGCACATTATGAACAGAAAAACTCGTTTATGACATGAGCTTCATGTTGTTGCCTGTTTTTATGCTATAAAATGTATTATTATTGATTTTGATGGATTTTTAAAAAAATGGCGGGAAATTCAAATTTTGTGTTTTTTGGTACATTCTGATCGTAGACGTCCTGACACACTATGGTTAAATCAAATTTGCAAAAACAATCGTTTTTCCTCTCAATATATGACATTTTATATCTGTTAAGTAACCATCGTAACGGAAAAAGCAAGGTTCTCGATTGTGTGTGGTTTTGAACATTCATTTGGTTAGAAATAAAACTTGTCATAGGAATATTTGCTGTGCACATTATGTGTTCTTTCTTTATTCATTCTTTTGGAGAAACTTTTTCCTTGGATTATCTTTCCACCACAACGTCACCCCCACCCCCCTCCTCGCCCCCTTCTTCCTCATCCCCATCCCCAATCCTTGTACCAATCCCTTTTTCTGTGTTACAGCTATAAAACTTCTCTTCCTTTCTCCTCCCACGCCCTTCATCCCTCCTCCCTCCCCTTTGTCTTTCTTTCTTTGCTGTCTTTGCCTACGCTTTTTTCTTTCGTTTCTTTTTTTTTTCTCCGCACCTGTATATCTCGGCTTTAAATTCTTTTTCCTTGCAGTATGCTCCCCCTCCTCTCCCTCCCTCCCTCCTCACTCTGTCTCTCTTTCTCTGTCTCTATCTGTCTGTCTGTCTGTCTGTCTGTCTGTCTGTCTGTCTCTCTCTCTCTCTCTCTCTCTCTCTCTCTCTCTGTCATTCCTCCTCCCCATCTCTTTCTTGTTGTCTATCCTCATTTTCCATGTTTCTCTCGATTTGTCCTTTTACACCCCCTCCTGCTCCTTTAGACTTTCCTCTAGCATCCCCCTACCCGGGCCCCTCTCCCGTCCATTGCCCTCCATACCTCTCTTCTTCCTCTTTTTCTGTCTTCTTCTTTTTCCGTCTCCTCCTCCTTCTCCTTCTTCCTTTGTTTTTTTTTTCCTTCCGTTCTCCTCTGCACCCCTACCTCTTGGCTTCTCTCTCTCTCTCTCTCTCTCTCTCTCTCTCTCTCTCGCTTGGGGTACCTGAACTGTGTTCAGAGGTGAAGGTTGTTATGTAGTTGCTCCCAATTAATTCTTTAATCACGCCGGATTGAGAAAACTTCTGCTTGTAAGATCTTGCATACAGTTGTATGAAGTACCATGCCGTCTTCCAGTATCGATTTTCGAGTGAGATGTGGCTGTTTTCACTCGGTATACATAGCTTTTATGTTGAAGCGAGTGAGGAAGCGATTCACCATTCGGACATTGAAGATGAAAACCACCGCGGGCGGTGTCGCCGTAGGTTGCCTCCTCGTGCTTTTGTTCTGGGGGAGTTTTCTGCTGCAGTGTGGAGACATTGAACAAAACCCAGGACCAGCTAAGAATGCTCAGCGCCAGAGCACCCTGTCGAGTGCCGGACGCAGAGCTAGTGTAGACACTGAGAGCGTCCCCACCAGCACCCCCAGAGCTTCGACGCCTGCCGAAGGACCCTCCAACAAGGAACCGACGTCCTTATTCCAGACCATGGACTTAAAGTTCGATGAGATGAAGGGCGACATCAAGGACATCCGTGACGGTCTATCTACCCTGCAGGAAGAGATGCGTTCCCTAAAGGAGGAGGTTGAAGATCTACGGTGCCAGAACGACGATCTCCGTGGTAACAATGAAGACCTGAGGACGAAGGTGCAGGAATTGGAACGTAAGACTGATGACCTGGAGGGACGTTCCAAGAGGAATAATTTAATTTTCTATGGACTTCGTCGCAGGGAAAACGAAACTCCATCAGAGTGTGAGGGTGTGGTGAAAGACTTGATCGTGGACAAGCTAAACTTAACTGGGGACTTTCATTTTGACCGTGTTCATCGTCTGAATGCCAAACCAAACTCTCCTGTCATAGCACGGTGCACCTTCTTCAAAGAGAAAGAGAAGATTTTGAAAGTCAAATACAGACTGAAAGGTGGTCAGATCTTTATCGGTGAGGACTTTTCCTTGCGCGTCAGAGAGGTTAGAAGGCAGCTGACTCCTTATCTGAAGAGGGCACGCAGCGACGGAAAACGGGCTACAATGGTTTTTGACCACCTGCTAATAGACGGTAAAAAATACGGACTTGGTGATGGACAGAACCTGACAGAAATCAAATAGAGGGGTGGCCAGCCCGTGGTGACACCGGCGAAATCACCCAGTCGTGTAAAATGTTATCGTGCAACACGGAACTACAGAACTAAGGAACGTGACCTTGTCACTGTGAAGGATGCATTGACTGGAAATGTTAAAACCGGTTTTTCGAGAGGTCGGGGGCGGGGAGAAAGTGAAAAGCTTGATCCTGTTTATAAAAATGTTACCTCCGTACATAATACTGATTATTTGAATGAATGTGGTTGTGATTTACCTTTGCATGTGTTGGGATACAATCAATCTGAAGAAAGAAAAATAGAGCAAAGATCTTTGTGTGATGCTGATTATTATTCTTTGAGTGACGGTGTTTTTATTGAAAGTTGTGATCAGGTGTCGTCTAAAAAGAATTATCATAATGCTGCCACGATTGATGATTGTTCAAATGGTTATAAGGGGACCTCTCAAAACAAAGATTATGTTATTCATACAAATCATGATTGTTCACTTTTTTATGAGGATATGTCTCTAATGAAAGCATGTGATGTTGATGCAGATGTTGACTGTTTTGATCATGTAACCCTGCATGAAGAGAACCTGTCTTTAGAAAGAAGAGAAAACTACGGAAATCAAGAGACAGTGTCACAGAATGTTACAGAGACGGCATCACAGAGTGTCTCTCTTAACACATGTACACATAACAGAGGTAATGATGTATGTACAGATAACAAAACTGATATAAAACATGTTTCCTTCTTACACTGGAATGTCAATGGTCTTCTTTCCCAACTTAATTGTCGAGATTTCCTTTCTTTCTTGTTTGAATTTGACTTTATATGCTTGGTTGAAACGTTTGTTGAACATGTCCAATTGTGTGTTTTTACTGGATACACCGTATTCAGAAAACCTGCTATCAAATTCACGAGGCAGGGCAGACATTCTGGGGGTATAATTTGTTTAATAAGAAATGATCTGATGTCGTTTGTTCGTGAAATCGATGTGAACCATCCGAACGTAATTGTATTCCTGATTGACAAATGTTTATTTGGTGTTACAGAAGATGTTTTGTATGTTTGTTCCTATGTCCCACCAGAGGGTTCGCCCTACTATGTACACTTTGACATTGGCAATGGCGTAAGTTCATTGGAAGAATGTATTTTTGATTGCATGCTTGAATATAAAGATGTATATGTAATGTTATCCGGTGATTTGAACAGCAGAACAGCTAGCATCTCTCCAGACATACCAAACGACAGTGATGATTATGGTGTTAACGTTGGTAGTCATTCTGTATTTTCTGGAAGAAGATCAGCTGATCACGTACTTAACAGCTATGGAAAATGTCTTTTGAGTATGTGTACTGCACTTGGTTTATACATTCTTAATGGTTTATGCGATGGAGATTTCGATGGAAATTATACTTATATATCCGATTCAGGCAATAGTGTCAACGATTACTTTTTATTGTCTAAGGATTGTTTCCCTTTCGTTGTTTCTACTTGCAAATTAACGGTTTCAGAGAGGCTAGAATCAGATCATTTACCTGTGGAGCTTCACTTCAAGTTTTCGGAGAAAAACGCTATTTGTGTAAATATAGATAAAACAGATGAGTTCATTGAAAAATATGTGTGGAACTGTAATATGGAACAGTCATATGTTTGTGCTCTTAATTGTTCTGAAGGGTTGGCATTACTCGATCGTGCTATTGATCTCATTAGTCATAACTGTAACGATGCCTTGAATGTGTTTAATGAGTATATAAAAAACTCTGGAAGCTGTATGAAAAAGAAAATCAGTTTAAACGCAACTGAAAAAAACAGTGATTGGTATGACAAGGAATGTAAAGATAATAAAGCAAATGCTATGAAATTACTGAGAATATTTCTACCTTCCAAAGAACGAGTAGATAGTGATGCCTATTGCAGAGCAAGAAGAGAATATAAAAATCTGTTAAAAAGGAAAGAAAAAGAATATAATGAGTTCTTAACTGAGAAGTTAGTTGCCTCTGTACACAATCAGAAGGAGTTCTGGTGCAATGTTAAAAAGATCTCCTATAGAAGAAAACAGCCTCATAATAACATAACGACTGATGACTGGTTTAAACACTTCAAAAGTTTGCTCGAAAGAGAAGAAAATTGTTTAGAACAAAATGATGAGGATGCGCATGATGATGTCAATGAACAAGGAGAGGATTTTAGTTCAATGAATCGACCCATATCAAAGGAAGAGGTTATGTTAGCAATACACAGATTAAGGAATAATAAAGCCGCTGGGCCAGATGGTATAGTTGGGGAAATGCTAAAAACATCTGGGAATCGTGTCACTGAATTCTTTGGGAAACTATTTAATACACTATTTGATAAGGGCATATTTCCAGAGACGTGGACGGAGTCTGTTGTAATCCCTCTTTTCAAAAAAGGTGATGTAAATGACCCTGGGAATTACAGAGGTATCTCAATTTGTGACGCAAGCAGTAAAATCTACAGCACAATTATTAACAATAGACTCCAAGAGTATGTTGAAGAACTTAATCTAACAGGCGAATACCAAGCAGGATTTAAAAGGGGATATTCTACAATTGATCATATGTTTACATTATTAGCTATGGTACAGAAACAGTTCTCCTTTAATCGCAAATTATATGTTGCTTTTATTGACTTTGAAAAGGCCTTTGATTCTGTAGATAGAAATATATTGTGGCCTATACTCTTAAAAAATGGAATTAAAGGCAAGCTATTTAGATGTATTCGTAATATGTACACAAATGTTAAAGCTAGAATTCGATGTGGAGCAAAATTAACTGACTATATAAATTGTACTCGGGGGGTAAAACAAGGTGATGTAACTAGTCCTGTGTTATTTTCATTATTCATAAACGAGTTAGCCTCAGAAGTGAACAGAAAAGGGAGACATGGTGCTACTTTTACCCAAGGTGACTGAATTGTTTATCCTATTGCTGGCAGATGATATAGCGTTGATATCGGAAACTGTGATTGGTCTACAGACACAACTTAATAGTTTGTATCAGGCAGCATCAACACTGCATTTGAATGTAAACATGAATAAAACTAATATAGTTGTATTTAGGAAGGGTGGTTACTTGGCAGCAAGAGAGAGATGGACTTACAATGGGGCTGTGTTAACTGTTGTGAATGCGTATAAGTATTTAGGAATCTATTTCTCCACAAGACTGAGTTTCTCTGTTGCATGTCAGGATTTGGTGAGCAGAGCTAAAAATGCTTTGTTGTGCATTCTACAGAAACTGTCTAAGCTGAAATGCAATTCTCTCAGTTTATATTTAAAGTTATTTGACACACAAATTCAACCAATGGTTCAGTATGGGGCTGAGTTATGGGGTTTAGATAATGCTGCTCAACATTCTGAAAAAATACATCTGTTTGCCCTTAAAAAGCTTTTAGGGGTTGAAATGAGAACGCCAAATGATCTAATATATGGGGAAACGAATCGATATCCAATATTCATCAACTCAGTAGTCAAATGTATTCGATTCTGGCTAAAACTAACTCGAATGGATGAGTCAAGACTACCACGTAAAGCCTATAGAATGCTGCTCGATTTAGATTCACGTGATAAAAGAACTTGGGCTACAAATATCCGTTGTAAGTTGTATACGTTTGGATATGGATTTGTTTGGACAAATCAAGGTGTAGAAGAAATAAATGCTTTCTTACTTGATTTCAAGGAAAGATTGATTTTATGTAGGTGGCAGGAATGGGATTTCTATATTAAGAATAGTGATAGATTTAGTATGTACAGAACGTTTTGTACAGTTCCCGAAGTGAAAACTCACCTGTTACTGAATTTAGATAGACATTTGAAAATTATGTTGACAAGATTCAGACTTGGCGTCTCAGAAATCGCTGTGCATTGCTACCAATATCGATCTCACAATGACAACGATTTAATCTGCCCACTGTGTAAAAACAGTAAAGAGGATGAGGTCCATTTTGTTTTGTGTTGCCCAGCACTGAGTAGCTTAAGACAGCAATATATTCCTGCAAAATTTCATAAATTTCCAAACCTGTTTCGATTAAGTTTACTTTTGGCATGCAAACATGATAGAACCATCAGAAATCTATCAATTTTCTTGTATAAAGCGTTTCAGCTACGCCAAGTTGCTATCTCGTAAAACGTTATCTTTAACCTTATCATTTGTATATATAAAAGAAAACATTGTGTGAAATGATTGTTCAATTACTCCCCATCATGAGGGGCAATGGCCTATATATGATTAAAACATCTGAATCTGAATCTGAATCTCTCTCTCGCTCGCTCGCTCGCTTGCTCCGTCGCCCCTCCCTCTCGCCCTGCTCCCCTTCTCTCTCTCTCTCTCTCAGCTTTTCAGGAGGATTAATAAATTTACGTATGATATATAATTTTTGTTTAAATAAAAGAAAGAAAATGAAGAGTATGTCCACATTTAAAACCAGTCAACCGCACGCTTACCACGCATTCAGTCTGTTAGTGTCGTTCTGCTGAGCACGAAAATCACGGCGAAGTTTCGATTTGCGTGCGTGCGTCTGAGTTACGGGACATATGGCGAAGTGGTCAGCGTCGCGAACTCCCGGCTGGGAGGTCGTAGGTTCGATTCCCATCAGAACTGAACACCACCGCCACTGAACACCACCGAAGTGACTCGGCAGCAGTGCAGTGTCTTCTCCGGTGGGTTGCCTCTTGACGACTTGACATTAAATGCTCCCTGTGGATTGCCGGTGCCAGGGCTACGGTGGGACTGACTGGGCTGTGGCTGTGGACAGGGTGTCAGAATGAGCGGCGTGGGTGCAATGCCACTGAGGTGGCACAGAAGATGGGACAGCAAAAAAAAAAAAAAAAAAAAAAAAAAAATCATCCGGTCAAGGTCGTCAGGGATTTGCTATAATATTGATCTCTTCCTATGTACAGTTTGTATCATGCACAGAGAGTGCCGCCACAGTTAGAAGCAAAAACACAAACAGAAAATAACGTCAGTGTGTCTTCTTATGTTTAAACATATGTTTAAACATAATTTAGTAACAAAACAATGACGGTTCTCCA
>CM065738.1:36654585-36657085 GCA_033310375.1 Conus canariensis | reverse complement strand
ACGATTATACTACAATTTTCCTTTTGTAAACAAATACATCAATCTCATAAAAGCACAATATGGGAGAAGAAGGAGACCTACCCTTCCCCCCTCCCTCTCCCTTTTTTCCTTCTTTCAAATTTGGCCATTCTGCTCTCTCAGTTTCTCAAATAGGCACAATTATATTACAATGTTCCTTTTGTAAAAGATGCGGCGAATAAGGAACTTAAATATTTTGTACATGCTTGGACAAATAGATCTTCCTGAACTCACCATACAATGAGCAGACCGTCTCTCCTTAGATTCCCTCTGCGATTCTGCCACGATCTGAATATTCTTACTTTCCTATCGTTAAGTTGACTAAATTTCAAGTCAGAATACCAAATCGGAAAGTAATCAAAACAGCTAATTGTGGATGAAATAAATATTTGGCTTCAATATTGATTTTCGTTGCAGGCTGGGCAGAAACTGGAATCCTTATTTTCTGTTTTTAATAACTTCATCAGCGAGTTCAGAAATCAAAAGTGAAAGAAGTGAGGGAATTAGCATGGAGCCTTGTTTTGCCCCAATAGAGCAGTCAAAATATTCTGTCGCAAATGCTCCCATCAAGTGTAATACTGGACAGAGGTATACATTGTGTTTAGTATCTTGATCATCATAGTTGATGGTTTTGCCTTTTGTAAGAACAGTCCATAGATTATCTTGAACTACTGAATCAAAAGCCTTCGTGTAATCAATGAAATCCATGTAAAATGTCTTCCGCTTCCGCCACATTGTTACTGATTCATGCTGCAGAGCATAACATGTGGTCAGTCGTGGGACGCTCTTCGCTAAATACCAACCTAGTCTTCTGAGATTTTGCCTTGGTCTTTGTCAAAACTGCGGTAGAAATGTTGCCTTGCTGCTCAATCGAACTTGCTCTTTAAATTTGTGGGTCAGCAGCTTTACTTTTTTTTTTAACCATTTGGATTATAAACGAATGTGTCCAGCTTGGTGAAAAGTAAACTTTATCAACAACAACAACAACAACAACAACAACGACGACGACGACGACGACGACGACGACGACGACGACGACAACAAAAAGAAGAAGAAAAACAATCGAACCGATGGTCTGTTTACTGCTCCGTCTATAAAATCTCCTTCAACGTTATCTAAACCAGCATCTCTCCCATTCCAAGTCTACGACCTGCTTTCGTTGTTTATTTGTTCGTTTGTTTGTTTGTTGTTTTTTTTAATCCTGTTAACATTCATTTCATTATCCAGATCTTAAATCACCTCATCTTCATCATCTGTTCAAAACTCAGCTTTTTCATCGTGGTAAACTTGAGAGAACGAAGAATGGTGTGAGTGGGGTGGGGTGGGGGTGGGGAGGGGGGTTGGAGGGGGGGGGGGGCTAAATGAATAAAAGTGTAGAGTAGAGGGCTGGGGAAAGCGTTGAAGACCGGAACGGGAGGGGGGGGGGGACAAGATGGGGTGGGAAATGGGGGGTGGGGTAGGGATGACGAGAGAAGCAGAAAAGGGAGATGGCGGAAACGCTGCATCATCACGAACATGTACATCGAACTTTCTTCTTCTTCTGCGTACGCAGGCTGATACTCCTGCGGACACTCCCTGTATAGACATCTGCCCAACAAATCTGGACTTTCGTGTGTATGACCGTTTTTTTTTTAATCCCGCCATTAAGGCAGCCATACTCCATCTTCGGGGAAGGTGCATGCTATGTGTGTAACGTGTCATCCATACCAACGGCCAAACTGGCCTTCTCTTCCGAAAGTTGGTGATGGGATTTTACGTGTGTGCAAGATGTTATGCGTGCGTTCACACACGGAACCTCGGTTTGTAGTCTCATTCGAAGGACTGTATGGGGAATGGAGTCAGAACCAATGTTAACTCCGAGGGGAAAATCCCCCCTTTACCGAAACGACCCGGCGTAGGTTCGAACCCGCAACCCTTAGATTACGAGTCCGGCGCTCTACCAACTGAGCTATTCTGGCCCATGTATATTGAACAAGTTACTGTGCTCCTAGTATGATTATTATCATAAACTGAATGCAGTAAAACAAGATTTGAATCTGAGACAAAGTTATTTCATTTTACGCAGCCAGTGTCGAAAGAAATGAAATCCATTACGTTTAAAAATAGTCACACGACCTGTATAGAAATAAACGTAATGAGTATTGTGGAAATGGATTACCGTGAAACTCTTTTCTATAGACCAGGTGCCTGAGGAAACTACTCCGCATCTCTCTACAAAGAACATAAGACCAATGATTATGTGCGGAACCTGGTCACCAACCTAGTTGGGCCCCACGAACCACTTCTGGCAACTGTCAAACGACGGAAGATGACATGGTTTGGCCAGGTCATTCGTCACAACACCCTCTCCAAAACCATCCTTCAAGGTACCGTTGAAGGAGGGCGCAGACGAGGACGGCAGAGAAAGAGTTGGTCGGATAATACAAAAGACTGGACCAAAATGACCATGCCAGATCTCCTCACGACAGCTAGAAACAGAAGA
>CM065738.1:36634585-36644585 GCA_033310375.1 Conus canariensis | reverse complement strand
GAACAGGGAGTACTTTACAATGGGAACGAAGAAATCCTCTGTGTGTGTGTGTGCTGCGTGCGTGCGTGCGTGCGTGTGTGTGGCGTGCGCGCGCGTGCGTGCGTGCGTGCGTGCGTGCTGCGTGCGTGTGTGTGTGTGTGTGTGTGTGTGTGTGTGTGTGTGTGTGTGTGTGTGTGAAATGCGTGTATGTGTGCATGCAATATGCAGTTAAAAAGGAGGAGCCTCCTGGAGTGCTGGTTTTAAACGATGGGTGATCAAGCGGCCGGCCGGCCGGCCCTGAAGTATCCCCAGTGTCTGTGACAGTGTGAAACAATAACTGATTTGGACAGCCTGTCGTCTGCCTGTCTGTGAGCCAGTAATAAACACGGCGCCTCTTGGACGGGCAAGTATAGTGTTTCACGATAATGGCGCTGGATCACACCTCGTATCCTTCCTTCGCGTGTCTGTGTCTGTCTGTCTGTCTGTCTGTCTGTCTTTCTCTGTCCCACCCAAATGCGTGGGTTCTATTCCCATTACACGTCTCGCGTGTCCCTGTCCCACACGTCTTAAACCGCCTCTTGGCTGGTCGTCACAGCATTAACTTCTTTGAGACAGATGAAACACTGCAGACCATGCTATTTTGTGGTTTTGTTTGTGTCTCCACCAGACAACTAAGAGAAGAGGTCTCGTTTTATTGTACTCCCAGTTCTTACAGAACAGGGAGTACTTTACAATGGGAACGAAGAAATCCTTCTAGTGTGTGTGTGTGTGTGTGTGTGTGTGTGTGTGTGTGTGTGTGTGTGTGTGTGTGTGTGTGTCTGTCTGTCTGTCTGTCTGTCTGTCTGTCCGTCCGTGGTCAAAATGTGTTCCACTCGTTCCAGACAAAACTACTGGGCCGATCTTTCTGAAAATTTGTAGTATGTTCATTATGGGTCACGGATGATGCCCGGTGTTTTATTTACCGTTATATCCGTTACTAACGGCTATAACGGCCCATAACGTTTTTTTTTTCTTTAAGGAATATCTCAGAAAGTACTTGGTCGATCTTTCTGAAAATTTGTAGATATATTCATATGGGTCATGGATGATGCCCCAGGTTTGATTTTACCGTTATAGCCGTTACTAATATCTATAACGGGCCATAACGGTTTTTCTTCTTTATGGAATATCTCAGAAAGTACTTGGCCGGTTAAAAAACAACAAAAAAAAGTCAATGGTACTTCCTGTATTAGGAGAATTAGGCAGATTTCCAGTGAGTTTAAAAATAATATGTCAAACAATATCATATTGGCTACACATTCTCGATTTGTCAGAAAATTCTCTTGCCCATAAAATGTATAAATGCATGCATTATCAAGTGGACAAACATGATCCTTGGTTGACATTTGTTAAAGATATATTGATAAATATAAATATGGGCCATGTTTGGACAAATCAATTTACGTTCAATATACGGAGATTTAAAATTGTAATATATGAAAAGTTAGAAAATGAATATATTCAATATTGGAAAGACAAGAAAAACAACTCATCAAAACTTAATTTTTGACAACACCATTGCGAAAGAATATGAAACAGAAAATTATTTAATCACTGTTACAGATCCGAGGCACAGACAAGTGTTAACAAGAATTCGGATCAGCGCCCATGACTTAAGAATAGAAAAAGGACGATATCTGCATATATCTAGAGATCAAAGACTTTGCAATCGTTGTAATGTACTGGAAGACGAAGTTCATTTTCTTGATCACTGTGAAAAGTTTGATGCCAACAGAAATATTTTAATGAAGGGCATACAATGTCTTAATATTAATGCTTCAAATATTGTTCCAAGCCAGTTAATGACTATGGAGAATGCTCAGTCATTATTAGGGAAATGTGTGTATGATTGTTTTGTTCTTCTATGATAACCATATTGTGTCTCATAAACCCCGAGGTTTCGTGACAATAAAATTTATTCTATTCCATTCTATTCTATTCTATTCTATTCTATTCTCTATTCACACCGGTTTTGACAAATATTTTTGAAAAATAAAATCAACATGTCATTCATGTCGATCCATTTGGTTCATGTTTTCCCATTCAATTTGGTTCATGTTTTCTTCCCATTCAATTTGGTTCATGTTTTCCCATTCAAACAGGTTTTTTTTTTAAAATTCGCATTTGTTTGCTTGTTTGTATGTATTTTAACAAATCCTGTGACAGCACCAACAATTAAGTTCTTTGTTCAAGATATCACAAAAAAGTGAACAAAATTGTGACTGTTTATGATGATTTGTTGCACTAGAAATTAAGTCCATGTATACTTTTGTTGTCTTTCGAGGCTTTCAAACAAAGTTTTATCCTTCATAAATATTGTTGTAATCCCAATGATTTAACATTTAACGTATTTTTTTGCATCAGAAATGAACAGCCAACCAAACATTTTGCCACATACATTAATGTAGCAGGCGCTGAAGGGTAGATAGATATATTGCTATCCTTAAAAACTATCAAATCTAGTTCTTGCACGGCTTTACTTGTCATGTTTGAATATATCATTTTTCAATGTTGTCTTTCACTTGTTTCTTGCTTACAATTGAAGGAATTGTTTGCTTTTGTTGAATATCATTGTTTTTTCTATCAGTGTTACAGTTGTCCATCTTCGTATCCCTACGAATGTATTTCCTGTCCTCAAAGCCTTAAATTAATTGTCTTTCTGCTCTGTTCGGTTCTGTTTTGCTCCCTCCGTCCTCCTCTCTCTCTCTCTCTCTCTTCTCTCCCACACACACACACACACATACACACACACACACACACACACACGCACACACACACACACACACGCACGCACACGCGCGCACACACACACACACACACACACACACACACACACACACACACACACACACACACACACACACAAACACTCTGTTTCACAGTAACTCGCACACTAAAAGTCAACATTTACGATTATTGTCGTCATCGTCATTACTATCGTCCTCTTCGCCTCTGCCATCCTCTCCTCCTCCTCCTCTCCTCCTCCTCCTTTCTCTCCTCCTCCTTCCTCCTCCTCCTCCTCCTCCTCCTCCTCATTATCATCACTAGAATAATCACATAATCGTCTTTACTTCTGTTCTTCTTGTTCTTCTTGTCTTCTTCTTCTTCTTCTTCTTCTTCTTCTTCTTCTTCTTCTTTTCTTCTTCTTCATCGTATTTCTCATCTTCTTCCTCATATACGGACGGAGGCAGACATGCAGAAAAAGAGGAAAGGAAAACAGAGGATGGGAAAGAGAGAGAGAGAGAGAGAGAGAGAGAGAGAGAGAGAGGGGGGGAGAAGCAGGGGTGGGGGTGGGGAGGGGGGCGGGAGGTGAGAGAGGGGGCAGTGAGAGGGGAAGTAGGAGAGAGAGAAAAGACGGATAGCACAGGGAGAGACGAGAGAAGAGATTTTCCCGGGAAAAACAAACAAACAAACAAACAAAGCAAACTAAAACACACATACTCGTCATGCCGAGTGTCCTTTTGTTTCTTTTCTTTTCTTTCTTTTTTTTTTAATTCTTGGTTGGTTCATTTGTTTATTTGCTTCGTTTTGTTTTGTTTACTACCAAGACGACCCGCCCCCTTCTCCTTTTCCTTTGACAAAGATTTTAGCGAGAACTAACACTACTGTTTCTACGGATTTTCTTTTTTTTTATCTTTTTTTTTTTCTTGCGTGCACTAAGTGCATATTGCACACAACGCCTCGGTTTATCATCTGATCTGAAAAACTAGCTCCCATATCCCAGCTAAAACTGCCGTCGAGATGGAGGAAAATAAAACAAGAAAGAAATCATTCCGTGCAAAACAAACCACTAACCTGGGCAGGATGTTCTCGCTTTCCAGGCAGGTGCATAATCACAGAAAAAGAGGAAGGGGGGTGGGTGAAGAGGGGTGGGAGAGAGGGGGGGGGGCGACAAGAGAGAGAGAGAGAGAGAGAGAGAGAGAGAGAGAGAGAGAGTACGTGTGTACAAATAATTTTTGAATACTAATAGTCGTGGTTATAGGTCACAGTTGTTTGCTGGAGGGCGAGTCAATAATACAATACATGCAAAACAAAACCTGTAGCATTCATTCTAAAACTGTAGGAAAATCATAGAGAACACATGAAAAAAAAAAAAGCTCTCGAGTAATTCATTCAACTGTAACATGCTAATGTATCCACACACACACACACACACACACACACACACACACACACACACACACACACACACACACACACAGATGTGTGTGTGTGTGTGTGTGTGTGTGTGTGTGTGTGTGTGTGTGTGGTGTGTGGTGCGTGTGTGTGTGTGTGTGTGTGTGTGTGTGTGTGTGTGTGGAGAGAGAGAGAGAGAGAGAGAGAGAGAGAGAGAGAGAGAGAGAGATATTTTATTCATGTCTTGGGCCCCCAAGGAAAAGTTGTGTAACATAACACACGGTACTGTATCATCGGAAACAAATATACACAGAATATAGGAAAGTCGAACAAAATCCAGATCACTGAGAATTTTCAACTAACCGTTTTTTCTAACTGGAATGCCCCCCACAGTTCATAAATATTCGGGGAAAAAAAACGGTTGTGACATCATCTATAAGGTCAATTCGAAAAGGGGAGGATGTTTATGAATCTTTGGTGTTGTGAATTTATTTTTACCACTCCTATGAGCTGGACAACATGCATCTCGTTTCCTTGTTACTCTTTATCGATATGAAAAAGCAGATCAGTTCCCTTGATAATGGTTTTGTATCTAGGCTACATCTGTAAGCTGCTTTCTCCAATTTTCCCAGCCTAAATTTCACCACGATGTGTTTAAAGCCTCAAGGGCCTGCCAGGAATGAGGGGAAAATCCTAACTTTTTCGTTGTGGGTGTATACATGGACTGAAAATGAAAGTAGGAAAAAAAGACAAAATGTTAACTGCGCAACAAAGACAGCAGTTACATAACGGGTGATCTTTGGAACACTGAGGGTTTGAACTTGTGTCGAGATATGTGTCAATTGCGTTTCCAGTTGTTGTTGTGTTCTTGCTGTTGTTGTTGTTTTCTTTTAATCTTTGATAGTGGAAGGTAAGGAAAACGTTGATGTCTTTTTTTTTCAAGCATGGTTTGATGCAAAGAATACGCTTGCGTGTGCAGCAATTTCTCTTCACCCGATATGGAAGACGGCCGACTCCATCCAGATGTGCATCAATGGTTATTTACCTGGCTACTTTGACCGGAAGTGAGGGCAGAGGCTTTGCAGCTGAGGGACTATAATCAGTACTCTGAATACTGACTGACACCTGTCTGGATACAGCCTTTGGCTATGATTTTTTTTCACTAGTAAGTACTATGTATAATGCACTCTAAACATGCACTATGTTTCAAAAAGCCACGTGAACCCATTTGCGAAACACAAATACAGAGATAATGCTGTATAATTTAGTAGTGGGGGAAAACAAGTGCAGTCTAACAATTTTTCCGTCATTATATAGATGACTTTGCAAAGATTTGAACAAACGAAAAAAAGAAAGTGTGGGGTGTGGGGGGGGGGGGGGGGGAGAAGAAATATAAATACAGAGATAGATTCCTTGATTCTTTCATCAAAAAGCCTGACGTGCCACATGTGGAGCATATATTTAAAAAAATTAATAATAATAAAAGGAAAAACATCAGCAAGCGCAACGCCTTGGAACTGCACGTTTTGGTTTAAACACTTTAAAACACATTTGAATTAGATCTCGGGAAAGCGCTGATCTCGCTAAGATCGAACGGATCCGGGGTATCGGTCCTGTAATCCGGATCTGTGTGTGTGTGTGTGTGTGTGTGTGTGTGTGTGTGTGTGTGTGTGTGTGTGTGTGTGTGTGTGTGTATAAATATATATATATATATATATGTATATATATATATGTGTGTTGTGTGTGTGTGTGTGTGTGTGTGTGTGTGTGTGTGTGTGTGTGTGTGTAAATATATATATATATAATATATATATATATATATATCAACAGAGAGAGAGAGAGAGAGAGAGAGAGAGAGAGAGAGAGAGAGAGAGACTTCGCGGGGAAATTGTTATCACTGTGCTACGGTGCAGTCTGCTCCTCTCTCTCTCTCTCTCTCTCTCTCTCTCTCTCTCTCTCTCTCTCTCTCTCTCTCTCTGTGGTTTTCCTTACTATCAAGCATTAAAGATCAACAACAAGAAAGCATTTTTTTTTTGCTGGGGGGAAAAAAACCAAAACCTCGATTGCTGCTACGGGTTGTTTTACGTACATTAAGTGCATGCTGCACACAGACCCGTAGTTATCGTGCCATCGGAGAAATGGGAGCCCTGAATCACGACAGAAAGGAAGTGCAGTGAAGAAGAGAAAACGAAACAGAACAACCATCCCGCACGGCACTGAAACCCTGATGCCGATTTCTCTTCTTTCAGGGCAGGTGTGTGAGCCGCGATGCAGCCATTATCTTGGTACAGAATGACAAGATCGACGTGCAAGCTTTTTCTTTTTCTTTCTTTTTTTTTTTTTTTTTTCGTTCTCTCTCTCTCTCTCTCTCTCTCTCTCTCTCTCTCTCTCTCTCTCTCTCTCTCTTAACACCGTTTCTTGTTAGTGAACATTTAGAATTCGTTTCGTATCCGTTTAAATACTCGCGCGTTCTATATTGTTGTGGAAAACTGTCATAAGCATAACAAAACTCGTTGGAACATGTACGTATTACGATAAATGTGAAAAAAAAGGATACGATTTACGTATACTCGATTTTAACACACACACACAATGAATTAATTCGAGATCGGAAACTCCTGTCTGTCATACACCGGTATTGATCGTCGTAATGTTATACTTTACACCTTCACAACTACTGAGTAACAAACGTGAACCTTCATAGAAATAAAGACAGACTGGTGAGAAATGAATGCATTTCATATAAATAACTGGTCTAATCAGTGGATATGGATTGACTAGAAATCTTCTCTGTAAGCTGTTATGAAATGGGCTTCATGGATTTTTAAGCAGCTTTCGATTTTCAAAATCAGGACAACTAAACAGCCATCACGAAGATTTCATATACTACATCAATGCTTAATTTCAGAACATGATATTTATTGCATTTGCAGGTCCGAAATGACACAAGAGAGTGCCACGTTCTCGAGGTAGCAAAGGGATTTATTAAGACATGTCGAATTTGAAGACATTTGGTGTATTACAGATGAATACCAAAGCTCCGAATTTCAAAATGTCATCACTTCAGACTCCGTCATGGGACTATCTATAGAGAGAAAATAGCATGGTTTAACAAAAGTTGTAGCCAAAACCATGTGACGACCGATTTTTCACAAAATCTCAGTAACTCAAAAGTCAGTCCATCAGTGTTCATATCTCGGAGGCTGTCCCTCGAGAGATTTCAATATGAAGACACACCAAGATTTTTTTTTTTTATACAACGGATGTAGAAATACTGGAGACACAACCCCGTATACATGGCGTGGCATATATACGCATGCATACATACGTACGTAGGCTACATACATACATGAGGATTCATTACTATGTCTGAAAACCTTACGAATATCGGGAACAAATTTACTCCCCCTCCCCCTCACCTTTTTCATTTCATCAATTTAAACGAAAACGTTAATTTACATGCTGTTATTATTGTTTTGAGCATCTAACGCTGTCTCTCCCACTCAAAGGCCCGCACGAACACCTCATGTGCGTGGGTTTCGACTGTGCTTAATTGTGTTACGAACTCAATTAACGGCTAGCTCGAAAGTGACTCCAATAGCTTATAATTAGCGTTTCCATGGAAACGACATGAAAACTGGCAATTGTGGAGGAAGGCATTATCACGAATGTCGGGAGTAAATACTGCTTTTCCCTCTAATGGAAATTTATTACTGTCTTGATTCCATCGATTGTGGGTCATTCTATCTTATCCGAAACTGCCTGCTTTGCTTTTTTTTGGGTCTAGAATCGTGGTTTCGTGGCTTTTTTTTTTTTTATACAACTTCTCTGCAGAGTTTACATTTACGACGGAGAGAATGAGTGTTGTTGCTCCAAACAAGTGTGTTGTAAAATGTGTTATCATGTGAATGTATCCTGCTTCGTGTGAATGTAACCTGCTTTTCGACTTTGTCTAAGAGTTGTTCCCTCATGACAATACATCAGTCTCTCCTCTCTCTCTCTCTCTCTCTCTCTCTCTCTCTCCTCTCTCTCTCTCTCTCTCCATGATTGTCTGTCTCAGTCTCAACCATTCTATTTGTCTCTGTATTGCTTAGCCTCTCTTCTACCATTCACTGTGTGTGTGTGTGTGTGTGTTGTGTGTGTGTGTGTGTGTGTGTGTGTGTGTGTGTGTGTGTGTCTGTCTGTCTGTCTCTCTCTCTCTCTCTCTCTCTCTCTCTCTCTCTCTCTCTTCCTGTGAAATGAGAGAAAAAAATAATGATAATGATAACAGAATAAATAATTGAACAAATAAATGAATAAACTCCAAATTCTCTCTCCAGTTGACGGTCATGTGTACAACTGGGTCTTATCTCTGGAACTCACGAAGTCTGAAAAAGCAGATTTTAAGATGAATTCTCATCAGTGTTAACTGAACATAGAAAAATGAAAAACTAACAGCATCGCTCTTCGCTCAGATGCCACATCCTTGTGCCTTTATACTGTTTAAAAGATTGTCACCTTCTGATACGAAACGTAGAGACGAGCTCCAGCGGAAAGAATGGACAAAGAAGACGTCATCTTTCGTGTAACAAACCAATCACCCCGTGTTTTAGTATAACTGTGACCCCCAAACCGAATTGTCTCAGTAACTTGTGTTGATTACACATAGCTCAACGAATCTATTCAGTATGAAAAATGATGTCATTAACTGATGATAGTCTCGCAAAATTCGCAAAGAGCTAACTGTTCACAAAACTTACTGCAAAGAGCGGCGTCTAACATACTTCACCAAGAGAACATTAACAAACAAACAAACAAACAAACAAACAAAAAAAACACCTTCTTCGTTCCGTGTGGTTGCAATCGTTTTCAGAGTCTTCCAATTGGAGTCAGCTCTCACTTGAATACTCCGGAGACCATTGTCTGAAATCCTAACAGGCCTCGAAGATTTCAACTGTTAAACGGACACTGTACTCATACATTCTTCTGATTAACTCATTCATGACGAACGTGTCACAGAAGAACTTTAATGGTTTTGCGCATCTGGTATTATTCTGAATGAGAAGTGTGAACTTCAGAATCATCTGTCGAATTTGTGGGTCATGTTGTCAATGAACATGCAGTTCATTCTTATCCTGATAAAGTGGAAGCAATCTAGAAATTCACAGCTCCAAGGTCAGTCGCGGACCTCAGACGCTTTCTGGAATTGTAAACCAGCTTGCGAATTCGTGCCGAATTTCACTCGAAAAGAACTCCATCCCAACAACTTTTTCTGCAAACATACAGCTTGACTGTGGGATTCGTCTCAAGAAACAGCATTTTAACATATGGAAAGATATTCTCACAATTCGTCCAATTTTGATACTGAAAGATAGATGATCATCCAGATAATTCGAAATGTTTTTGATACAGATGTTATTCAGATAATTCACAGAGGTGGAGAGTGGAGGGAAGAAAGAGCGGAGAGCATGGAAACATCCCTCTGAGAAATCCCAGCCTCTAGTCTGGAATTTCCACTCTTCTAAAGCAGGCCCATTATCAACTTGACTACCGCCGCTTCGCTATTTCAGAGCAAACACTGACAATTGTGGGGAGATATCATGACGAACGTCACGAGTAAGTACCATCGTTCTGTCTCCTCTCGCTCGCGTGCCTGTTGGACGAGTGCCTGAATTCTTTTTCTTTTTCCCACATCATAGCTTCATGATTGTTTATCATTTTTTCTGAAACATGCATCTTGAATGATAATAAGTAAGGTGTTTGAAAAGCGTCGTCTTTTATAAACATAAGCATGTGATTATAGCCTTTCTTGCTTATAAACGAAAATCACTATTCTCTTTGGCCATGAGATCGTGTCTTTATCTGGCATTTGGCACCTTGGGATATA
>CM065738.1:36607085-36627085 GCA_033310375.1 Conus canariensis | reverse complement strand
GATATGAAAACTCTTCACTAGCTGCATAAGGGAACCATCGCAATCCCTTTTGAAGGCAGATATATTTGTATTGTCTGCTCGTTTGGTTTCATTTACTACTCTTCGCTGGCTGCTTTGGGGGTGCTATTGGATTCTTTTTTGCACTCTTGGTGGTGAGAACACCACAGTATTATGGACTGTGGTGTGTCTCTATTTGACGCCAGGAGCGCAGACACAACCAGCCGTGTCTCCCTGATGAGTCCGACCCAGCGGACGAAAGGCCTCGGAGCAGGCAATACAAATATATCTGCCTTCAAAAGGGATTGCGATGGTTCCCTTATGCAGCTAGTGAAGAGTTTTCATATCTGTAACATATTTTCTTAATTTCATGTTCCCAGTTTCTCCATCTTCAAATTCCGCTCCCCCCCCCCCCCACCCCCTCCTTAAGTCCAAATCTTTGCCAAATCATTACTATGAAGATAGTTCAGTTGTTGGCCTGCGCTTGTTTTTTCCCCCACTATTAGATTGTTCGTCTATGTATTTGTCTGACTTTATTCAAGTTTAAAAGGCTGTGCCAGTCTTGAATAAAAGTTACTCTGTGTTAGGTTTTCTTATGGGAGCAAAAAATACCCAACTTGTTTACTGTTTATCGTTTACTGTTCCCTGCCTCATTTCATTTCAGATCAGGGACAGTAGAAAGAGAGAGAGAGAGCCAACCATTGCCGGCGTACTTCTCCTTTTAGTGTGCTTGTGTTCACAGCTGTTTCGACAGTCGTTTGGGAAGATTACATCCGGCCAAGAAGTTTGCAGCATGGAGTTGGTTGACCGTCGTACTGAGCGGATTGAAATGCTTGCAAATCAAGAAGTCGCCAGTTGAACAGGGTTACATTCGTGAAGGAACAAGATTTCCGTCAAATATCACTGTAACCAGTCTATAAACAAGATTTGATTGTTGATACAGTCAGTCTGTTCATGACTAGTATATTATAATATTGAGCGCTTTTAGGGACTTAAGAGTGTGTCTGTGTGAATGACATACTGTAACTTATTCGTGTGTCCTTCCTCATTATTTACTCATCAATTGTTTATGTATTTATTATACGTATGTTTGTTTATTCATCGAAAAATTTAGTTTTATATTTACATATTTATTTATCGGTGTTTATTCTTTTAATTACGTTTCTATTAAATCTATTCGTTTGTTTATTTATTTATGTATTATCGGCTTATTGAGTCATTGAGTTTCTTAACTTATTTTGTTTAAATGTAAGGCACAGGCAGACGGAAAGACAGCGGGAAGAACATCGCCTTTTGACAACAATAGTTAACCATACGTCCTCCGTTGACGGCGCTTGTTCTCTGGCCAGACCGCCAAAGTAAACGTGTGAACAAGTGATTGTCCCTGACCAGCAGAGATGAACATGACAAACGTCTCAGAAAGGAAGACGAACCCCGCGTGTTGGAATAAAACAGCACAACGCTGAACGAATGGATAATGCAAAAGGTGGACCACGTCAGCGAACAGGAATCTAAAGGATGTCACCAAATGGCCTAGCTCACACGTGGACACGAAGTACACAGCACAACCACACAAACGTCCTCTAACGCATCTCCGTTTCATTTACCATGTCCTTCAACGATTAAAACAAACAAACAAACAAAAAACTTCTACATCAACATGTAATCGGTAGATAGATATAGAGATATGGCCGTTGGTACATATGTTTACAATGTCCTTTCAAATATGAAAATAAACCCTTCTACATCAAAATAAATCGGTATATAAATAGAGATATGGCCGTTGATACAAGTCCTTTCAAAGACTGGGAAAAAAAATTCTGCATCAAAATTAATCAGTAGATACAAACAGAGATGTGTTCGTTGATATATATATATATATATATATATATATGTTGTGTGTGTGTGTGTGTGTGTGTGTGTGTGTGTGTGTGTGTGTGTGTGTGTGTGTGTGTGTGCTTTTTTGTTTCAAATCAGTTGTATTCTTTCTATCAGACGTTTTTTTAAACCAGGGTCTAAAACGTCATACCATGAACGAGTATAAGTACCTTGCTGATCAAAACGAACACCTCTGTAGCTATCCCATTTTAATTCTGATACATACATACATACATGCATACATTTTGTTACTTGTGACTTAATGGAAAATGTCTTGTTTGGAGGCAATAAATTAAGACTCACTCACTCGCTCCACCCCACCCCACACATCCCCACCCATACGTCAGCTTCCTTTTGTTATAATTGTTCACAGTTAGGGCCCCGGACACTTGCTCACGAGATCGAGCTCATAACAAATCCCCATTAAAAATTAATCTTGTGTGTATCATTGTTACATTGTATCCTGTTTATGTTTAATAGTGGCACTGTTCTGAAAGACACGAAAGTGCTTTTGATACGGACAAAGCTTGCTTGAATGTAACTGTATTTGGTTGACCTTATCCTCTCTCTCTCTCTCTCTCTCTCTCTCTCTCTCTCTCTCTCTTTTGAAGGGCGCATCTGACACGTGGGAAGAGAGGGCGAAGGAAAAAGAAGTTGGTGCAAGGGGATGGGGTGGGGGTGAGGGTTGTGTGTGTGTGTGTGGGGGGGGTTATTGTTGGGACAGTGACTAGAGTTGTCGTCCGTGTCTCAGGAAAGACAACCTTGGTGTGACAAGGCCGTAACTCGATATTTCCTTTTGTGTGCACGAGGGTCGAGCGGACGAGGGAAGGAGGGGATAGGGGAAAGGGGTTGATAGGAGTGAGGGGGGGAGGGGGGGCGGATAGGGAACAGCGGAGAAGGAGAAGGACGGGTGGCGGTGATGGGGCAGGAAGGGGGGAGGAGTTGAAAGGGAGGGGAGGAGAGACACACAGAGGTTGTTGTCACCATGTAAGGCAAAGGCAAAAGCAAACACCGGGGGACAGAGGTGGTGGGTGGGGGGGGGATGTTGGGACACTATGCAACGTGTCACCCTTATAAGGTTCCATTGTGTGTGTATGTGTGTGTGTGTGTGTGTGTGTGTGTGTTGTTTTTTTTTCTCGAAGTCGTTTATACCTTTTGTCAGTCAGAATGGCGCCTGTACATTTCTTCTATCGGTCCCCGAGTGAATACTTCCTCTCTCTCTCTCTCTCTCTCTCTCTCTCTCTCTCTCTCTCTTCTCTCTCTCTCTCTCTCTCTCTCTGACACGTGTAATTTGATCCCTTAGGAATGCCATACACGTTATAAATTGGGTTTGCATCATTCGATAACATACCAACCTCGTCCGAATGAAAATAACGGTGCTGTGCTTTTTACGAGGGTGTAAACGTCACTCAAATTGTGCAGTTTAAAAGCTTGTAAACGTCATGCAAATTACAAATTGCCCCAGTGATTTATTGTTGTCGTAAAGGTTGTTATTACAGGGATTATGTTTCTCATTATCACCTGGATGTTTTGTCAACAGGACGAAAAGTGTGTCACTCCTTCCCTCCATCTCGCTTCCTCCCCCAACTCCTCTTCCTCTCCCCACTCCATACTTGTTTGTCCTGTCTTCTGTTTAGGGATCTCATCCACACATCTATTCGCATCATGTAAGATACTCGTAATATCATTGTATTCTTCTTCTTCGTCCTCTTCTTCTTCTTCTTCTTCTTCTTCTTCTTCTTCTTCTTCTTTTCTTCTTTCTTCTACTACTACTACTACTACTACTACTACTACTACTACTACTACTACTACTACTACTACTACTACGTTTTCTTCTTCTTCTTCTTCTTCTTCTTCTTCTTCTTCTTCTTCTTCTTCTTCTTCTTCTTCTTCCGTTTCTGTCTTCTTCTTCTTCTTCTTCTTCTTCTCTCGTTTTCTGTCTTCTTCTTCTTCTTCTTCTTCTTCTTCTACTCTTACTCTTCTACTACTACTACTACTACTACTACTACTACTACTACTACTACATTTTCTTCTTCTTCTTCTTCTCCGTTTTCTTTCTTCTCTTCTTCTTCTTCTTCTTCTTCTTCTTCTTCTTCTTCTTCTTCCTCCTCCTCCTCCTCCTCCTCCTTCTCCTCCTCCTCCTCTTTTTCTTCTTCTTCCTCCTCCTCCTCCTCCTCCTCCTCTTCTTCTTCTTTTTTTTTTCACTGCATGTAGTGATACATGAATCAAGGAACAAACTTCACTAGCAATTGGAGTCTATGCATCAAGTCTTAGATCCCTGAAGGAAAACAGTGTATGAGAAGACGGCTTCAAAATGGTCTGGTTCTTGTCTACCCATCGTTTTTTTGTTCGTTTGTTCGGGTTTTTTTTCCCCAGCATATCCGTCATGCTCACCAACAAAGCGTGATAATATTCATCATTCGATCTGGAAGCGAATGCTGAACGCTGCCAGTAGATTTCGGGGAAAACAAATTCAAACATTTGGGTAATAAAAAAAAAAATGCTTCAGACGAATTGTCCACCTCCCACGTAGGGGACATCAGACACGTGACGATGTCAGACTCGAGTCAACACACATATGACAGGTTCAAAATGGAGTGACTGACGGCGGAGAACGAAGCAAAATTTAGAAAGAGAGGGTGTTAGTCACCGCCAATGACATTGACAAACAAAGCACATGACAAGACACGATGCATTTCAACCTCTTGGGTCTTCTTCAGGCAAAAAAATAAATCACATTTAACATTTAGGACAGTACAAACAAAGAACGAAAAATGACTCATCTGTTGTTGTCCATGAGTCATTTTTCGTTCTTTGTTTGTACTGTCCTAAATGTTAAATGTGATTTATTTTTGTGCCTGAAGAAGACTCAAGAGGTTGAAATGCATCGTGTCTTGTCATGTGCTTTGTTTGTCAATGTCATTGGCGGTGACTAACACCCTCTCTTTCTAAAAATTACACATATGACAGTCTAGAACTTGTTTTCATAATTATCAAGTCCCATAAGCTTTCCTAAGGGGAGCATGTAGTTTGTCATGAGCCCCTGTCATAGAGAATTCTGTCAGACTGAGTAAAAGATGGACGTCACAGAGACAGAACAAAGAAGGCGTGAATGGACAACACAAGGGACTGTATTAGTTCTAACACTTCCTCACTGTCAAGAACAGCCGGGGACAAAGGGCTGTGGAAATCCAATCCCTTACCACTCAAGGGTTCGTTACAGCATCCCTGTGATTTAGAATCACGTGATGTGGAGGAGGAGGAGGAGGAGGAGAGAAGAAGAAGAAGAAGAAGAAGAAAGAAGAAGAAGAAGAAGAAGAAGAAAAGAAGAAGAAGAACACAACAACAACAAGATCGAGAAGTACAACAGGAGCGAGGCAAACAAGAACGAGAAGAGCAAGAACAATAGGAACAAGTCCATGTAAGAAAACAAAGGAACAAGAAAAACAAGAACAAAAAGAACGAGAACAAGAGGAACAAGAAAAACAAGAACAAGAAGAACGAGAACAAAAGGAACAAGAGCAGGAGGAAGAAGGGAAGCAAAATAAACAAGAACAGAACGAAAGAAAAGAAGAACTCGAGAAGTAAGAAAAACAAGAAGAAGAAGAAGAAGAACAGGAAGAACAAGAGGATGAAAAGAAAAAGAAACAAGAAGACCAAGAACAAAAAGAACAAGATCGGGGAAGAACAGGAGAAGTAACAAAAAAAACAAGAAGACGAAGAAGAACAAAGAAGAGGAAGCACGAGAGACACAAGAAAAACAAGAACAAAATGGAGAAGCACACAATGCCAGAGATGTCTTACAGTTTGAAGGGACGGAAGCAGCTGTAGATTCTTACTCCAGGAACAGTGAACGTGATGTGTGGATATCCATAGACCTGCTCATGAAAGATGGAATACCAGAAGCTTCAGCTACCAGACTTTTGGAAAGAGCGAGACTTTTCAAAGATGGTCAGGCGGCGTGTTCATATCCATCAAGCCGTTCGAGAAGTTGTACATGTTGCAGACCTTCCTGTCTACGTCAGGTTTTGCGCGTGTGGTTGGGTGAACAACCCAGGAATGAGGCAAGTAAGCTGAACTCCTATTATGGACCAGCGCGTAGTCTACGACGTCTCCTTGCCCAAATATAAACAGAAGTCTGTAAGGTGATTGAATGGTGATTTGGGTTATATAATATATATATATATATATATATATATATATATATATATATATATATATATAATATAAATGAAAAAACAGGGCGGAAAAGGTGATCCAAGGAAAAGATCCTGTGGTCAAATTTAGCTTGTTACACACACACACACACACACACACACACACACACACACACACACACACATACATTATATATATATATATATATATATATATATATATATATACAATAAACTAATTAATTCCAAGTATAAGTAACCGAGCACCATTCCAGCAACTTACAGAGCAGCTTGATGTTGCAATGACTGCAAGAAGTATTCAATTATTAAACAAAGCTTGTCTTATGTCTTATATATATATATATATATATATATATATATATATATATATATATCTTTTCTTCTGTGTGAAGATGTTAAATTCTAAACTTATCATCAGGTCAATGGATAACGAGAGCCCACAAAAACTCTGTGTGTGTGTGTGTGTGTGTGTGTGTGTGTGTGTGTGTGTGTGTGTGTGTGTGTGTGTGTGTGTGTGTGTGTGTGTGTGTGTGTGTGTGTGAGCGGTGTGTGTGTTGTGTGTGTGTGTGTGTGTGTGTGTGTGTGTGTGTGTGTGTGTGTGCACGCGCGCGCGCGTGTGTATGTGTGTACGCGCGCGCGCGCGTAAGTGTGTGTGTATGTCTGTCTGTCTGTCTGTTCGTGCCTGCGTGCGTGAGTATGTGAGTGTGTGCGTGAGAGAGAGAGAGAGAGAGAGAGAGAGAGAGAGAGAGAGAGAGAGAGAGAGAGAGAGAAGATAGCGTAGGGAGGAGGCACGACAACCAACCAACAGAACTGTGCAAAACGTGACGAGCCAAGATTTGCCATAATTCCGAAAGATGACGATAATGCCTTTTCTTAACTGTGCACACAAGAGTAAAATAACTGAAATCCAAAGGTTGATGTATGAAACCCGCGATAGCTATGAAAGTGTCACCCTTTACCGCTTAAACTAACACCACATATTCACCGAGAGCAATGAAATCAACAGCAGCCTACAATAACAGTTGTTATACAATAACAGATTAGTTATTAATCTACACCAATTAACGTAATCAAAATAAATGATAATTATTCTTTGCGCCCTGAGAAGAAATCGAACCGAACGAAAACTTTGGTGTTGTTCCTCAACATCATCCGGGCACTCTCCTTTTTGCTGGTGGCGCATGCGCTTTGGCTGGAGATCGCTCGTGACGCATTTCTCTTGACACAAGAGTATCGTGTGGCGTGTGTTTCTTTTGACTTCGCCGGGAACACGGTGTAGGAATTTCGTCGCTGAACAAGGGAACAACGTGTTAACATCACCACCACCACCATTATTGTCACACCTCAGCCGCACCCGTTCCCTTCCCAATTCTTTGCAGACATCCTTGCTCCACCATTCTCTGCTTGGACCTCTGTACAAACCTGTCGGTTCTTTTTTTTTTTTTTTTTTTTTTTTTTTTTTGTTATAGAGGCGGCATTGAAACGTTGTACATGGAGCCGTTGTAATTCTGTGTATGTCAGGGTTTGTTTTTCGCTAGAAAACTTGTATTTAACCCTTTATCCAAAATCTCTTCTCTCTCTCTCTCTCTCTCTCTCTCCTCTCTCTCTCTCTCTCTCTCTCTCTTGTTTGCCTGTCTGTCTGTTTGTCTTACTGTCTGTCTCTGTCTTGTCTCTCTTGTCTCTGTCTCTGTCTCTCTCTCTCTCTCTCTCTCTTGTGTGTGTTTGCCTGTCTGTCTGTCTGTCTGTTTGTCTTACTGTCTGTCTCTGTCTGTCTGTCTGTCTGTCTGTCTGTCTCTCTCTCTCTCTCTCTCTCTCTCTCTCTTCCCCACCTTCCTCCTTCCCCTCTTCTTCTACCACCTCCACTATCAGTCCCTGCCCTTCTTCCACGGCGTTCCCATCCTCCTCCTACCACCCCCACCCTCCCCTGTGTCCCGTCTTTCCTGTTGTTGGCTTGTTGGCTTTGTAATACTGCTGATGCACTTGATACGCTTTTCATTATCTACACCGCCATAATTATGTATATTCACCTTGTCATTCTTTTTCTCGTGACTTTCCATTGACAAATTCAGTGCAATAATCTGAAGTTCAAACTGTATAAAGGATCTCTGTTCTTCCACTATCCGCTCACACTTACTTGCAAAAAACCAGCACTCTCTCCCCGGCTTTCAATACGTCCTTAAAGTTAAGATACGACAGTGTTTTCGATCAGCTCTGTAATGTTGAGGTCTGCTCATTTGTACTCCGCCCTGACTTCTTCTCTCACAAGAATTTCTTGTCTTCCCTTTCAACAGTTTATGATGGAGGGAGGGTGGAGTGGAGAGAAGTGAACGGACCGGGAGGCGAGAGGGGGGTGGGGGGGGGGTGGGGGCGTTGTTTATACTTCACTGGAGTGACTGATTACACAGATAGTGCTGTGGTTCTGACGTAGTTGTAGATATCCCTTTTTGGGGTCGGTGAGGGGGGGGGGGGGGGGGCGTGGGGGGGGGGGGCGGCGGTGATTAGGGTTGGTATCCCTTTTATAACCTCCAACGAAGAGGTTCTGTTTTGACCATCGTCCATTGGTTTGTTCGTTTGCTTGTCTTGTCTATCAGTATGACCACGCGACAACAAAAAAAAAAAAAATAAGAAAAGAAAAGAAAAGAAAGAAAAAAAAAAACCCTGCTGAATCCATTTTAATCTAACGTGGTCAGATGATGGGAATATGACCCAATGATGAATCCTGTATGGGTCGGTGCGGAACAATGGTCTATATCCTTATCAAAGGCAGATCCTGGATAGTTTGGCAAGATTATTACAAATTTTACAAAAAAGAAAACAACAAGGCAGGGGGGGGGGGGGGGGGGGGAGGGGGGGGGGGATTACAACGAAACTTGCTGAAAACATGGAATACGGCCCAAGGAGAACATTTTAGATTTTCGAGTGGATCCGAATTCGACGGATCCAGATCAAACGGCAGATCCACAATCTGTGCAGCAAGTTGATTACAAATTTTCCACTGACCATGGACACTGTGATGCTGTTGTTACGAATTATTGACAGTCAATGAAGTTAGTTATTTTCTGGGTATATCTATACCTAACTTTCTGAGTAACATGAACATTTACTGTATTCCATGTCCTGTCAAAACAGTACTCCTTGAGTCTGTTCTACGTGTTACTTCCCCTGGTGTTTTTTTTTTTTCTCATGCGTTGAATAAATGAACTACGATCACGGTCTGTTCAATATTGTGGGAAATGGGCACTTCACGCAGTTCGGCCACTTTTTTGTATCTGTTAATACCACCACCACCATCACCACCACCACCACAACCACGACCACCATCATCATCATCATCGTCATCATTATCATTATCACTGAAAGTACTTATACAGCGTCTGCACTCGATTACAGACCAAGCTCTAAGCGCTGTACAATCCAGCACTCGTTTACACAACGGGCTGCTCACCTCTGTACAGACGACTGAAGAGCTCCTTGATAGCCCTAAATTCATTCGTTTCCCATGTAAAGGATCGAATATCAGTCGCTTAGTTTTTGGGGTTTTGTTTTCACTACGGAGAATGCATGCTAGCTACAGGTGCCATCCATACCAACGGCCAAACTAGCTTTCTTTTCCGAAAGTTTGTAAACGGATTTTACGCGTGTGCAAGATGTTACGCACACGTTCACACACGGAACCACCTCGGTCTATAAAAGTCTAAATCGAAGGGCGTTTCGGGAAATAGAGTCAGAACCATTATTAACACCGAAGGCTGAATCCCTGTGCCGAACTGGTACGGCGGAGATCTCAGAACCCCCGAACCCCAGGATCACCAGGGTCACGAGTACAACGCTTTACCAACAGAGCTGTCTGTCAGATAATGGTGAATATCTTGGTGATTCTGAACCTACGTCCTTCATTCATTCTGATAACATAATCATTGTCCTTCCGTATGACTTGCCTCACTACAATATTTGCCATTATCCTTCTTCCGCTTCTGGAATACTGGAGGGCCCCCAAGTTCACTGTTGAATTCTGACGGTGGGTTGTAACTGCATAGTTTATTGCAGTCCTCAGATAACTGTCCAATTACTTGTGTCTGTTTTATTAGGAGAGAACTGGTAACCATGTAGCCCAGCTACCTATAGTTCTGCTTGCCTTCCCTGTGTATCTTGTGGTCGCTTTCATTCATTTTTGTTTCTGTTTGGTATTATAGTTTGACACTCCATTTCTCCGAAGCCTAATCTGCCTGGAGTTTTTGTTCATCAGTCTGTGATGGTGACTTGCTTTCAGGTTTACTTTCCCCTTAAGGGACAAGTCGTGGAGGTGATAAGAAACACATGGTGTGTCTGTGGCGTTTTGATTTTATGTTGATTTTGTTTTGTATTGTTTTTCGTCTGTTTAGTTTTAAAAAGAAATATTAGTGAGTCCGCCAAACAACAAAAACAAACAAATTACAAGACAAAACACAACGCGTTTCGACCTTTTAGGTCTTCTTCAGGCATGATCAACAACATTTAAGACAATGAAAACGAAGAACGTCCATCGTGTTCATTGTCCTGAATGTTGTTTATTCTTCGTTCTCATCGTCCTGACTGTTGTTTATCTTCCTTGAAGAAGACCTGAACGCGTAGTGTTTTGTCTTGTACTTTGTTCCTGTGGTTCGGCGGACTCACTAGTAATTCTGCTTAAAATGTGTTTCAATTTCTGCCTGCAGTCGCCTCACTTTGAAACTAATTTTTTAGTTTTGTTTTCCTTTGGATTCCAGTAGCCGCCTCATCTTTGGCATGATGGAGGGAATGGTTAATACGTTCTCTTAAAGGCTGACTGTACTTTACCTGCCACCTACATAAGTTTTCAGCACTGCTACAAAAATGTCAGTATCTTCGGATTTTGTTAAAAGTAGGTGGGGGGCCGGAATAGCTCAGTTGGTAGAGCGCCGGACTCTGGTGATCCTGGGGTTGAGGGTTCGCATCTCCGCCGGGCCGTTTCGGTACAGGGGGATTTTTCCCTCGGAGTTAACATTGGTTCTGACTCCATTTCCCCATACAGTCCTTCGAATGAGACTATAAACCGAGGTTCCGTGTGTGAACGCACGCACAACATCTTGCACACACGTAAAATCCCATCACCAACTTTCGGAAGAGAAGGCCAGTTTGGCCGTTGGTATGGATGACACGTTACACATAGCATGCACCTTTCCCGAAGATGGAGTATGGCTGCGTTAATGGCGGGATAAAAAAAAAACGGTCACACACACAAAACTCTACTGCCTGTCTCTCTATACCAGGAGTGTCGGCAGGAGTATCAGCCTGCGTACGCAGAAAGGAAGGAAAGTTAAAGGTAGGATGTCACCCTTGATTCGCTCTGCACGTGCTTCGTCTCCCGCTTGGTCCTGACTGCCAACAATCCTTCGTCGTGGTCCTTGCCAATGCCAGCATCAAGGTATGTTCTGGTCGGGGCTTTGTTGTCACTAAAACTGGTGTAGCTGTCTGGCTGGCTACTGGCTGGGCGCCAGGCGTTCTTTGAGAGATGTGGGGAAGACTGTGAGCTTGAGGCTGCTGGCAAAGTCACAATCAAAGCAGGGTATTGCCCTCGCGGTCTCCACGACCAAAGAACTAGAGGAAAGTCAACAAACGCTACAGCGACTAACAGCTACTACCATTACTAAAAAAAAAAAAGAGGAGGAAAAAAGAGTTAAGAGTGAAAGAAACCTGCCCGTATAGAATTCCGATGTTTTATGTAAGGCGCATATACCAGATGAGCACCTAATTAGAGTAAGAGAGAGAGAGGACAGACGGAGACAGACAGACAGACAGGACAGATGGACAGACAGATAGACAGACAGACAGACACACACACAGACAGACAGACAGAAATAAAGAGAGAAATTTACGAAGATATTAGATAATCACAAATCTACCTTTTTCATGGACAGAGACAGACAGAGACAGAGGGAGATCTACACACGTACAGACATACAGACAGACAGACAAATGAGAGAGAGAGAGAGAGAGAAAGAGAAGAAGGAGAGATACAGAGAGGCAGCAGAGAGACAAAGGGACAGAGAGAGACAGACAGAGCCAGACACACAGCCAGACAGACAGAGACAGAAACGGACAGACGGACAGACAGGCAGGCAGGCAGGTAGACACAGAGAGACAGAGTCAGAGAAGCAAAGACAAATGCAGAGAGACTAAGAGAGAGACAGAGACAGAGAGGAATAGGAGACAGACAGACAGCCATCGAAACACACACACAGACACAAGACGGACAAGCAGACTATGCCGAGCCAAGTAGTTTATGTGGCAAGCTGTTCCTCCCGACACTTTTTTTTTCTTTTCTTTGCATCCACCACCCCCCTCCCCGTCACCCCCACCCCACCCTTCCCCCTCCAAAACAACAACAGGTGCGTGTCCGTCCGGACGGTGAGCGGAGGGCGAGCATGTTGCCCGTGGAGGGATTTCACATCCATCTTCTCCCTCTGTCTCGCCTCCAGACGGACTAACCAGCTGACTTACTCCCGTCTACCTCCCGCGGCTTCTCCGACTCCAGTTCCCACTTACCTTCACTTCTGTAATCAGTAGCTGTGTGTGTGTGTGTGTGTGTGTGTGTGTGTGTGTGTGTGTGTGTGTGTGTTGTGTGTTGTGTGTGTGTGTGTGTGTGTGTGTTGTGTGTGTGTGTGTGTGTGTTGTGTCTGTCTGTCTGTCTGTCTGTGCAGTGTGTGTTGTTGTGTGTGTGTTGTGTTGTCTGTCTGTCTGTGCGCGCGCGCGTGGCTGTGTGTGTGGTGTGTGTGTGTGTGTGTGTGTGTGTGTGTGTGTGTGTGTGTGTGTGTGTGTGTGTGTTGGTGAGTGGTTATGGATGGTAGAGAGGGTGTGTAGTGAGGGGGCATTCTTTTCTTGTTTGGACAACCCTGAAGGTTGAATTCCCCGGTTCTTGGGTTCCTTGCTTGACAGACAGGTGGCGCTGCGGCTAGTGTTTCCGGGTCGCTGCCATTTCGATCGACACTCGAATTTTCGAACGAAGCCAATGGTAGGGTTAATTAAGATGCACAGTCCGGGACGTGAGGGTTTTCTTAGTCTTTTTGTGATGTGAAGGAGGACATCGAATCTAAGAGAAACATTACCAAAAACAAAAGTAAAACATAAAACATAAAAGGAATTTATTTTACAAAAGGAAAAGAAGGAAACGCAGAGAAAGTTAAACTGAGAAACAAACAAAAGGTCTAGAAGAAAACCTGATGTGTTTGTGTATAATTGATCTTCTTTGCTGTCGACGTCAGCGTGCAGACATTTGTCTGGGTCCCACTAGCACTTCAGGTGTATCTTTTTCTTGTCTGCCTTTTGCCGACTCAGGGAAAAGGCCCAGTGACGGTGAGGATTGGCCCACTGAGCACAGTGGAAATCCTGTTGACAGCAGGAAAGACCGCGACCTGGGATCCTCTTCAGAGGGCACGAAGACCGCGTGACGAAAGCTTTGGCTGTGTCTGGAGTTGTACTGTTTTCACCTGTCAACGAAACGGCGACGAGCAGGGCTGCAGGATGCGCACAGCAGTTCGCTCGGTGGTGGCATCTTTCGCTGGTGGGTCCTGCAATCACGAAATATGGGCTGGTACACACAGGGGGACGTTTCCATGGAGGTCCTGTTGTATCCCGACCAGGGGCCATTACACAGTGGCATCTTCCAGTGAGCAATTACATCTGTTGATGTTTTAATAGGAAGCCCTTTACTTGCCTATAATCTATATTAACACAGGCGGAGGCTTCCGAGGGTGGTGAAGGATAGTTCCCGGCTGGTTGGTTTGGCGGCTGAGGACAGGACGTTTTGGGGGTTTCCCTGGCACCGTCGCATGTATTTTTTTTCTTTGCGCTGGATTGTATGATGATTGGTGAAATTTGAGCAATGCCCTTAAAGTTGTATCCACAAACTGGATGAGCCTGGGCTATGCTATCCCATTTTAACTGATAACATGCTTCATTGTGGACACGAGCTGGCCGGGGGGAGGGGGGAAGGGGGGGCTGAAAATCCCATATCGCTGCGACAAGTCTGCAGTGCCCTTATATTATGGGAACACCTCATTGTTACCCGCACAGCGCTGGTCCTTCCATCGACAATGCTGCCCACAGGAAGAGAACTGACTCGCTGCAGTGGAAGTGGAGGTGTATCAGTGACTGCAGTGACCAGAAGCTTTGACCTAGCTTGCTTCGCGCGGTGACTTGCATCAGTTCGAATCCACACATGTGGTCGCATTGTAAGTGAGAAGCGGGTGACAGATTCTGTGACTGCCTTGGGCAGAACACATTGTTGTGTTCAATTACAGAAATTCTTTTTTCCGGTCTCATCTGTCATAGCCCCTGATAGCATTACTCCAACGTCGCTCATACCGGCTCTCCCAAACACAGACACACCCAGCGTTGTCCCGCTGCGGACCCATCACAACACATCAAGCCGTAATGAAGCAACCCACCAGAGGAGGGCACTGCACTGCTGACGGAGTCACACGTCGATAGTGTTCAGGTGTTAACCATCTACTAAGTCTTCTATTGACGACGATAGCTGTTCAGCCGTCATGCCAGAATGAGTGAACCCCCCCCCCCCTCCCTACACCCCTCTCCATTCAGAGCGCCGCCATGTCCGTCTAAAGGTGGTCCCTGTCGCGTTGCCTATATCACAGAATTGGAAAACAAAACTAGGGTCACCACGAAAGCATGGATCATGGAATGAAATGCTACCGAATCTGAGACTTTAAAAAAAATTATAATCTGTGAAAATGAGGATGATGGAAATGATGCCATGGAATTTCATTCTTCTCTGACACTCCATGGCTGGTGTTCTTCACTGCATGACTGGTGTTCTTCACTGCATGGCTGGTGTTCTTCACTACATGGTTGGTGTTCTTCGCACCTTGGCTGGTGTTCTTCACTCCATGGCTGGTGTTCTTCACTACATGGCTGGTGTTCTTCACTCCATGGCTGGTGTTCTTCACTACATGGCTGGTGTTCTTCACAACATGGCTGGTGTTCTTCACTACATGGCTGGTGTTCTTCACTACATGGCTGGTGTTCTGTGTTCTTCACTACATGGCTGGTGTTCTTCACTGCATGGCTGGTGTTCTACACTCCATGGCTGGTGTTCTTCACAACATGCTGGTGTTCTTCACTACATGGCTGGTGTTCTTCACTACATGGCTGGTGTTCTTCACTACATGGCTGGTGTTTTTCACAACATGCTGGTGTTCTTCACTCCATGGCTGGTGTTCTTCACTACAAGGCTGGTGTTATTCACTGCATGGCTGGTGTTCCTCACTACATGGCTGGTGTTCTTCACTGCATGGCTGGTGTTCTTCACTACATGGTTGGTGTTCTTCACTACATGGCTGGTGTTCTTCACTACATGATTGGTGTTCTTCACTACATGGCTGGTGTTCTTCACTACATGGCTGGTGTTCTTCACTACATGGCTGGTGTTATTCACTACATGGCTGGTGTTCTTCATTACATGGCTGGTGTCCTTCACTACATGGCTGGTGTTCTTTACTACCTGGCTGGTGTTCTGTGTTCTTCACTACATGGCTGGTGTTCTTCACTACATGGCTGGTGTACTACACTACATGGCTGGTGTTCTTCACTACATGGCTGATGTTCTGTGTTCTTCACTACATGGCTGGTGTTCTTCACAACATGGCTGGTGTACTACACTACATGGCTGGTGTTCTTCACTACATGGCTGGTGTTCTGTGTTCTTCACTACATGGCTGGTGTTCTGTGTTCTTCACTACATGGCTGGTGTTCTTTACTACATGGCTGGTGTTCTTCACTACATGGCTGGTGTCCTTCACTACATGGCTGGTGTTCTTCACTACATGGCTAGTGTTCTTCACTACATGGCTGGTGTTCTGTGTTCTTCACTACATGGCTGGTGTTCTTCACTACATGGCTAGTGTTCTTCACTACATGGCTGGTGTTCTTCACTACATGGCTAGTGTTCTTCACTACATGGCTGGTGTTTTGTGTTCTTCACTACATGGCTGGTGTTCTTCACAACATGGCTGGTGTTCTGTGTTCTTCACTACATGGCTGGTGTTCTGTGTTCTTCACTACATGGCTGGTGTTCTTCACTCCATGGCTGGTGTTCTTCACTACATGGCTGGTGTTCTTCACTACATGGCTGGTGTTCTTCACTACATGGCTGGTGTCCTTCACTACATAGCTGGTGTTCTTCACTACATGGCTGGTGTTCTGTACGCTTCCTTTTACAGTAACTGCTTAATTAAACAGTATTTTCGATTGAATCATCCCTACTCTTGCAGTGGAACAACACTTGGGGGTATTTGTTAAACCATATACTCTCTGACCAGCATGAAAACGCGTAGAAAGTAAACGTAATACGCTATGCACGAACTTTTGTTTAGATGACGGTTAGGTGCATATATATGCAAGGTTCGGACACGCGATCCACAGTGCACAAGTCCATGATTCTTACCAGCATGCTACTGTGCTTCTTCTTATTAACTTATCTATATATTCCTTTCAGAAGTATTCGGTATGCTTATTTGCTCTGTTGATCAGTTAGTCTTACCCTTGTTTCCATGGTATTTTCAGTAAAACGTTTTCCTCATGAGTTCTCGACCCTGTTCATGAAGGAGACGGTCGGTGACGCAGAAAGCGAGGACCGAGGAGGCTGGTGGTTCCTGACAAGACGAAGGAGCTTTGCAGGTGCGCATCTTTCTTCCCCGGTGACTGGCTTTGACACTTCTGGCACCAAGGTTAAGTGCCCTTGAAACTGAAACTGCACGCCTTCTGGCACCAAACGCTGAGCGGCCTGTAAAGACCCGGCCTGCCTGTCTGGTCGCCTCACCCACCCAGGGTCGGCCAGTGAGTGAAGAGGGTGGGTGAAGGAGGGCAACAAATCAGGTGGGGTAATTTGCTGGTCCTGTGATCTGTCTAAACGCTAAACGCTTCAAGAGAACGAGAAGGGGGAGGAGGAGAAGGAGGAGGAGGGAGGTGGACCGGGAGAGGTCGTCAGGCAGATATATGGAGGGAGAACTCGAAAATTTCATGTGCACTGGCTTTTGGCCACAGTCCCTGCAGGAGACAAATGAAGAACGGGAGTGGAAGTGTGTGTGTGTGTGTGTGTGTGTGTGTGTGTGTGTGTGTGTTGTGTGCGTGTGCGTGTGTGTGTGCGTGTGTGTGTGTGCGCGCGCGCGCGCGCGCGTGTGTGTATGTGCATGTGTGTGTGCGTGTGTGTGTGCGGAGAAACTGACTACAGGTGGGGGGAGTTAGGGGAGGGCTGGAAAAGAGCAGTAGTTGAGAAACACTGACACTTTAACACATTGATATATTATGGTCATTACCAAAAGATCTTTTGACAAAGGGGATAACGGAGAAAAAACACCATATTTCTTTTACTGCGAGCAATATCAAACGTTTATTTCCAATGATGAATCAAACCAAAACAAACAAAAACGTATACCAGCCGCCGTGGCGAGGTGGTTAGCCTCGCGGACTCCCGGCTGGGAGGTCGTGGGTTCGAATCCCATCAGAGTCATGTGGGTTTTTCTGCCCCGACCGGCTCCTACCCAGAGTTGAGTTTGCTGCGGACTCAGTTGGGAAGACTGGGACCACACAGTCGAGTTTCATCCACTTAATGGATGCGTTTCTGAGAGTGTTGCTCAAATTTCCTGACCAACACTGCAGGTGCCTGTATCTCTCGGGCCTGGTTGACGCCGGGATATATTATGAAAGGAAGCGTAGAGTACAGCCCTGTCATGTAGTCTCAGACCGAAATGGAAATCCGTAGCATTATCTTAATCATCTTCATTTTCATCGATCAGCATAAAAAAAAATGTCTCAAATTCTGTGGCCCTTCATGCCCTGCTCTCATGGTGACCTCAGTTTCGATGTCCTCTCCACGTCCGTGACCTTGGTTTGGTTCCGTCGGGGTCACCAGTATCGGCGAGTCCATGGGGGCTGTCGTTGGACAGACGTGGTGGCGCCCTCCGGAGGGAGAGCTCACTCACGCAGGCTCCGCGACTAAGCAATTATTGTCGTCAGTAGGGGGCTTAGTAGATGGTGTCCTGCGTATGTTAGATCAGAACAGGCGCCACTGAACACCACCGAAGTGACTCGGCAGCAGTGCAGTGTCTCCTCCGGTGGGTTGCCTCTTGACGACTTGACATTACTGCTCCCTGTGGATTGCCGGTGCCGGGGCTGCGGCGGGGCCGACCGGGCTGTGGCTGTGGACGGGGTGTCGGAATGAGCGGCGTGAGTGCACTGCCTCTGTTTCGTCATCAGGTAACAACTAAAAAGCAGCATCTTGCCTTTTACAAACATTCGACGTGAAAAAAAAATTGAACATTTTGCACGCACCTCATTGTATGCAGTGCATTGAAATACAAATGCTCTTCGTTGCCAAGGATATTTAACAAGACTTTCTTTCAAACACATCAGTTTTGTCGATGCATACACACACACACACACACACACACACACACACACACACACACACACACACACACACACACACCCGCCCGCACGCCCGATGCACGCACGCACGCACGCACGCACACACACACACACACACACACACACACACACACACACACACACACACACACACACACTCACACATCCACACACACGAGATTTGTGTGTTCACAATCATCATAAATGAGAGAGAGGGAGAGGGGGAGAGAGAGAGAGAGAGAGAGAGAGAGAGAGAGAGAGAGAGAGAGAGAGAGAGAGAGAGAGAGTCTACATTCACGATGAGTGTAAGCCTGCGAACTTAAAACGTAGTGAGAAGAAAATTGTGCACACAATACACACAACCGTTTTCGGAAGCAGTTCCCATTCAGGAAGAATCAGCCAGCCGATCTGATTCCAATACTTAAAATTTTACTGAAGTCCATCTTTGTTATGAAGATAACACAGCTGACTTCTGTACCGTCGATATTGTCGCACAAAGACAATTTGTTGAAAACGTGACTTGCCTCGCACGTATTCACCGAGGCATCACTGAAGTTAAGAGCAGAACAAGTGAAATTAACGCCATTTCACCCCCATCGCACACACCGTGTGAAAGCGTCTAGACATTAGCTCCCCCCCCCCCTCCTCCCTCCCCAGTCACAACAATGAAGCCATTTGTTGTGGCCAGAGGACCGGTGTGACAGCTTACTGTTTTGCTGACACCAAGACACTTCATCTTGAGGACTGGGGTTAGGAACCTGTATGACGTAACCTGGGGCTTTCTCTGTGACGACCTGCTTAACTGTGATGACGAATCATGATGACTTTATGCACTGGTGGTGACACCTGCATGACGGACTGAAGGCTTGGAGTCTTGTTTAGTGGCCTCAGAAGACGCCAATCCAACCAGGAACGGTTGGATTCCCTTTGTTTTTGGATCGCGAAACTCTAATAAAGTGACTCTAGCTTTCTCTCGGTTGACCAGGTGGTGACCAAAAACGTAGGAATCAAAAAGATGTTGTATCTTCCAAATTCCACATGGACAAGATTATTAGAGTCCTTATTCCCGTAGATATCTTGAGAAAATACCCACACGATACACACACACACACACACACACACACACACACACACACACACACACACACACACACACACACACACACACGATATTTTATTTGTCTTCACACACACACGATACACGCGATATATTATTTGTCCAGTATACAAGATAAGATTGTATTGCCAACATTGTTCATGAAAACAGAAAAACGTCTGTAAAATAACACGACAGCACATGTCTTATCAGGCCAAACAATAGATATTGGCTTCTTCTTTTTCATTGAAGTGATGTTTTTTTTGTTAAAATCATACTTGTTGATGCACAATGTTCTATTATTAGTAATAATGTATCATTATTTTGTAACCCCTATCTTTCCGTCCAGTGCCTGACCTCACGTGACCACATGTGGCCGCCAACACCCGCCCTCTGGTCAAGAGTCGATG
>CM065738.1:36594585-36602085 GCA_033310375.1 Conus canariensis | reverse complement strand
AAACTAAAATCATGTATATAATGTAATAGAAAATCTTTGAGCCTATGCATGAGGATCCATTGACAATGCAAGGGAGATTAAAAAAAAAAAAGTATCAACAGTCAGAGTGGTCAGCTCAAATGTTGAAATAACCCAAACATTTTCAACAGCTACGAATTGTGCAGGAGAGCCTTTACTTAGATCTCGTAAGAGACGCAATCTCCCACTGATTGACCAAGCAATAATATGTGGAACAATTCAGTAGTGGGAGAAAACAAGTGTAGGCTAACAATTCTTCTCATTCTTATATGCATGACTTGCCAAAGAGTCACACACACACACACACACACACACACACACACACACACACACACACACACACACACACACACACACACACACACCACTCACTCACTCACACACACACACACACACACACACACACACACACACGTACTCACGCACGCGCGCGCGCGCGCGCGCACACACACACACACACACACACGCACACGTACGCACGCGCGCACGCACGCGCGCACACACACACACACACACACACACACACACACACACACACACGCACGCACATATACATATACCTATATGTATATATATATGTGTGTATATATATATATATATATGTGTGTGTGTGTGTGTGTGTGTGTGTGTGTGTGTGTGTGTGTGTGTGTGTGTGTGTGTGTGAACCTAGCAGCCAGGTCGAATGATGTTGATGAGTCTCATCCAAATGACGAAGGTCGACTCCAGACGGGCGTAACAAACGTTTCTGTTTACAAAATACAATTTTGTGGCTGCCATATGCCTTCAGAAAAATGGCTAAAATATTCACACTTCCACACCCATTTCTTCACCACACTCCCCCTCCCCTCTTTCCTTCCCCCCCCCTTCTCTCCTCACCCCCCACTCCTTTACCGTTTCCTCCCTCTCCTTCCTCACTTTTTGGCGTAATAATTATCAAATGACAGATGAATCACTTGCCTGCAATTGTTCTCCCTGACTAATTAGTTGTGCTACATGTATTCTATGCCATGTGATTTGTCCGTATTATGCATTATTATCCTTGAAAATGTTACTGCGCACTTTCGCCAGAATGCATATGAGTTGACGTGTGTCTGTATATGTGTACGAGTTGGAATGATAGAGAGCGTGTGTGTGTGTGTGTGTGTGTGTGTGTGTGTGTGTGTGTGTGTGTGTGTGTGTGTGTGTGTGTGTGTGTGTGTGTGTGCGTGAGTGCGTGCGTGCGTACATTGTCAGTACAACCTTGAGTTAATCTGACAATAAATTGGTTTCAGTCAGTCAGTCAGCGTGCGTACGTGCGTGCGTGTGCGTGCGGTGTGGTGTGTGTGTGTGTGTGTGTTGTGTGTGTGTGTGTGTGTGTGTGTGTGTGTGTGTGTGTGTGTAATAAGAATAATAATAATAATGAATACTTATATAGCGCCTATTCTCGGCTAGAGACCAAGCTCTAAGCGCTTTACAATCAACACTCGTTTACACAACGGGCTGCCTACCTGGGTAGTGCCGACTGAAGAGGTGCCAGCTGGCGCTTCATTCAGTCGTTTCCCGTGTCATCCAGTCAGTATCGTTCAATATCGATCACTCATTTTTCTTACTTCCTTTATTCTTTCCATTTCTCACGCAGGGTGCATGCTATGTGTAACGTGTCATCTATACCAACGGCCAAACTGGCCTACTCTTCCGAAAGTTGGTGATGGGATTTTACGTGTGTGCAAGATGTTATGCGTGCGTTCACACACGGAACCTCGGTTTATAGTCTCATTCGAAGGACTGTATGGGAAATGGAGTCAGAACCAATGTTAACTCCGAGGGAAAAATCCCCCTGTACCGAAACGCCCCCGGCGGAGGTTCGAACCCGCAACCCCAGGATCACCAAGATTACGAGTCCGGCGCTCTACCAACTGAGCTATTCCGGAGAGAGAGAGAGAGAGAGAGAGAGAGAGAGAGAGAGAGAGGTGTGTGTGTGTGTGTGTGTGTGTGTGTGTGTGTGTGTGTGTGTGTGTGTGTGGTGTGTGTGTGTGTGTGTGTGTTGTAGATGTCCGGGTGAGGGAGAGACACACTGACAGACAAAAGCAATGATAGAGGAATAGGCAGAGATACAGTCAGATCGCCGATACAGTTAAAACATAGAAACACAGACAGAGAAAGAGAGACACAATCACGAAGTGAGACAGACAGACAGACAGACAGACAGACAGACAGACAGACAGACAGACAGACACGCGTACTTAGATAAAGCGTAGGAGGAGAGGAGAAGTAGTGGGGACGGGGAGGGAAGGTGGAAGTGGGGTCCTTGCTCGCTGTGTGACACGTGGATCCTCCAATCAGTGAAATTGGTTAGGTCGGAGGAAGGGACATCCCACCCCCACCCCCCCACCCTCTCTCTCTCTCTCTCTCTCTCTCTCTCTCTCTCTCTCTCTCTCTCTCTCTCTCTCTCTCTCTCTCTCTAGGTTTGTGCGCGTTTGTGTGTGCAAACATGTCTATGCAGATGTCCAGTTGCGTTGTGTGTGTGTGTGTGTGTGTGTGTGTGTGTGTGTGTGTGTGTGTGTGTGTGTGTTTCCCTCTCTCTCTCTGTGAGTATGTGCGCGCGCGCGCGCGCGCGAGTGTGTGTGTGTGTGTGTGTATGTGTGTGTGTGTGTGTGTGGTGTGTGTGTTTCCCTCTCTCTCTCTGTGAGTATGTGCGCGCGCGCGCGCGCGCGCGAGTGTGTGTGTGTGTGTGTGTGTGTGTGTGTGTGTGTGTGTGTGCGTGTGTGTGTGTGTGTGTCTGTGTGTGTGTGTGTGTGTGTGTGTGTGTGACTCTGTGTGTGTGTGTGTGTGTGTGTGTGTGTGTGTGTGTGTGTGTGTGTGTGTGTGTGTGTGTAGAAGGATTCTCGCTTGCATAGATTATGTCTCAGCCCGGGAGGGGAGAGGGTGGAGAAGGGGAATGTGTCTTTGCTGCTGCTGATTTGCCTAAGAAAGTTGATGTGGATACGTGCAGAGAGAGAGAGAGAGAGAGAGAGAGAGAGAGAGAGAGAGAGACGCGGGGAGGGGGGGGGGGGGAGGGGGGAGGAGGACGAAATGCGGGATGGAGACAGACAGACGGACAGACACAGAGTTCTTGAACTGAAGTGTCAAACTTCTTTGCATCAGCACTTCCCCCCTGTTTCTCCGAACTTACTTTTCGCTATCAGAAACAGCGAAGTCACCGAAAGACGGCCAAGTCCCCTACCCCCTTCCCAACCGCTTCCTCTAATCCCTTCACTAACAACCCACCTCTCCCACTTACCTACCCGCCCAACTAAACTACCTGTCCCTATCTCATCCTCCGTCTGTCTCCCACCCCCTCCTTTTCCAAATCGCCTTTACCCCCACCCTACCACCATCTGACATTTGAAACAAAAACCAACAACAGCAACCAAGCAGCCACACAAACAAACGAAAAACCAGTCTGACAGCGAGAGCAAGCCAGGTAAATCACCAGCTTGTTAACAGCCCTATAAGCTGACGTAGAATCTGTAACAGCCAACTAACCATGATCTTATGCCGCCGTCATGGGCGGCGGGCCATTCGGGAGGAATGCCGCGACACGTGACGCCATGCTCTTTACTGTCTGAAACTATTAGTGTCACCCGTTATTAATTACAACGGGCGGAGCGAACAATCGCTCTGCAATCAGGACACAGGCTGGAGGTATGGGGGGGGGGGTGTAGGATGCGGGAGGGAGGAGATGGTGGTGGATGTTGTCTTTTGTTTGGTGGGTTATTTGATTTCTTTTTCAATCTGGTTCTCAAACTGTGTGTGCTGTCGCTAGCGCGTTCTGTGACATACAGGAAGCAGACCAAGCAGTGTGTACAGAAATAAGGGATCTTTGATTGAACTATTATCTTATACATTAACCGTTGTTGTCCAAACGTTTTGTACCCATTAGTGATAGTGGTTCCCTTAAATGATGCCATAGGTATGCAGTAGTGTGGCACGTGCAACTCTCAGTCTCAACGACGTTGGTAAGGGAAGTGAGAAAAGAATGAAGAATCCCTGAGTAGGGTTTACAGGGTTTGTTGGGTTGTTGTTGCTGCTGTTGTTATAGATTTGAGAATATGACATGATGATCAATGAGGAAAAGTAGGATAAACTCCCCACACCCACACCCACACCCAAAAAAGAAGAAAGAAAGAAAAAAAAAAACACTTCTACCCATACCCATACGTCACCATTCCTCCTCTTCCTCTCTGTCTTTCTGTCTGTCTGTCTGTCTGTCTGTCTGTCTCTCTGGATTTTCTTTCTCTCAACATCCCCTTCCCCCTCATTTTTCTTTGTTTCTTTTTTTTAATTTTTGCTAGTTCGTTATTCTGAAAATGGAGGAATTGTTAGCCTGTTAGTTGTTTTCCGCCATCACTAATTTGTTCGACACAGTATTGTTTGGTCAATCAGCGGGAATCTGCATCTCTTAGAAGATCCAAGCAAAGGCTGTTTGTCCATGATTCTAAGCTGTTGTCAGCACTCATGTGTCGGACAATGCTTGGATTGTTAGACATTAGTTGACCACACTGGCTTTTGACACCTTTGACCCCCCCCCCCCCCCCCCCTCCCCTCCTTCCCCTGTATCTTTAAATGGATTCTCAAGCATAAGCTCAAAAATTTTCCCTGTACATTTAATACTCTTCACTTAAAGATTTTTATTTTTAAGCACTTTATTTCCTTACATCGCTTTCTTGTTATTTTTACTTTTCTGCCCTTCACTGGTTGTTCTGGTGATGCCGTTGGATTCTGTTTTTGAATCCTTGGTAGTGAGAATACAACAGAATTATATACTGTGGTATATCTCCATGTCATGCCAAGGGAGCACCGACACGAGCAGCTGTGTCTCACTGATGGCTCTGAATAAGCGGACGAAAGGCCTCTGAGCAGGTACATATGAATGGGTTTGCATCTAAAGTGGACCACGATGGTCTCCGTATGCTATTAGTGAAGGCTTTTGTGTTAATATTTAGAAGTTAATGCCTAATGCTTCATTCCCGCTGACTTTCTGTCACAACCCCCTCTCCCTTCATTCTTCTCTGTTTCATTTTGAATCTTTGCCAAGGCATTATTGTAATGACGGTGGTTGGCACTTGCACTGCTAATTTGTTTAATATTACAAGTTGAACAGATGTGTGTGTGGGGGGGGGGGGGGAGGGGGGGGGGCGGGACAGGAGGAACACACAGAGGCTAACAAAATTCCACTGCCAGCACAACAATGACTCGGTAAGGAATAACAAGATGCAAAGCATATAACCGTACTCCCCAGTTTATCCTGAATACGCATGATATATTCCATAAAGAGTAAAAACCGTCTTGGGCTGGTGTAACCGTTAGTAATGGCTATTCTGGTAAACATCGGCCATCATCTGTGACCTATAATGAACACACTTACAAATTTTCAAAAGATTGACCAAGTACGTTCTGAGATTTTCCATTAAGAAGAAAACCATTATGGGCGTTAGTAACGGCTACAACGGTAAACTTGAACATCGGGCATCATCCGTGACCTATAATGAACATACCTGCTAATTTTCACAAAGATCGGCCAAGTACGTTCTGAGATATTCCATGAAGAAGAAAAACCGTTACAGGCCGTTACAGCCGTTAGCAACGGCTATAACGGTAAACTAAAACATCGGGCATCATCCGTGACCCATTATGAACATACCCATAAATTTTCAAGTACTTTCTGAGATATTCCATAAAGAAGAAAAACTGTTACAGGCCTTTACAGCCGTTAGTAACGGCTATAACGGTAAACGGGCATCATCCGTGACCCATAATGAACATACCCATAAATTTTCACAAAGATCGGCCAAGTACTTTCTGAGATATTCCATAAAGAAGAAAAAGCGTTACAGGCCGTTACAGCCGTTAATAACGGATATAACGGTAAAATAACACATCGGGCATCATCTTTGGCCCATAATGAACATACCTACAAATGTTCAGAAAGATCGGCCCAGTAGTTTTGTCTGGAGCGAGTGGAACACATTTTGACCACGGACGGACACACACAGAGACAGCATTTCTTCGTTCCCATTCTAAAGTACTCCCTTTTCTATAAGAAATGGGAGTACAAAAACGAAAGAAGAAATGGGAAGGGGGATGCGAGAGACAGAAAACGGGACTGAAAATTAGGGCATTAGGTTATATTATAGATATAAAATCTTTCACTACCAGCATGTGGTAACCATAGTAGTCCATCTTGAAAAGAGAACCATCTATATCACCTGCTCAGAGGCCTTTCGTTTGCTGATTCGGACTCATCAGTGAGACATGGCTGAGTGTGTCAGTCTTCCTTTGGGATCAAATAGAGATTATACGATCCAAAACGTTCAGTTCCCCAGCCAACACACACACACACACACACACACACACACACACACACACACACACACACACACACACACACACACATACACATTGATTCGATCGTCGGTGCTGCAGGACAGCTGATCCTGCACCACAATGTGGATGGGGTACTCGCGGGTGTTCTTCACCTCGATCACCTGCTCATGGGTGGTGCTGACCACCTTGGACAGGATGCCCGACGACCGACGACGACGACTTCTTCTGCGCTTGCAGGTCACCTTCACCACCAGGTCCACGCCCAGCGAGCAGTCAAACTCCTCCATGGGGTACACGTCTTTCATGGACGCCTAGAGGACGGAAACGCAGATGGGATGGTCGGCACTGCACAGAAAAAGACCACACAACTGAACGCCGATAATGCAGCTTTATTTGTAAGAAAATGCATAGATGAATTTTCTTCACATTCGTGTATAATATTATTGGTTGTCTGCCGATCTCTATTTTCTTTCTATATATGTATACATCTATTTCTCTATACATATACACAATAAGACTAATATAGACAGAAAGATAGATAGGGATATAGATAGACAGACAGATAGATATCACCATGAAGTCCCACAAATTTCTGTGCTTTCAGTGGCATTGGAACCCTCGATTTCTCAACCTCCAATCTATAATGCTAACTAACACTACTCTGGTGGCTGGTGTAGAGGTGTGATTCATCTTGATGTCAGCCAACAGAGGACATCATGTAGTATCCCTGATCCTGCATTGTAAATACATCACTCCCGTCACCACCAGCTTCCTGCAGGTCCCATGTACGACACATCAAGTATGTGCTATCAATTCCTATCAAGAGTACAGTTTCCAGTCTGAAAAGAGCGTTGAAAGGTAACTGGTCAAGAGCCTGCAGCAGTTGCCAATGTAACCAATCAAGCGCATACCAACCAAGAAGCGGGCAGATCTGTTTCTGTGTGATAACAATGATGAAAGTTGAGAGAGATCCATGGTTTTACTTTACTCTCTGTGAAAGCATCATAATGGTTTTGAGCGTCAGATTACTCAAACGGGCAGGCAGGGGATGTAAGACATATGACGGGTCAAGGTGGTAGCTTAAAAGGGAGTCTGAATATGAAACCGCCAGGAAACAATCATCCACTAGAAACCGTG
>CM065738.1:36579987-36582487 GCA_033310375.1 Conus canariensis | reverse complement strand
AACAGGCTGTGATTCAAAGGGTAGCACAGGCTGTGATTCAAACGGTGGGAAAGGCTGTGATTCAAAGGGTGGACAGGCTATGATTCAAACGGTGGAACAGGCTGTGATTCAAAGGGTGGACAGGCTGTGATTCAAACGATGGAACAGGCTGTGATTCAAACGGTGGGAACAGGCTGTGATTCAAAGGGTGGGACAGGCGTTGATTCAACGGGTGGACAGGCTGTGATTCAAACGATGGAACAGGCTGTGATTCAAAGGGTGCAACAGGCTGTGATTCAAAGGGTGCAACAGGCTGTGATTCAAAGGGTGCAACAGGCTGTGATTCAAAGGGTGCAACAGGCTGTGATTCAAAAGGTGGAACAGGCTGTGATTCAAAGGGTGGACAGGCTGTGATTCAAACGGTGGAACAGACTGTGATTCAAAGGGTGGCACAGGCTGTGATTCAAAGGGTGGACAGGCTGTGATTCAAACGGTGGAACAGACTGTGATTCCAAGGGTGGAACAGGCTGTGATTCAAAGGGTGGACAGGCTGTGATTCAAAGGGTGGAACAGGCTGTGATTCAAAGGGTGGCACAGGCTGTGATTCAAACGATGGACAGGCTGTGATTCAAACGGTGGACAGGCTGTGATTCAAACGGTGGGAAAGGCTGTGATTCAAACGGTGGACAGGCTGTGATTCAAACGGTGGGAAAGGCTGTGATTCAAACGGTGGACAGGCTGTGATTCAAAGGGTGGGACAGGCTGTGATTCCAAGGGTGGAACAGGCTGTGATTCAAAGGGTGGCACAGGCTGTGATTCAAAGGTTGGGACAGGCTGTGATTCAAAGGGGGGAACAGGCTGTGATTCCAAGGGTGGAACAGGCTGTGATTCAAAGGGTGGAACAGGCTGTGATTCAAAGGGGGGAACAGGCTGTGATTCAAAGGGGGGAACAGGCTGTGATTCAAAGGGGGGAACAGGCTATGATTCAAACGGTGGAACAGGCTGTGATTCAAAGGGTGGGACAGGCTGTGATTCCAAGGGTGGAACAGGCTGTGATTCAAAGGGTGGAACAGGCTGTGATTCAAACGGTGGGACAGGCTGTGATTCAAAGGGTGGGACCGGCTGTGATTCAAAGGGTCACAAAGGTGTTGGATGAAAATCAGAAGCAGGCACCGGCAGGAAATGGACAAATTTTTCCACTGGCAAATGAGCTGTGCCCCAGGGAAACAATCGGAACTCTCTCTCTCTCTCTCTCTCTCTCTTCTCTCTCTCTCTCTCTCTCTCTCTCTCTCTCTCTCTCTCTCTCTCTCTCTGTCATGTGAATAGGCTGAAGGCTTCACATTAAAGTCACGAGTTCACGAGTTCTCTCTCTCTCTCTCTCTCTCTCTCTCTCTCTCTCTCTGTGTGTGTGTGTGTGTGTGTGTGTGTGTGTGTGTGTGTGTGTGTGTGTGTGTGTGTGTGTGTGTGCAGCGTAGCAGATGCTACCCTTTTCCTGATTACAGATTATTTCCCCTTCTGATCAAGTCACCAATTATCCCCCTTCCAGCAGATGCTACCCTTTTCCTGATTACAGATTATTTCCCCTTCTGATCAAGTCACCAATTATCCCCCTTCCCCACTGTCTTTTTAATTCGCTTGTCTCAACGAAGAATGTGTGTGTGTGTGTGTGTGTGTGTGTGTGTGTGTGTGTGTGTGTGTGTGTGTGTGTGTGTGTGTGTGTGTGTGTGTGTGTGTGTGTGTGTGTGTGTGTGTGTGTGTGTGTGTGTGTGTGTGCCCATAATTCTTTCAAAACATAAAAAAGAATAGAACAGAGAGCTAAAACAATGCTCTAAGCCTTTTGTTGGTCTCTGAACTGCCTGTTCCAGAGAAGGGTAACAAGTAATGCAAATCTAAAAACGTAACAAAACTCAGAAGAGAGAGAGAGAGAGAGAGAGAGAGAGAGAGAGAGAGAGAGAGGAGAGAGGAGAGAGAGAGAGAGAGAGAACATGTGTTCTCTTATGTTTTTCCTTACAGAGAAGATGATGTTATGGAGTTCCATCCTTTCTGAGACGACACGATAGCGTTGTACTCTTTGCTTCCCATCATAATATGTCTCACCCTCAGCAAGTCCTCAAAGATATGAACACCTTCGGTTTTGTTCAGAAAATTTTTTAGCAACACTATCAGAAACGCATCCGTTTTTGTATGAAATCAGATGACATGGTTCCAGTCCTTTTATCTTATTAGGAAGGAACTCTCGGGAGAGCTTGACGATTGATCTTCAGCATAGAAGCCTCCACCCCATCCCCCCCCCCCCACCCCATCCTCTTCGCAAAGCTGTTTAAGCCCAGATCTCTTCAGACTCTAAAGGAGTCCAGGCCACATTCAAGTCATAACTCATAGATATTCTACTGCAGTCAGAACGTTTCTGCCAACAGCACACTGGAGAAACAAAGAAACAAACAAAGAAAAATCTGGGTGAGAATCGAACTGGACAAAAAAAAAGTCCCACAGATATCTATGCCTCTAGGAGGACTAGAAC
>CM065738.1:36567487-36569987 GCA_033310375.1 Conus canariensis | reverse complement strand
CTCTCTCTCTCTCTCTCTCTCTCTCTCTCTCTCTCTCTCTCTCTCTCTGCACAGTGTGGCAGCTACTCCCCTTTTCCCGGTCACAGATTATTTCCCCTTCCGATCATGTCGGCAATTACCTCCCATTATTAACAGTCGTCCGTCTGGACGAACGCGCGCAAACACGCGTGTTGCCTTTCTTCGAGCGCGTGAACACTGTGTTGGTTTTTCTTCAGTTTAATGTCTTTTCACTAAAAGTGATACTACACAACAATAAAAAATAAAAGGCAAAGGGGTTGGGGGGAGGGGAGGGGAGGGCAGAAATAATTGAATGATGGATGGAGTGTTAGGGAGGGATGCACAGTGTGATCTCTCTCTCTCTCTCTCTCTCTCTCTCTCTCTCTCTCTCTCTCTCTCTCTCTAAGAGGTAATTTAAAGTCGTCAGAATCAAAACAAGTTCTGTCGTAAAGATCAATATATTTGATCCCAGATAAAAAAAAAAATTCAAGGTTTAGTTCAGAAATGAAAAAAGCTGAGCCTGATTCTTTTTCTATTGTAAATGTATGTGTATACACTTTTAAATGATTATGATACTTTTCTGCCTTGTGCAATATGATATGACTTGTTCAGGATTTACATTTTCAGGGTGTTTTTTTTTTATGTGTATGACATGTCAAACGTGACTCTCTGAAGCTTCTATGCTGGTATTGGGGAAATATGGTGGTCGTCTGAGTGGAAGATCTTTACTGAGTTTAACTTCAGAATTTCTCATAATGTCCGAAGTGCAAGCTGTAAGAGTAAACTGAGATGAAATAGACGGTGCTGGTTTAGGAAAACCGATGACTGATCTTTAAAATCTCTGTGATTGCAAATTATTGTTTTAACGAATCTGCGTCTTATTAGTAGAGGCAACTTTTCTGTCTGTTGTAGTTTGAGTGTACTCTTGTGTGTTAAACGATTTTTCGTTTGTTCGCTTGTCTTTGTTGTTGTTTTGTTTTTGTTTGTGTCTGCTGATTTTCCTCCTTTCCAATTCCATTTTGATAACTTTTTGACGCAGCCACTCCAATGTACATTTTCTTTGTAAGAGTACGGTTTATAAGCCTATGCTTGTTGTACTCCGTGATTTGATGGATATTGCTGCAAAATTGTTCTCGAACAAATAAAATCTGTTTAAACCAACTTTTCTGTCGTTTCTAGAGGTAATATCTGAGCTTCATTGTAAATTTGGATACGTGGGGCATGTCACGGGAGACCTCAGACTCTTTTTCCAGTATTATTTGCTTTGAAGTGTGTGTGTGTGTGTGTGTGTGTGTGTGTGTGTGTGTGTGTGTGTGTGTGTGTGTGTGTGTGTGGTGTTTTAGCAGGACCCTTGATGCAGTGAAAAACGCTTCTTGTACGTATGTTATCTTTAGAGTTTCAAAAAAAGATCCATGAGTGTTGGAGAGTGTGTACACGGCACATTTTCTGGTCCTCTTTCTGCTTTAATTTCTTTCAGTCACTTGATCTCTTTGAAAAGCCTCATTAAAAATCCACAAGGATGGACGTGGTGCTGGATGTGGTTGGTCGGTGATTGTAAAATGGACCAACGGTTGATGTTGCCTGTTTCACTGTCGCTTACTGTTTGTCCTTCACTGCACGGAGCGCTCACAGGCTTAATGAAGGCTTTCATGGCGAGCGTCGCTTGTTTCCAAACTATCTGATGTCTTGAAGTTGTTAGTGCAATCTTTAATAATGCCCCATTCAAATGTTTGTTTGTTTTTCCAGTTCTTCAACAGGAGATTATCTGCTTGACCCGCGATCTTGGAATCACAGTGTGTGTGTGTGTGTGTGTGTGTGTGTGTGTGTGCGTGCGTGCGTGCGTGCGTGCGTGCGTGCGTGCGTGCGTGCGTGCATGCGTGTGTATGTGTGTGTATGTGTGTGTGCGTGTGTGTGCATGTGCGCGCCCGCGCGCGCGCGCGCGCGCGCGTGTGTGTGTGTGTGTGTGTGTGTGTGTGCCAGCGTACATGACCATTATCTTTTTAAAACAAACGTTAAAAATAGGGGCAGACAAGCAAAACAACCTTTTAAAATCTTTCGGTCTTTCCGACGTGGAATTGACCGTTCATGTGAATGGTAATAAGTAGCGTAAAAAGAACAAATCAAAGCAGCAAAACTGAGAAAGAGAGAGAGAGAGAGAGAGAGAGAGAGAGAGAGAGACAGACAGACAGACAGACAGAGACAGACAGACAGACAGAGAGACAGAGAGAGAGACAGACAGACAGACAGACAGACAGACGAGACAGAGACAGACAGACAGACAGACAGACAGACAGAGACAGACAGACAGACAGACAGACAGAGAGGAGGGGGGGGGAGTATCAAACACGTTCTCTTGTATTTTCCCCCCGCAGCACCTCAAACGATTCTTCACTACTTTGCACCACAATCCTAAAATATGCATATAACCATTGCAAGTATGTGTTCTTGGAATTTGGTACAGCAGCTGCAGAGTTTGCTGGTTTTGTTTCGTTTCTCTCTCTCT
>CM065738.1:36557487-36559987 GCA_033310375.1 Conus canariensis | reverse complement strand
CCACCAGAACGAAACACATTATGGTGCATTACCACCAGAACGAAACACATTAAGGTGCATTACCACCAGAACGAAACACATAAAGGTGCGCTACCACAGAACGAAACACATAATGGTGCACTACCGCCAGTACGAAACACATTATGGTGCACTACCGCCAGTACGAAATACATCATTGTGCAGTACCGCCAGTACGAAATACATCATTGTGCAGTACCGCCAGATCGAAACGCGTTAAGATACACTACGGCAAGTACGCAACACATTAATGTGCAGTACCGCCAGAACGAAACACATTAATGTGCAGTACCACCAAAACGCAACACATTAATGCGCAGTACCGCCAGAACGCAACACATTAATGTGCAGTACCACCAGAACGAAACACATTAATGTGCAGTACCGCCAGAACGCAACACATTAATGTGCAGTACCACCAGAACGCAACACATTAATGTGCACTACAGCCAGAACGAAACACATTAAGGTACATGCCACCAGAACGAAACGCATTAAGATACGCTACGGCAAGTACGCAACACATAAATGTACATTACGGCTAGAACGAAACACATTAAGGTGCATTACCACCAGAACGAAACACATTAAGGTGCACTACAGCCAGAACGAAACGCAGTATGGTGTGTGTGACTGGAACTGTATCTTTGATCTGATGTTTAGGCGAAGGATTTCAGTGCCGGTGGAATGACAATAAGGCGGTTTGTGATTTAAATTCTGAAGACGACGTTTGATTTATAGTTTCTTGTTTTTATTGTTGTTTAAATGCGATATTCATGTACGTTTTATCTTCAACGTTTTGTTTTATATCGGAATACAATTGTAAATTGTTCTATGGTTGATCTTATAGTACGACATCCCCAAGAAGAAGAAAAATCCATTTTAACAGTAGTTTTAAACGGACAATAAAGAGAAAGGACATGTTAACTGAGACAAGGAGCAATAAAGAAGTAAATAACGAACAAGTAGGGTAATTCTTGCTGCCATGATGAATACACGCCCATAACTCCAAATTAATGCTGCTTACGACACCGATTGGCCCAGCAGAAATGAAAACACGGAGCACACAGAACTAACAAGGAGACGTTCCCTACACACAATAAAGTGTGAGTCTTCAATCTCTCAGTCGGGGCCGGAATAGCCCAGCTGGTAGAGCGCGGGACTCGTAATCCAAGGGTTGCGGGTTCGAATCTCCGCAGGGCCGTTTCGGTACAGGGGGGGATTTTTCCCTCGGAGTTAACATTAGTTCTGACTCCATTTCCCATACAGTCCTTCGAATGAGACTATAAACCGAGGTTCTTGCACACACGTAAGACAGGGTTAGAGACAGAGAAAGACAGACGTACAGACCGACAGACAGACAAAGAGAGAAACAGGCACACGAAGATACAAAAGCATAAGTATACAATGCAACATCCTCAGAGTTTGAGTGTTTCCGTGGTCAGCTGTGCTGATAATCACATCAGACAAGAGACAGTCAACCCTGTATTGCTTGTGTCACCAACAAGCAAAGCACCATTATCACGTTTAATAACAGCTACACAGTCACACACACACAAATTCTTCTCGATGGAGAGAGAGGCAGACGGACCTTCAAAGACAGAGGCAGGATACGAATATTAATTAATGTTTTACTGAGAAAAGTGAATAAGCTGGAAGCTTTTTTTTTTTTTTTTTTTTACATCAATTCATGTAATTGAAAGAAAGAATCGACCGTGTAGTATCGAGTGTCAAATTAATGCGCGCGCACGCGCGCGCACGCACGCACGCGCACGCACGCGCATTAGCACGCACGCACGCACGCACGCACGCACACACACACACACACACACACACACACACACACACAGATGCGAACGCGCGCGCACGCACGCACGCACGCACGCACGCACGCACACACACACAACACACACGCGCGCACACGCGCACGCGCACACGCGCACACGCGCACGCACGCACGCACGCACGCACGCACGCACACACACACACACACACACACGCACGCACGCACACACGCTCACACACAGAGATGCGAACGCGCGCGCACGCACGCACACACACACACACACACACACCACACACACACACACAAGCACGCACGCACGCACGCACGCACACAAGCAAGCACGCACGCACGACACACACGCTCACACACAGAGATGCGAACGCGCGCGCACGCACGCACGCACGCACGCACGACCACACACACACACACACATACACACACACTGATGCAAACGCGCGCGCACACACGCACACAGCACAAGCACAAGAGAGAGAGAGAGAGAGAGAAGAGAGAGAGAGAGAGAGAGAGAGAGAGAGAGAGAGAGAGAATATACATCTAAGTGACTACAGAGCAGTACCATTTGCGATTTGAGAACCGGAAGCGACAACGGTAACCCAACACCCACAATTCTGTCTGGCTCTCGACGTGACCTCGCGTGACCTCCACTCGTGACACGGGCTTCATTAGCATAATGAC
>CM065738.1:36547487-36549987 GCA_033310375.1 Conus canariensis | reverse complement strand
TACATAACATACATACAGACAGACTACATCGACAGACAGACAGACAGACAGACAGACAGACAGACATGTGAACTGGGACACTTCTGTAAAATGTTATTCCGTTTTCTTTCTCGTCGTCTTCTTTCTCGCATTCTTCTTCATTTCTTTCTTCTCAACTGTCTTCTTCTTCTTCTTCTTCCCCCCTCCCCCCCTCCCCCCCCCCCCCTAAGCTTCTTCCGTCCCTCCTCAGTCCCTTCTACCTCCCTCCCTAACTCAACTCCTCCTCCTCCTCCCTCCTCCTTCTTCTTCCAGTTTCTTCAAAGATGTTGCACCTCATCGTACACACAGAGACCTGTTGCAAGCAGGTATCTAATCTGACGGTGATGGATGATGAGTTTGAGAGGTTACAGATCCCGGTACCTGTTATGACAAGAGAGACAAATGACAGGGGGGGCGCGACGTGCCAGATATTAGGCAGATGGTCCGATGGGGAGGATCAAAGGGAAGACGGGGCCCTAGCCGACAAGGGGGGGAAAATCACGGGACTTGTCCAGCTTACATGGTAATCTACTGATGGACGACTTGCGGCTGCTGTAAACTTGCACCCTCCCTGTCTGGTACAGGATGCGGTGGTCTTCTCTTGCTTCTGATTGATGTGCTCTTTGGTTTCGGGGGGGGGAGCCTGTTTCTGTCTCTGTATGTCTGTCTGTCGCTAGTCGTGTCAGTCTGTCCACACACACACACACACACACACACACACACACACACACACACACACACACACACACACACACACACACACACACACAGATAGGAGAGAGAGAGAGTGCGAAGCAGGCCAGCAGAAATAGACAAGACAGTGATGTGTGTGTGTGTGTGTGTGTTGTGTGTGTGTGTGTGGTGTGTGTGTGTGTGTGTGTGGTCCGCGCGCGCTGTATGTGTGTGTGGTGTGTGTTGTGGTTGTGTGTGTGTGTGTGTGTGTGTGTGGTTGTGTGTTGTGATTGTCGGCTGGTCTCCTGTTTTTGAATGCGAGTTTTAAACTGCTTTTCCAGTCTATTCTTAATCACTCTACTCTCTTGTGCTTGTTGTGTGTGTGTGTGTGTGTGTGTGTGGTGTGTGTGTTGTGTGTGTGTGTGTGTGTGTGTGTGTTAAAGTCACTCCGAAATGGAGGATCAGCGAGACAAGCAAGCGAAAGTTGATTCGCTCTGTGAAGAGCTGGTCAGGTTCACCACTGGATCCTGGTTATTGCTAATGAGCAGCACTGCCTCATAAACAGGAAAAGAACTCCCCGAAATAGGGTAGATCCATTTGCCTATGAGACAAATATCTCTTGAAAAAAAAAAGGAAAGATGAGCACTCTGAAAATAGAAATGGAAGAATCCGAATCAACATCGTAAATTAAAATTTGTCTGAAATTCAAAAGATGGAAATATAAAAAAAAAAAACACGGCTTATGGAGGCCAGAGACCAGGGATCCAAATCCACAAGACGTTTGAAATCACTTTATTAAAAGAAATCTTGATTTAAAAGAAAATGTTCTCAACAAAGCCTAAAGGGTTCAGAGGTTGATGCAAGACATGCATGATAGGAAAAACAAAAGCTGTTAAAACCTGACGTTAATGCGTTCCTTCACCTTTGAAAGGGCAATGCAAACATTAAAGGTCATTCCAGCGGCAACGTATCACTTGAACACACAGACCTGCGTTACACAGGACAGGGCACGAGAATAGGAACTCTTTCCCCCACAGCCTGCAGCAGGACCGGGTTTTAATGTTCTCTCTAATCGTGCATATCTGTAGTTTGTTGCTTTCCATGGTGCAGAAGGAACGGAAGGGCGAACACAGCTTAGCGTAGTTCGGTCGGTGTTTTCACAGATGTGAGAATACACATTGTGCTTTGAATAGCCGTATTCGTCTTTCTCTCTCTCTCTCTCTCTCTCTCTCTCTCTCTCTCTCTCTCTCTCTCTCTTTTCTCTCTCTCCAGTCACACACACACACACACACACACACACACACGCGCGCGCGCGCGCGCGCGCACTCACACACACACACATCTCTCTCTCTCACTCTCTCTCTCTCTTTCTCTCTCTATACTTGTTACATATATAGACAATTTACTTTCTGCACTGTTGTTGTGAATTTTTGTTTAGCCTCAGGGCTGAGTGTAAAAAAAGCACGCTTGTATGCTTATCTCATATCCTTGAAGAAACAAAATTTCGTTCGTTCGTTCGTTCGTTCGTTCGTTCTCTCTCTCTCTCTCTCTCTCTCTCTCTCTCTCTCTCTCTCTACCTCTATTCTCTCTTCATATATATATATAGATAGATAGATAGATAGATAGATAGATAGATAGATAGATAGATAGATTGATTGATTGATTGATGTGTGTGTGTGTGCGTGTGTGTGTGTATGTGTGTACATGTGTGTATAGATAGATCGATAGATAGTTAGGTAGATAGATAGATAAACATCCTCTCCGTTTGGTTGTTGCTATTGCTTTTCCTTCTTTCTTCTCCGTCATCATC
>CM065738.1:36537487-36542487 GCA_033310375.1 Conus canariensis | reverse complement strand
CATCTACATAAGCATTTATGTCTCACTGATTTGATCGCCTCATTTAGGCATCATAAACCTCCAGTGGCAAATTCCTCTTTTAGTCATTATTTGAAAACAGCATCTGTACTTACTCCGTTTAACCACTTCCCCATTCCTGTTTTCTTTCCAAATCCCGCCTCCATCCCTCCTCTCTCTGTCTCTGTCTCTGTCTCTGTCTCTGTCTCTGTCTCTCTCTCTCTGTCTCTCTCTGTCTCTGTCTCTCTCTCATCCGTGCGTGAGCGTGAAACATACACACACACACACACGCACGCACGCACGCACACACACATACACACACACATATATACCAAGACAAGATCTTTGGTTTTCTTGGCAGCCCTCAGAGTGGACCTCAACGCAGCAGACGATGTTGACGTAGACAACACACCAGGCCTCAGCCAGATCCGGCTGATTAGAAGACCTCCAACTGTCAGGAACCGACCGGGATTGGAGGGAACCCTCGCCCCGCGCCGCGTCGTGACCAGGTTCCAAGAGTCTGGAACCAAGGCCAGGGGTAGTCCGGGACAGGGGGTGTGAGCAGATGTAGATAAAGAGGCGCTCTGACAGGGAAAGGTACCATGTTTGTGTGGGTTTCCCTCGGACCCCGGACAGCCGTGGTCTGGCAATCTGCCCAGCCATCGAGATTAGGGCTCCATTGGTAGCGGGAGATCGTCTTTCATCCTCACGGCTCTCGGCCTTGAAGGAGCCCTCCCCGGGGAATGAACACCGTCCTTAATGCCAGCGACCTGAGACGTAAAGGCAGCTGATTGCACTGCCAGACAAGCAGCAAAATGACAGTACATGGAAAAACGAAAATCGACATTTTTGTATCAACCGCTACAACATTCAGATCAGCAAGCGAATTTCCATCTATTAAACACACACACACACACACACACACACCGCGCGCGCGCGCGCGCGCGCGCGCGCGCGCGCGCGCGCCACACACGCACACACACACACACACACACACACACACACACACACACACAGAGACTATGCATGGTGAGTGTGAGTCAGTTTCAGAAAAAAGAAGTAATGACAGTGGGAAAAAATAGGAGGACGGAGGCCCATCTGTTAAAAAAAAGAGGGGGGGGGGGGGGGGGGGGGGGGGGAAGGGGGGGGGGGGAAAGAAAACAAAAGAAAAAGTGGAAAAAAAAATAGAGGTTGAAGTTTTAAAAAAAAAAAAAAAACAAGATGCAAAGCATATAAACGTACTCCCAGTTTATCCTGAATACGCGTGAGATATTCCATAAAGAGGAAAAACCGTCTTGGACTGGTGTAACCGTTAGTAATGGCTATTCTGGTAAACATCGGCCATCGTCTGTGACCTATAATGAACATACTTACAAATTTTCAGAAAGATCGGCCAATAACTTTCTAAGATTTTCCATAAAGAAGAAAACCATTATGGGCCGTTAGTAATGGCTATAACGGTACACTTAAACATCGGGCATCATCCGTGACCCATAATGAACATACCTACAAATTTTCAGAAATATCGGCCACGTACTTTCTGAGATATTCCATAAAGAAGAAAAAACCGTTACAGGCTGTTACAGCCGTTAGTAACGGCTATAACGATAAACTGAAACATCGGGCATCATCCGTAACCGATAATGAACATACATGCTAATTTTCACAAAGATCGGCCAAGTACATTCTGAGATATTCTATAAAGAAGAAAAGGCGTTACAGGCCGTTACAGCCGTTAGTAACGGTATAACGGTAAACTAAAACATCGGGCATCATCCGTAACCCATAGTGAACATACTTACTAATGTTCACAAAGATCAGCCAAGTACTTTCAGAGATATTCCATAAAGAAAAACAAATGTTACACGCCGTTACAGCCGTTAGTAACGGCTATAACGGTAAACTAAAACATCGGGCATCATCCCATAATGAACATACCTGCTAATTTTTACAAAGATCGGCCAAGTACTTTCTGAGATATTCCATGAAGAAAAACAACCGTTACAGGCTGTTACAGCCGTTACTAACGGCTATAACGGTAAACTAAAACATCGGGCATTATTCGTGACCCATAATGAACATACCTGCTAATGTTAACAAAGATCAGCCAAGTACTCTCTGAGATATTCCATGAAGAAGAAGAAAAAGCGTTACAGGCCGTTACAGCCATTATTAACGGTATATATGGTAAACTAAAACATCGGGCATCATCCGTGACCCATAGTGAACGTACCTACAAATTTTCAGAAAGATCAGCCAAGTACTTTTTGAGATATTCTATAAAGAAGAAAAACCGTTACAGGCTGTTACAGCCGTTAGTAACGGCTATAACGGGGTAAACTAAAACATCGGGCATCATCCGTGACCCATAATGAACATACTTGCTAATTTTCACAAAGATCTGCCAAGTACTTTCTGAGATATTCCATGGAGAAGAAAAACCGTTAAGGCCGTTACAGCCGTTAGTAACGGATGTAACGGTAAACTAAAGCATCGAGCATCATCAGTGACCCATAGTAAACATACCTACAAATTTTCAGAAAGATCGGCCTATTGCTTTCTGAGATATTCTATAAAGAAGAAAAACCGTTACAGGCCGTTACAGCCGTTACTAACGGATATAACGGTAAACTAAAACATCAGTCATTATTCGTGACGCATAATGAACATACCTACAAATTTTCAGAAAGATCGGCCAAGTACATTTTGAGATATTCTATACAGAAGAAAAACCGTTACAGGCCGTTACAGCCGTTAGTAACGGCTGTAACGGTAAACTAGAACATCGGGCATCATCCTTGACCCATAGTGAACATACCTACAAATTTTCAGAAAGTTCGCCCCAGTAGTTTTGTCTGGAGCGAGTGGAACACACACACACACACACACACACACACACACACACACACACACAGCAATTCTTCGTTCCCATTCTAAAGTACTCCCTGTTCTTTAAGAACTGGGAGTACAAAAACGAAAAAAGGAAAAGAGATAAAAACATTATTTCACTTTTTTCCAAAATGCTTCATCTATTTACGCCGCACTACATTAATAATAATTTTTTAAAAGTCTGAAATAATCATCTGTATAAGCTGCGCAATATCAATTCAAAATTTCAACAACAAAAAACTACGTCCGTATAAACGTCGCTACATTGATTCAAGATTTCTAAAAAAAAAAAAAAAAAAAAAAAAAAAAAACCTTCATCCAGATAAAACCGCCCCTACGAATGCTGGAACGTGAAGCCTAATAAGGTAAATAGTTTCTCCTTACTTATTCTATTATTGGTAGTTTCTTAATGAATGAAGTTCGATTCATTGAAAAAACGAGAACTCCCAGCATGAGGAGGTGCCAGAAACGACCCTAGTCTGTGACCTGGAGCCGAGGTAGACAAGAACCGGGCGGTGGAGATGGAGATAAGGGGGCGCTCATGACAAGGAACTGGCCATGTTTGTGTGTGTTTCTTCGGACCAGGAACACCGGTGGTCTGGCAGTCTGCCCACTCATCCAGGTTCCAGTTTCCACGTGCTGACGGTGCCAAGGAAATATCCTCTTTCTGTGTAAGCAGTCTGGGCTCAGGAAATATCCTCAGCCAAAAGACCCGTAGCATCTCTCTTTGATGAGTGACAGTCCAACCGTTGTTTATTTAACTGCATGCCGCTACGAAAAGGTGTAAAACAAGATGGAGACAGTTATGTAAATTTAAGAGGTTTGCATCACGCTTGCGTTTATTTATGTCATACGCATGTGTAGGGAAAATTAATCGTATGTTAGATTCGATAATAGCCAAGCAGACCATACAGGCTCCATTGGGAAGCATCTTAATTCAACCCTGTCTTTGGTGTTCGATTGATAAATTATGAAGCATATTCGTCAGATCGGGGGCGCAGCCAACGCACACGCACGCACACACGCACACCGCACCCCGCACACACACACACACACACACACACACCACACACACACACACACACACACACACAACAAAACTATCGTGTAATATGACAGAATATCACATGCAATCATATTTTTTTTTTTTAATCATGATATGATATAATGTAATAAATCCAATAAAATTTCATTTGTCATATCATATTTGTAACAAACGATTGATAGATGAATACGTAAACGATAAACAAATACATTGATTCAGAGATCAACCTAGAGACATAAACAATGCATAGATAAACAAACAAATGTGCCGCACTCAGAAGCATCAATATCGCCTTCCTCACATTGCTTGATGTCCTCCCCCTCTTGTTCCCCCCCCCCCCCCCCCCCACTACTTAAATCTTCAGCATTATATTGCTTGATGTTTGTTCTGTTTTGTCGCCTTCTTTTGTAAGTTCTTCCAGTTTTTACAAGAGTCCTTCATCAGGTCTGCATCCAGACTACATACTACCACGCCCCCCCCCCCCACCAACCCTCTCGCCCTCTCTCCCCCCCCCCCTTCCCCTCCCCTTCCCTCCCCTCTCTTGAGAAGCACCGCAAGACGACCCGAATCTCCCCCATTCCTTCAGATCTCCGGAACTACCAGGAACAAGAAGTATGGAATATCTCCCTCGGCTATCGCCCGCAATCCCCCCAGACAGCGAACACGTAGGTCTGTTGGTTATAGAGGCCGTCGCTGCTATTTTCTTTCTGGGTGATACCATCTCACCCACAACAGTCCGAGTCCTGGCTGTACTGGTGAAGTAGTCTGTCTATATACGGTTCTTATTGTGGGACTGTAGACTGATATACTTATGTCCGCTTTGTTTCGTTCGGTCTTTTTTTATTTTTTTTTCTCTCCTCTCCTTTCTTTACTTTACTTTCTTTTTTTTTTCCAATGCGTGTGTGTGTGTGTGTGTGTGTGTGTGTGTGTGTGTGTGTGTGTGTGTGTGTGTGTGTGTGTGTGTGTGTGTGTGTGTGTGTGTGTGTGTGTGTGTGTGTGTGTGTGTGTGTGTGTGTGTGTGCGCGCGCGTGATAATCGCTCTTCTACCATTTTATAGGTCGTTGTTGGT
>CM065738.1:36529987-36532487 GCA_033310375.1 Conus canariensis | reverse complement strand
CAAGCCGTGTCCCACTGATAAGTCCCAATGAGCGGACGAAAGGTCTCTGGACAAGCAATATTGAATTGTCCTGTTAAGATGGACTATGCTGGTCCCCATACGATGCTAGTGAAGAGTTTTACATCTACAATATGAAGCCATCTTTTTCATTTCTGTTTTCCTTCTCTCATACCCTTTCCCGCTTCCTCGTTGTTGTTGTTGTTGTTGTTGTCGTTGTTGTTGTCGTTGTTGTTGTTGTTGTTGTCGTTGTTGTTGTTGTTGTTGCTGTTGTTGTTGCTGCTGTTGCCATTGTGGTGTTGCCATTGTTGTTGTTGTTGCTGTTGCTGTTGTTGTTGTTGCTGCTAGTGTTGTTGTTGTTGTTGCTGTTGTTGTGGTTGCTGTTGTTTTTATTGTTGCTGCTGCTGCTGCTGCTGTTGTTGTTGCTATTGTTGTGATAACGGAGGAATTGTTAGCCTGCACGTGTTTCCTCCCACTACGGATTGGTTCAGTGTCAGCATAAGAAACATTTTAGAGCAGGGATGTCTAAAGAATGCATTCATAACAAGAAGAATGAGTCGACAGTGACTGAGCGATTATACAAAACACGATCAGTATATACGTGATTACAAAGAATTCAAATCAAATGTCAGGCATTTGAATATGGATTCAGTATGAACTTAATTGAAATCAGTTTCAAAGCAAACTTGTCATTTGAAATTGGATTAAAGTCATTTTTAAAAACTGCAAACAGCAGCAGGTCCATGACATCAGGTTATAAATAAATACAACAAGAAGAGGAATAATAACATTTTTTTTTCATTTCCCATCATGTCTGCTAAACAGTCATTCCCATACACTCATGGGCTGGGCTTCATACGGAAGTTTTATTACACATAAAAAGTGTCTAAATTCAACGCTATGTTCATAATTTTTGCATGAAAAGTTAATATCTTGGAATAAAAAAAGACTGTCACTCGGAGGCTATTCCCTATTCAGCCTTGAAAATGTGGAGCCACAAGCTTTCCTCTACACGGAGCAAGATTTTTCTGCGTCATCATCGCCTTCGTACTCTCTACGGCCTCTGGTACATGGAAACACTTTTCTGAATCTTCTGTCTGGAATTTCGCCAGCACAGCTTTGGTCATCTCTCTGCAGGGGGAAAACACTCGTTAACTCTTCAGTCTGTATTCTGTGAGCATGTCTAAACGTCTTAAGGAACTACTTCGCCTACGCACCCATATTTTTCCATGCTACGTTTGTCCGCTGCCTGGAAAATAGAGTACCGGAACTATTTTCCTAGTCTTAAAGAAAGCATTTGACCTCATCGACCTACACAAGTTTTTAAAAAAGCGAATGTTTTACTTTGAAAATCCGACAGTATTTTTTTTCCAATCATAGCTTGATAAACAGAAACCTGTGTGTCTACTTGAACGTACACATTCCTTTTAATGAATAGTAAATAGTTGTGTATAACAAGGTTCTTTCTCTGACCTCTTCTTTTTTGTATTTTCAGAAGTGATCTGCCAAAGCGAATAATTATGATACGGTGATATCGTCTTTGATCTATTTGGTAATGACAGTTCTCTTCATTGCAGTAATATAGGCATTACATCTGCACAATCATCATTGCAAGAGAATATAAACGACGTCTTAGAATGATGTTACCAAATTAAATATCCGTTAATTCGTATGGAACAAAATCATACTCTTAACATCAATGTAAAAACACCAGCACACGCGTGTCACTTAAAGGTTCAAACAAATGTACACTTAGCTGAGCGGTCAGCGAACACCTTGTTCTGGACATGATCGTGGACGAAAATTGTACACGGCAATCATTTATCAAACGTGGCTTCCAAAAGTTGGCTCTGTACTTGTTTTTGCTAAAATAAACTAATAAACTAATACTGGAAGTTATTTTTGAAGCTCACTGCTTTTCCCACATTAACTACGTACCTACATTCTGGACTGGTACCGGTCATAATCATATCAACTAATGCATCTACATGTATGGACATTTATGTTGGTTTTACACGATAACTCTTTATCAACAGCGGAAAAACAAACCAAACTGAGCATATTGCCACTAGGCCAACAGCTTGCCTACGACAACATGGTGGTTGTGTCCAACAGCTTACTTACGACAAAATTAATGGTGGCTATGTTCAAAATCCATACAAACATCGTACCACGATACGCATCGATTTGTTCGCATATTCAAATCCAAATTTGCATTTTTGGACCATTTCTTGAAACTCTCTTCCTGTGTTGTTCATAGCAATCCTTTAAATCAGCAACAGGTAAACACTCCTTGAGGAACAACTATCACAGTGCTCGTAGCCGCATTCCCAGATACGCTACCGTATGCATCTCTCTCTCTCTCTCTCTCTCTCTCTCTCTCTCTCTCTCTCTCTCTCTCTCTCTCTCTCTCTCTGAAAATGTGACTGGACCACTAGCTTCCCTCCCCCCCCCCCCCACCGCTTTACCTTTAACTCATTTTATATTTTGTCCTTACAGCCTT
>CM065738.1:36522487-36524987 GCA_033310375.1 Conus canariensis | reverse complement strand
CCCTCCCTCCCCCTCTCTCTGTCTGTCTGCCTGTCTGTCTGTCTGTCTGTCTCCCTCTCCCCCCCCCCCCAACTTTCTATTAGTCTCTCGCTCACTCTCTCACTCTCCTTGCTTGTCTGTTTGCCTTTTTGCTTGTCTGTCTGTCTGTCTCTCTTAATCTCTCTCCCTCTCTCTTTGTTTGTCTCTCTGTCTGCCTGTCTATTGGTTTATCTATCTCAGTGTCTCTGTCTCTAGTGTCTCCCCCCACCCCCCTCTCTCTGTTTGTGTTTCTTTCTTTCTTTTACTCCCCCCTTCTCTCTCTCTCTCTCTCTCTCTCTCTCTCTCTCTCCTCCTTCTCTCTCCCCCCCCTCTCTCTCCTTCTCTCTCTCCATCTCTCTTTCTGCATGCTTCTAGTCAGCTTTGTTTACTATTATTAGTGTTTGTCAAAGACAGATTGGATTAACAGGCTTTCATGTTAGCCTAAGATCTTTATCCTTGTCAAGTAAAGTTTTCAAGTGTCATGTGTCAAGTGTCTCTCCGCAGTGTGTGTGTGTGTGTGTGGGAGGGGGGGTGCAGTCCTGGCATAAGGCCAGACTGACTCCCCCCCCCCCCCCTTCTATTTTTTTTTAACTCCCCGGGAGTCAATCTGGATCAACATTTCTTGATCGAAAGTAACTCCCCGGGAGTTAGTTTAGGCACGTGCGTATTTTAACTTTACCCCCCCTCCCCCCCTCCCCCCCCCCCCCCCCCCCCCCAAGTTTATCATCGTTGATGCTACGAGCAGTCCTCACAATCAGGCAGTCCACGTATTGTCTTTCAACTGCAGGCAATGCACGTATTGTCTTTCAACTGCAGGCAATGCACGTATTGTCTTTCAACTGCAGGCAATGCACGTATTGTCTTTCAACTGCAGGCAATGCACGTATTGCGTATTGTCTTTCAACTGCAGGCAATGCACGTATTGTCTTTTCAACTGCAGGCAATGCACGTATTGTCTTTCAAGTGCAGGCAATGCACGTATTGTCTTTCAACTGCAGGCAATGCACGTATTGTCTTTCAACTGCAGGCAATGCACGTATTGCGTATTGTCTTTCAACTGCAGCAATGCACGTATTGTCTTTCAACTGCAGGCAATGCACGTATTGTCTTTCAACTGCAGGCAATGCACGTATTGTCTTTCAACTGCAGGCAATGCACGTATTCACGAACGGGTCAGGCACAGCACGTATTACGTAAAAGTTTGGCCCTGCATGAATTGCTGTGTGGAGTACGACACGGGAGATGGGGTTAAAGGACAACCTGGGAGGGAAAAGAAAAGGGCAGGATGGGGGGTGCGGGGGGGGAGGGCAGACAACATGGATAAGGTAGTATGGGGATGGGGAGGGGGGAGGGGTAAGAAAGGGACAGAAGAGTGCCAGGTTTGAAGAACGTGTTGTAGGGTTATAGTGGGACATCATGGGTTGGAAAGACAGGGGATGCGCGTGCATCAGGCTATCGTTTCACATTCATGATGATAGTGATTGTGAATGTTGTCTTCCGTGTTTTCTTTTTTGCCAGTTTCTGCTGTCACATCAGAGACAACGGTTCTTGCTCCTTTGTGTGTTTGTTTGTTTTCTTGTCTCGGCATCGCGATAATTCAAACGAGTGTGTGTGTGTGTGTGTGTGTGTGTGTGTGTGTGTGTGTGTGTGTGTGTGTGTGTGTGTGTGTGTGTGTGTGTGTGTGTGTGTGTGTGTGTGTGTGTGTGTGTGTGTGTGTGTGTGTGTGTGTGTGTGTGGTCTGCCTGTCTTTCTGTCTGTCTGTACGTGTGTCTCTGTATGCATGTGTGCATATGTGAGTGTATATTATATGTGTGCATGTGTCTTTGTGTTTTATACGTCTATGGTGTAAGTGTGCGTGCGTTCGTGCGTGTGTCCGTGCGTGCGCGCGCGCACGTGTCTGTGTGTGTGTGGGGGGGGGGGGGTGCGCGCGCGTGTATGTGTGTGTGTGTGTGTGTGTGTGTGTGTGTGTGTGTGTGTGTGTGTGTGTGTGTGTGTGTGTGTGTGTGTGGCGCGCTTCCTTATGCGGGCGCGCTTGCTTACGCGTGTTGCAGAGCATTTACTTAAAACCTCTCTCTCTGTGTCTCTCGCTCCCTCTCTCTCTCTCTCTCTCTCTCTCTCCTCTCTCTCTCTCTCTCTCTCTCTCTCTCTCTCTCTCTCTCTCTCTCTCTCTCTGCGGTTCAAGACCGCTGAGACGGGACAGTGTGGCGCAAGGACAAAGGTAGATGGGGCGTCTTGGCCCACCGCAGACTCTGCTGACATCAAGCAGGAGCCGGGTAAAACAGAGTCCTAGCTTCTAATACAGTCACTGCAGACTCTGTTGACAGCAAGCAGGAGCCGGGTAAAGCAGAGTCCTAGCTTCTAATACAGTCACTTGCAGACTCTGTTGACAGCAAGCAGGAGCCGGGTAAAACAAGAGTCCTAGCTTCTAATACAGTCACTTGCAGACTCTGTTGACCGCAAGCAGGAGCCGGGTAAAGCAGAG
>CM065738.1:36517487-36519987 GCA_033310375.1 Conus canariensis | reverse complement strand
TCCGGATCCGCATTAGTGATTGGGACCACGTTTATCGGGTTTGTCCTTTGGGGCTCTCTCTCTCTCTCTCTCTCTCTCTCTCTCTCCTCTCTCTCTCTCTCTCTCTCTCTCTCTCTCTCTCTCAAGGTTTTCATTTTCTTTCTTTCTTTTTTTGCTTTTCTTTTCTTTTCGGATCCATCTTTCTCGCGTAATCTTAATGACGGTTCATGGATCAGGCACTCAATCCAGATCCGTACCATCATTCCGATCCAAACAATAATGGATTCGTCCTCGGGCCACGTTCCCCATTTTCACCAAGTTTCGTTGAAATCAGTCTGGTAGTTCTTGCGTAATTCTGCTGACAGACACACAAACAAACCGACACACGCTGATGAAAACATCACCTCCTAAGCGAAAATAATGTAGATCACCAAGAAAGACAGCTAGGTGATTGAAAGGTTGATTAGGGTACTGTGTGTGGCGAAAATACCTGTTATTCCAATATGAGAATCTGGAGAGAAATGTCTAGAAGTCGATTAGTGTTTCTGAGAATAACGCATCAGAGAACGAAAGTAAGAGCAGCACATGATTAGAAGAGATTTTCCCCCTGATGTCTGGTCCTGAGAGACAACGTTGGTCTTTGTTTGCCTGGAAGTTGAACTGGATTATACACAGAAACAAATTGAACCCGGAGCCGTTTTGTCCTCTCTCTGTCTCTCTCTGTCTCTGTCAAGGGTGGGTACTTGGCAAAAGTTGAGAGATGGACCTATGGAAATGAGAGAGTCGTTGTAGTGAATGCGTATAAATATCTAGGAATATACTTTACAACTAAACTCAGTTTTAATTATGCCTGTCAAGATATCGCAAACAGAGCAAAGAGAGCAATTGTAGTTATTCTTCATATTTTGTACAAACTAGACTGTAACTCATTTAGTATTTTTACGAAGCTGTTTGACTCACAAGTTCAACCAATTCTGCAGTATGGAGCTGAAATCTGGGCTTTCGAAAAAAGTATGATCACAGAGAAAGTTCACCTGTATGCATTGAAGCGTTTCTTAAATGTTGATATGAGAACTCCAAATGATATGATTTATGGAGAACTCGGAAGATATCCAATTTACCTGAACTCCTATGTAAAATGTATTAAATATTGGCTGAAGTTAACTAGAATGCATGAAGATAGGTTACCCTTTAAGGCATACAAAATGTTGATGTTTTTGGATAATAATGGAAAGAAGATATGGGCTTCTAGTGTGCGACTATGTTTGAATTCATATGGTTTTGGGTTTGTTTGGGATAATCAGGGCGTTCAAAACATATCTGGATTTTTGAAATGTTTTAAAGAGAGAATTATTGATTGTAGATGGCAGAACTGGCATGATCATGTTGATCATAGTGATAGATTCTTACAGTACAGATTCTTTAAGACAACGCATGAGCTAGAGCCATATGTCAATGTTAAAATGAATCGCTATGTTATGAGCACATTAGCAAAGTTCAGATTTGGTGTTTCTGATATCGCTTGTCATCGTTTCAGATACTACAACTATGCCGAAGGTGAATTTATTTGCCGTTTATGTGGTTTAGCCAAAGAGGATGAAGTTCATTTTTTGTTGTGCTGTCCTGTATTACATGATCTTAGAACCAAACTTATTCAACCTAAGTATTTTACTGAACCATGTCATTTCAAGGTAATATTTCTGTTGTCGTCAAGAAAAGAAAACATTATCTGCAATCTGGCTATGTATATTTATGAAGCACAAAAAAGACTGCGTACTGTTGTGCATTAACTTCATTCTACTATGTATATTTTCATTGTTGCACTGAAAAGGATCATTATCTATAATGTCTTAGGCGTAAGTTGCTTGTATAATTGTGTAAATGCCCCCTTCAGTATGGGGCCATGGCCTTAAATCTGAATAAATATTCGTATTCGTATTCGTATTCTCTGTCTCTCTCTCTCTGTCTCTCTCTCTCTCTCTCTCTCTCTCTCTCTCTTCTCGTCTCTCTCTGTCTCTCTCTCTCTGTCTCTGTCTCTGTCTGTCTGTCTGTCTGTCCCTCTTCTCTCTCTCTCTCTCTCTCTCTCTCTCTTCTTTTCTTTCTTTCTTTCTTTCTTTCTTTCTTCTTCTTCTTCTTCTTCTTCTTCTTCTTCTTCTTCTTCTTCTTCTTCTTCTTCTTCTTCTCGTCGTCGTCGTCGTCGTCCTCCTCCTCCTCCTCCTCCTCCTCCTCCTTCTTCTTCTTCTTCTTCTTCTTCTTCTTCTTCTTTGTCGTCGTCGTCGTCGTCGTCGTAATAGTAGTAGTAGTAGTAGTAGTAGTAGTAGTAGTAGTAGTAGTAGTAGTAGTAGTAATAGTAGTAGTAGTAGTAGTAGTAAGTAGTAGTAGTCTGATTCTTCTTCTTCTTCTTCTTCTGCCAGTACGACGACGACGACAACGACGACGACCACCAACACCACCATCACCACCACCACCACCACCACCACCACCACTACTACTACTACTACTACTACTACTACTACTACTA
>CM065738.1:36489987-36507487 GCA_033310375.1 Conus canariensis | reverse complement strand
GTCTTCAGGTCATCAATGCGTCACCATGGGTCCCATTTCTCCTTCCCCTTCACTGGCTTCCTGCCTAGGAAGGAACACTATGTAAATTCCTCTTTGGCTGTTTGTCTGGCTGTGTCTTGTCTTTTTTTTTTTTCTATTCGTGTGTGCGTGCGCGTACGTGCGTGCGTGTGTGTGCGCGCGCGCGCGCGCGTGTGTGTGTGTGCATGTGGCTTAGTGTAGCTTAGTGTAGTGTGTGTGTGTGTGTGTGTGTGTGTGTGTAAGTGTGTATGTGTGTGTGTGTGTGCGCGCGCGCGCGCGCGCGCGCGAGTGTCTGTCTGTGTGTCTGTTTGATAGCATTAGTTCTACTGTATTTTGTTTTCCAGGACTTCGCCAATAAAATGAAAACATTTCTGTACAAGAACTTTATAGCCAGTGAGAATAAAACATCAAAGTGTCGAAGTGTCAAGTTTCTCTCGTCTGTCAATAAACCGGTTTCTACCGTAGTTATATTGATGTAGGCCAACTACAGATCTGATTATGGTGCTAGCAATGACGACGCAAGTGTCAACGAGGACATTGAAAATGAATGACAGCAACAACGGCAACAACAACGACATGAACAACAAACCATCTTTGTTCAGTACGGCGAACCCATCTTGGGAGTGTGGGAGGTGTGGGAAGGTTTGGGGATCAGGACTTGTGGAGATAGGGTGGGGCGGGGCAGGCGGAAGGGGGGTGGGGGGGGGGAGGTAGGCAAGAGACGGCTGTGTGAAAAGGTGGGAAGACTGTCTTGAAACGGTTTTTGTTTATTCGTTCAAAAAGAAAAAGAAAATCAAACTGGCTATTAATATCGCAATCGTTTGTTTATTGGCTCATTGATCAATTATTTGCTTGTGTAGACTGTGTGTGTGTGTGTGTGTGTGTGTGTGTGTGTGTGTGTGTGTGTGTGTGTGTGTGTGTGTGCGTATATGTGTGCGTGTGCGCGCGCGCGCGTGCACGCGCATGCACGTCTCTGTGTGCATGGAACTGCATGCACATATGTGTGTGTGTGTGTGTGTGTGTGTGTGTGTGTGTGTGTGTGTGTGTGTGTGTGTGTGTACGAGCACGCGCACGCGCATGTGCATTTGCATGTGGGCACGTGTCCATGTGTCTGTGTGTAAGACAGAAGGAAGGAGGGGAGGCCGGGTTGTGCAGGGGTCATAAAGAGAGGCCCACAGCCACTATAAACCCCCACACCCTCAACCGCCCCCTGTCTAATTCTCTCCGGCATTCCTTGTTGCAGAATAAGATTACGGCGACTCCACCGCTGCGGCAGGCCACAACGTGGAGCAGACGAAGCGACTCCCAGGGATCGGGAATCACGTTGTTCGCCTTGTCTTCAGGTCATCAATGCGTCACCATGGGTCCCATTTCTCCTTCCCCTTCACTGGCTTCCTGCCTAGGAAGGAACACTATGTAAATTCCTCTTTGGCTGTTTGTCTGGCTGTGTCTCGTCTTTTTGTTTTCATCGCGCGCTGCTGTGTATATGAATGTGTGTGTGTGTGTGTGTGTGTGTGTGCGCGCGCGCGCGCGCGCGCGCGTGCGCGTGTGTATGTATGTGTGTGTGTTTGTGTGTGCGTTCGTGCGTGCACGAGTGTATGTATGTATGTGTGTGTGTGTGTGGTGTGTGTGTGTGTTGTGTATGTGTGTGTGTGTGTGTGTGTGTGGTGCGTGCGCGCGCGCGCGCGCGCGCGCGTGCTTTTGCATGTCTATATGTATGTGTTTCTTTTTCATATACACAAAAAGCAACTTTTCCGTCCAGAAAAGCGAACGAAACTACAAAATATTTCTTTTGCGTGTAAAATAAAATGGGGATCTGAAAGACACGCGAAAATGAATTGCCTTTTTAAAGAAACTATAAGACACGACTTATTTCTTTTTTTTTTTTTTTTAGGTGGGAAGGAGAGAGAAACAGAGAGGGGTGTGTGTGTGTGTGTGAGTGTGTGTGTGTGTGTGTGTTGTGTGTGTGTGTGTGTGTGTGTGTTGTGCAAACATCAAATCCTTTACTGAAATTTTCAACTATTTTACAGCAAACAGATATTGTACTGGGTAAAAATATGCGAAAATAAGAATGAAATGTTCACCAACAAGACCTGAACTCGTTTTAAAAAAACAAACCGGTAATACAAGTAAAAAAAAAATGAAGAGAGAGAGAGAGAGAGAGAGAGAGATGATGATGATGATGATGATGTAAAGGAGTTTCACAAACAAATAAAAGCAAGACTCGGAAAAAAGAAGTAGCGGCAAAAAAAAAAAAAAAAAAAAAAAAAAAAAAAAAAAAAAACATTCCTGGTACCCCTGAGCCACCGAGGCCACAAAATCCAAGAAGCCGCCAAGCATAAAGGACAGGGGATTTGAGCCAGGGATTTGATGTTTCCCTTCCTGCACGCCTCTTCAACCCTTTATAACACCCCTTCCCGCCATGAATAGGGCCAGCGTTCACGGCACCATTTCAAAGGCAGCAGCCCATTCAATTCCCCCCCCCCCCCCCCCCCCCCGGGCCTATCATGGCGAACCATAAAGCAGACGACAATCGCTAAATAATGAACTTACTGTTCGTGTTTCCCCCGTTGAAGAGCGACAAAGACCCGTCAGAGCGAGGCTTGTAAATCAGGATCGTGGCGACTCGGTGCAAGGTGCTGTATATTGCGAGGAGCAGTTTGACGCGAGGGAGGTTGTGTATCCTGCGCGCAGGCGTACAATACATGTCAGAGTTTCTTTTTTTTTTTTAATTCCTGACTGTTGCTGTCTGTCTTTTGCCTGTGAGGGCGTATTTTCGTATAAACCATACTGCTATTGTCTCCGGTTCTGTGATAGTAGTGTCCCCTTTAAATCACGTTCTTTGACTGCCTCTTTTATCTCCCATTTCTTGTCGTCTTCTGTTTTTCTGCCTTGTTCATAATGTTATTTTGTCTTTGGTCCGGAAAGCCTTTTAATTTAACTTTTTTCTACTGCTCATCTTCCATCAGACGATGTTCCAGAATACTTGTAACAAGGGGACAAACTACGTTTACACACAAAGCCTTTTAATATAACTCTTTTTTTTTTACTTCTTGTCTCCCAGCAGACGATGTTCGAGAACACTTGTGACAGGGGGAGAATCTACGTTTACACACTACACAATTTGCTCAATCAATCAGGATGAACCGTGCTCATGTTTTATGAAACGTATGCTAATAGTTTTCTTGGGGTTGCCAGGAACACACTGACGATAAGCATAGCGCACTATGCATATTGTTTTCATTCAATTCCAACATCGTAGACTTTTCAAATCAAAACGAGTTGTCTCCCTCAAGGCACAATAAGCTAATCATACGTAAGCATACGCGCAAGGAAGATGGCGTCCTACAAGTGTTTGCGGAATGTTCTGTTCCATTTAGAATCAGAAACAATTAACGGTTTGTTTGCACATTCATAGCATGCCAGCTTTTTACAATTTTCTTTTTTTTATATATTAATCTGGCTACTGGCTAGGGAGTGATACTGTTAACGCTGTCCAGAAGATGAGCAGTCCGTACTGTCTGTGCGGCTTTTCACGGGGTTTGCTTGCTTGTTTGTTTCTTTGTATTGTTTTGTTTATTTGTTTGTTTGTTTTGTTTTTGTAATAGCGTTACCTTTCTGACCTTTTTCACGCTTGTTTGTTATAACCCAAGGGTGGACAATCGAGCAAGATGACTGACTTTTGGTTTCATATGCTTGAATTATGCCAATGGTTCACCGGTCATCCTATGAATTTTTTTGTTTAGTTATTTGCTTATGTCTTTGCTAGTTTATGAAATTGTTGTGTGTTTTTTTTTCTGTATTTTGTAACAGGATTATCTCTCTGCGGTCAAACTTTCGAAAGAGTCCTGCCTGCTTCGCTGGGCTAGAATGTACCTGATGCTAACACAGTGTTTATATTCAAAATTCAGCAGTTACCCTAAGAAATTCTGAATACAGTTGTCTGCTTATGTCTGTACTGTTTTGTTATGTTGTGTTTTTTTCTGTATTTTGTAACAAGATTTTCTTTCTGTGGTCACACTCCCGAATGTGTCCTGTCTTCCAAAAACTCGAAAACAGCGTGGCCAGTCACGGTGAAATTGTGACCCGTTTTTCACAAAATGACCCGGAAGTCGCCCAATCGCCAAAGGTCAGTCTCAGTAACTTGTGCGAGGGTCAGATTTGACGGGTTTAAGTTCTGTGCAAAATCGCTTCTGAAGTGCACCATCTATCACAGACAGGTTGGATTTACTCAAAATCTTTTGGAAAATGACTTTCAAATTCTGGAATGGACGTGGGATGACGCTGTTGGAATAAAGTGGAGGAGAGGGAAAAAAGGAGAAAGAGGGGGGGGGGGGTACGGAGAGGGAAATATACGAGTGAATGTTATCATTTAGAGGTCTCTTTTCTATCGTTCTACAGTCACTGCACTGAAATTCAAAGAACGAAAGAGCAATGCACGTTCAGGCAGATTTGACATGATTCTCTTGGACTGCGCAAATTCTGATAAACTTTCAGAGTTCTGAAGGTCTATAGCTAAGCCAAATGTGGCCAAGTTATCTGGGAAATTTATCAGTCTGATTTTAAAACTTGAACAGTAAAAACCACCAACACCCAATAAGCATATTGCAAATTTTCGGTTTATTTGTAAAACCTTTGTCAAACATAAAAAACCAAGGGCTGATTTTAAAACTTGCGCACTGTGATCTCGTTGCTAAGTAGACACGGTGTAAAGTACATGGAATAGTCCAAGCGCGGTGATTCCACCTCGATCAAATTGAAGCTGAGACTATTGAGGGGAAATAGAAACATTTCAACACGACAGATGAAAAGAAAAAAAAAAACATCCAACCTGTTTGTTTTCAAAATGGTCGCCTTGCCCTGCACTGTCTTCAAAAGCAGTTTATTTAAGTCAGGTTTTTGAAATCGCATTTTATTTTGAATATGTATAATTGTAAACCACATTTTGGTAGTTTTCACAATCACAATATCCAGCTCAGGTCGTCACCATTTCAAGTCACGGGTGGTCTTAAGGAAGCAGGTTCTGATGATTCAGTTCTGAGGTCGACAGGCGCCACACCGATGAAACGTCGAAGGGAAGATTGTTCATAAACAATTGACAGTTGAAGTTTGAGGTCACCACACGCTGAGTCGAAACGGGGTCCATACTGCTGCCAGAGAAACCTGTCAGAATTCTGTATAGGCAGGAAGCACTGCCGATCACTTGCTTCAAACGTGATTTCTCTCCGGTATGTTTTGATTTCGCCAAGGATCAAAATAAAGCGGGGGAAAAAAAACCGCGTAGATATGCCAAATAAACACACAATTTGACACATTTACTGTTTAAATGTGTTCGAGTTAATATTTACAGTTTTATTCATTCAAAGGGGAGATTGTTTTGCAGAACAAAGGTCGCGTATTGACACGTTTAAACCGTGTCCATGTCTGGGGGGACGCAGTCATTGTTTGTGCAGGGAAGCCGAAACCGTGCCAGATTTTTGCTTTCATTATCGGACGCTTGATTTCTGAAGTCGTTTGTTCGTGTATTTGTTTGTTTGTTTGTTTTTAACTATGCCGAGAGATGTCATGGGCTTGAAATCGGCCAGGCGAATATGCGCCAGTGCCTCCTGTTTGCTTTTAAACCACACATTGTTAATGCTAAAGTGACAGACATGCATTATGACAGTTTCGGTTATGGCTTTGTAGATTTAAATTATCAAGGTCAAAAGTCGCTATTTACAGACCTGGGATCAAATCTCTCTCTCTCTCTCTCTCTCTCATCTCTCCTCTCTCTCTCTCTCTCTCTCTCTCCTCTCTCGTCCGTCCGAACGTCTGTCTGTCTGTCTGTTGCTGTCTCTGTCTCTGTCTCTCTCTCTGTCTCTCTCTGTCTCTCTCTCTGTCTCTGTCTCTCTCTCTCTCCTCTCTCTCTCTCTCTCTCCTCTCTCTCTCTCTCTCTCTCTCTCTCCGTCCGTCCGAACGTCTGTCTGTCTGTCTGTCTGTTGCTGTCTGTCTCTGTCTCTGTCTGTCTGTCTGTCTGTCTGTCTGTCTGTCTCTGTCTCTCTCTCTCTCTCTCTCTCTCCTCTCTCTCTCTCTCTCCGTCCGTCCGAACGTCTGTCTGTCTGTTGCTCTCTGTCTCTGTCTCTCTGTCTCTGTCTCTGCTCTCTCTCTCTCTCTCTCTCTCTCTCTCTCTCTCTCTCTCTCTCTCTCCCTCCCTCTCTCTGTCTCTGCCATGACTGTACTAAACCTGGAAGAGGGATAATGGTAGCGGAAGGAGAGGATGTCGTGACGTCACAAGTGTCAAAGTTCACGTTGAACGTGCCACTTTGCCGTGTGAACAGATATTACCAGAGACCACACACACCACCTGCGCAGCAAAGATTGGGGCTGTCAAATCCACGGTGACGTGATATTACGTGACCTTTTCCATCCCAGGCTCTCATTGGGTTACGGCGCCACCAAGCTGTGATTGAATACAATTGATTTTTGAAGTAGGAGCGTTTTCAACATTTTCCATTTTCCATTTCTAAGTCAGTGCCCACCCTCTCTCTCTCTCTCCTCTCTCTTCTCCCTCTCTCTCCTCTCTCTCTCTCTCTCTCTCTCTCTCCTCTCTCTCTCTCTCTCGTCTCTGCCCTCTCCTCTCTCTCTCTCTCTCTCTCTCTCTCTCTCTCTCTCTCTCATATGGATATCAAATCGCAGGAATAGTTGAACTTCTGACTACCAGATGTTCATAGCCATCCGAGTGTGTATCGCTTTACATTGCTTTTTTTTTTTCTTTCTTTTCTCTGATTTTTTTCTTTTTCTTTTTTTTTTCTTCTCCTTTTTTTTTGACCCCTTTAAAATGAGCATATACTGAAAAGGCCGGCAGTATTGCAATGTAAATTCTCTCACATTCGATGAAAGAGTTCAACAATATCATTGTGGCTTCTTTTGCATGTAAATGAGAGTAATAATCTGGTTCCTACATTTCTTTCACATTAGAAGCCTTGTGGCTTTGAATACTATTAACACATCTTCAAGAGCGCATTGGCCTGTTTGATGAATCTATTCAGTGTCAGTGTCCTCCCTCACCTCCCCCCCCCCCCCCCCCCCCCCCCCTGTTCTCTTCATACTCTTTTCCATTCTTTCCAAACGAAGTGATTATTTACGAATCGCATGATAGTACTAGCCCTTTTCCCTCTCCATCCTCCCTTCCCTCCAACAACCCCCCCCCCCCCTTCTGTCGTCCTTCACCCGTCTCCCTTCCCATCCACCTTGTCTCCCCTTCTCGCCAACCATCTCCCTTCCTCCCCCCCCCCCCCCCCCGCCCCACGCCCACGCCCCCAGCTTCCTTTGCCTTACCAAAAGCTTCAAATCTTTTAAAGTAAAAAAAAAAAAGTCAATGGGGCTGTTCCGGAAGTGCACACTGAAGACTCGCTATAGTGGAATTATGTGAACATGTAGTGTTTGAGTCTGGAGTGCCCTGTCCTCAGTCTCACAATGCTCACTTGGTCTGGTCTGGGCAGCAGGTAGTACGCATCCTTGTTGTTGAAGTCTGGGTGCTGCTCAAGCCATCCTCAGTTCTGCTTCTCCTTGACGATGCTTTGGGCATCTTCAAAGGAGACTTCCTGCTCCAGTTGGAGCTGCTGTCCTTCTTCCTTTGCGAGTCGGTCAGTTTCGTCATTGCCATGTATGTTGCAGTGCGAGGGTATCCACCGGATGACGGCGTTGTCCGTGGACTGCTGTAGAACGGCCAGGGCAGAGACAAGGGAGATGATTTCATTGTTTTGATGCATCTGGGAACCGGCCATTGGAGACCGCTGCGTCCAAACCCCACAGTGGAGACACCAACCCAATGTCCATGAGGAACAGTTCCAGGGTAACCACAGCAAGCTCTGCCTCGTCCATCACCACTGGGGGAGGGTCGGGGGATCCATCAATCTGACATGCAGAGACCACAGTAGAGGAGAAGATGGCTCAGTGGACAGTCCCCGTCATGCTACCAGTCTCACCAGAGCGTTCAACGACAGCGGGAAAGAACGTCCACAACAGACACCGCCGATCATAAGATATCACTGGATAGGACACAATGATATCACTACAGGTCCTATCGGCCGCCGTGGCGCGGTGGTTAGCGTCGTGGATTCCGGGCTGGGAGGTCATGAGTTTGATTCCCCATAGAGTCATTTTCAGTTGTGAGATTCGTTGGCATCGACCGGCCTCTTCCCAGACTTGAGTTTACATGGGCTCCTCTGGGTAAATTGGAGTCGATACAGTCTACAGAATAAATCATGAATGGAAGCGAAGAGTATAGCCCTTTCATGCAGTCATTGACCAGGGTCATCTCCATCGTCCCTATCGTCAGCCATCAGCAATTTTTAAAATGTTACTACCGGCCCTATTGGCCTTACACTGACCTAAGGGGCGCTGGATAGAACGGAGATAGGGGGAGGTTTGGGGAGGCGATCGGTCTGAAGAAGAGGTGCCCATTTTTTTTTTTCAGTCGTCTACGGCGCAACCGGACGGAAGTATTCTTTAAAATTATGATGAACAGGACACCTGGCAAATTCCGGCGGCTGTTTCTACCAGTTACATAGAAGATGACAGAATTCGGCAAATCACATAGCCCGAGAAATATATATTAACATTTATATGTAAAAGAGACACGGGTAGAAAAAAAAAGATGAAGTTTAAACAATGTAGTTTCTAACACAGTTTTTTTGCCACTAAAAATGTAATCCTCTTCGTCTTCCATGCGAACAAGATAAAAGTTGTTCTAAACAGAGCTAGATATTAAAAAAAAGGGAAATTTTGTCTGATTATCTTCAACCATTATCTTCCCCCGCGCATGCAAAAGTGTCACGTTTTCTGATCGGTGAGAAAAACCTGTTGGGATTTTTATTCCCGATGGATTGGCCTGAAGAGCTAGATAATTATCAAAAAAAAAAAGGAAATCCTGTCTTCAACCATTATTTTCTTCAACCATTATTTTTCCCTACGCATCCAAAATTTGTAACTTTCTCTGATCGGCGAAAAAAAAAGAACTGTTGGAATTCTTACTCCCGAGGGTGGATCGAAAGGAGAGGCACGACACAACTTATCAAATAAGTCTTTAAAATAAAAAAAAGTTGATGTGGAGGAGGAGGATGGGGTAAGGTCGGGAGGGGAAGAGCCGCGTTCTCGTTTAGGAAAGGAAGTACTCTCGACGTAATAATTGATTCGCCGTGACAGGAGAGAGAGAGAGAGAGAGAGAGAGAGAGAGAGAGAGAGAGGGAGCGGGGGGGGGGAGGGGAGGGAGGGGGGCAACATTGAGGGCAAACTACTGTCGTTCATAATATCCTAACAGAAGAAGTGCTGAACAACTCTCGGCAAAAACTTGATGGGTGGGGGGCTAGGTATGATGTGTATGTGATGGGGGAGAGGGGGGGAGGGTAGGAGGGGAGGGGGCGAGTGGGGCAGGGGGGGTGGAGAGAGGAGAAGGCGGGAGAGGAGGGTGGTGGGAAGAAGAAGAAGGGGAATGTATGTATGGAGGAAGGGGAATGAGATGGAGGGAGGGGGAGAGAGAAAGGTGGAGGCGTTAATTAAAAACTACTCGCCTACATTTCTGATGACGGGTTTCGCGAACAGATTATATGACGTGAGCTTTGTTGTTGTTGTTATTGTTGTTGGTGGTGGTGGTTGGTGGTTTGTTCTTTCGTTTGTTTGTTTGTTTGTTTAATAACTATTCCCTGCCTGGTACGCGCTTTTAACGGCTCCGCAATGAAGTCCCCCCCCCCCCCCCGCCCCCCCCCCCCCCCCCCCCCCCCCCCCCCCACCACGCAGAATGGGGCCAGGGGAACGGTGGAAGGGGCAATATGGGTGGAGGGATTCTGAAACTTCGTAACTTCTTTTCCTATTTTCTCTCCCCCCCCCCCCCCCCCCCCCCCCTTACCGCTTAACCCCATCTCTCTTCCACCACCCCAGTTAATCCACACTTGCCCACGTGACCAAAGGAGCACGAGATAGATAAAGGAAGACGTGACGCAGAACAGCGCACAAAAAAAAAAAATATTGCAGGAAAACAGCTAAGTCTGTGTCAAACTAGGCGGGCCCCACCTGAGTCAAGCTAGCCCGGCTATACCTGGGTCAAGCTACCCTGCGTATACCTAGGTCAAGCAACCCTGACTATATCTGAGTCTAGCTACCTGGCTATACCTCGGTCAAGCTAACCTGGCTGAACCTGGTTCACGCTAGCCTGGCTATCCCTGGGTCAAGCCACCCTGGTTATACCTGGGTCAAGCTACCTGGCTATACCTGGGTCAAACTAGCCCTGGCTATACCTGGGTCAAACTAGCTCTGGCTACACCTGGGTCAGACTAGCCCCGGCTGTACCTAGGTCAAGCAATCCTGGTTATAACTTGGTCAAGCTAGCCTTGCTACGCCTGGGTCAAGCTACCTGGCTATCCCTGGGTCAAAACAGCCTTGCTATACCTGGTCAAGCTACCTGACTATACCTGGGACAAACTAGCCTTGCTATACCTGGGTCAAGCTATCCTGACTATACCTGGGACAAACTAGCCTTGCTATACCTGGGTCAAGCTACCTACTATACTGGACAAACTAGCCTTGCTATACCTGGGTCAAGCAAACCCGACAATATACCTGGGTCAAGCAATCCTAGCAACGCCTGCATTAAGGTGGCCCGCGGACGAATGAAGTCCGTATAGAAGACAAAACGTTTCACCCTTGAGCACACCTGGCCATCGCAGACACAGGGGGTCAAACTCGCGGTGAACATACCTGGTTCCTCACTTTGAGGACCTACAACGTGGGCGCGTGCTGGACAGTCCTACGCCTGCTTATCGGGCAACGAAGGAAAAAAACTGAAGGGAGAGATTGACAACGAAGATCTTCAGAGACGACCCCCACCCCCACCCCATCCCCACCCCAAACTAAATTTCGGCGCTGAGCTCTTTACACTTTAAGGGGGGGGGGGGGGGGGGAGGGGCGGGATGATCAGGTCATGACTCTAGAAGCCTTTCTGCTGTCATTAAGGTTTCTGTTTGCTTGTTTGTTTGTTTGTTTTGTTTTGATGTTGCCATGGATTCAAACCTGCCCCTTTAAGATGGTTTGACGTCCAGAGCTATGTCGCTTTGAGATCGATATCTTACTCACCTGGCTGTCAGATATCTGTTCAAAGTTGGAAATATCTCATCTGTGCGACATTCACTGTTGTTTCCCTGCGACCAAAACCTGCTGGAACCTCGTTTCTGCTAGTTCTGACATTGCCTTAAGGCCTTTGGCCCTCTTCTTTCCAGGAATGAAGACCTGTTTCATCAGATCATAGACAGATGAGCATACTAACCCCTTACCCCAGTCCTTAGGGCGACGACTGCCTTAGTGGCCGGATTCTTTCAAGGCTGGCCTACGTTTCTTGTAGATGTCAGGCTTCTTTATTACGCGTAGTGTGTTCAATTGAAGTGATTTGATCTAATAAACTTGAGTGGACAAATGTATCCGCTCTCTCTGATGATCTCTGGATGATTTCCCATTCTGAAAGATCTGTTGTGCACGCCCAGTAATTCCACTCCATCCAGTAGACGCCACTTCCATGCCCTGGAGTTCAGAGATGTTTTAGACAACGATTTCCGGTCTCCTGCTGTGTAGAACGTCGGTGCTAGGGCTTTTGGAAGCGTGGTGGTTCTTCTGGCAGTACTAACCTCATACCTTCCTCGGGTTAGCGCCGCTTTGAATGAACTCAGGATGTGTCCCATCGTTTGTCTGCCCTGCCGAAGTGAATAGTCCCGATCGCGCATACCAGATAAGTACGCGCTTTTATACTATGCACACAAGTTGTCAAAAGGCAAAATGTGCGTTCGGCGCATGCAGCCTTTACCTCAAGGCTACTCAAATCATGTGTACATTTCTAACATTTGAAATGATCGTCACTTTATTCGCCCCATACCCCCCCCCCCCCCCCCCCCGCCCTTTCTCCCACTTAACCCCCTCCTCCCACCCCTTCTGTCATAGTATAGCTGATGCTGTCATCTCAGAGCAAAGCTGTATTATGAACATGAACAAATTTACATTACACTTTGCCAAGTCCTCCAGAGATCAGACAGAATGAACATGAACAAATTTACATTACACTTTGCCAAGTCCTCCAGAGATCAGACAGAATGAACATGAACAAATTTACATTACACTTTGCCAAGTCCTCCAGAGATCAGACAGAATGAACAAGAACAAATTTACATTACACTTTGCCAAGTCCTCCAGAGATCAGACAGAATGAACATGAACAAATTTACATTACACTTTGCCAAGTCCTCCAGAGATCAGACAGAATGAACATGAACAAATTTACATTACACTTTGCCAAGTCCTCCAGAGATCAGACAGAAAACAATGCCGTCAAAGATGCAGCCAGTGTGCGTGAATGGGCAAGTGCCCCATCTATACTGTCCTTGAAATCCTGTGGCTGGGACAGGAGGACTGGGTGTGGATGTGCATGGGGGAGCCGCAATAAGCGGCATGGAAATGACGTCACGGAGGGAGCATGACGGATGAGGCAGCAATACAACAATAGAAAATATCACACCATGCTCTCATCATGTCCTTCGTTTTAATTTACACTGACTGCTAATTGTGGGGTTGTTTTTTTTAGTTTTTTTTTTTTTTTTTTTAGTTCAAGTCTGGACAGAAGAATTCATTAGCATACGAACTGATGGTACATTTTATGCTTTCACTTTGTTTCCTGGCATTGTACCACAAAGTTTTCCTACAAATCAAAAGTGATCGCTGCCAGATGTGGTTATACAGACCCAGGTAAAACGTCTGTAGCAGTATAGCCCTCACGGTAGGTTTGTACTGTCCTCCTGAATTACGACGGTGAAGTGCACGAGAATGAAATGAAAGTGGCGTCAGTCACCATTGGACCCACGTATAAATATGGTAATTTCCTACAGCCAGTGTGCTTACGTGGTTAAGTGTCTGTCTAGACTGTGTCTTTAAAACTGGGTATATCAAAACCTTCAGCTCCAGTAAAACCAGCAAGTGCAGATAACGCGGAAGACAGTTCTAATCCACCTTACTTACTCCTTACCACCCTCTCCCTCACCCCCATTCCCTATTGATTACCGTTAGTTCTGCGGGTTATGCCACAGTCCATCCTGGCAATTGTTTGTCTCAAAAGACTCTGGCACAGCGCCACAGGAAAAAGTACCCATTCAGTTCTGTTCAATTTAACTCATGTTGCGAGGAGGCCATATCAGAGTTGTCATTTCGCCGAAGTTGATCGTACGCAGGTCTGTTTAAAGTTTTTCAAAAGAAAGCATCTTGAAAACAGATTTTTAAACAAGCGGAAATTGAAACTCCGTCTTCAAGAACATTTAAGATCGGATGAAAAGTGTTCCTTTCTTTCAGGAACTCGAAAATCACATCAGGCGGAACATTTCTGAACAGGGCTTTCATGGAGTTTGATGGTAAATGGAAATTCGAAAATCACATCATGGCAGAACATTTCTGAACAGGGCTTTCATGGAATTTGATGGTAAATGGAATTCGAGAATCACATCAGGCAGAACATTTCTGAACAGGGCTTTCATGGATTTGATGGTAAAGGAACCCAAAATCACATCAGGCGGAACATTTTTCAATGATAACCGGGCTTTAACTCATGGAGTTGATGGTAAAGGGAAGTCCAAAATCACGTCAACTGGAACATTTCTGAACAAGATTTTTTTTATAGTCTGATGTGAAGTGTGTATGTATGACATCATGTAAATCCCGAACAGTCTGTTATAACATCTCATATAGTGAAAGAAACAACACATAGAAATTATTTCACGGGGCTTCTTCGCCTTTTAAACCATACAAGTGGTTTTAAAAGGCGTGACCAGTGCTTCTTCATACAGCTGAACTGCAGGCCCTGCTGTAATAGGAGAGACCAATTCGGGATTCTCGGCTATGATAACATGATTCCTTTGTCAGTCGTTTTCATCTGACTCATGTTCAGGAGACACACTTGTTTCTCTGGATCCACCCAGGAAATGGCCTATAGGAGACGATGTTCGCGATCTCACGACCGCCTTGGGAGTAATTCTGCAAGATGACAATAAGATTCTTTCCAGCCCATCTAGAGACTCAGGCCCTGCTCCTTCTTCGGCATACAGAGGATGTTGTTGTTGTTGTCGTCGTCGTCGTCTGCGTCGTCGTCGTCGCCGTTGTTGTTGTTGTTGTTGTTGTTGATGATGATGATGATGATGATGATGATGTTGTCAGGCTGAAGATCGCGTAACGAGTTCACGTCAAAGTCGTGCATAGATTCCAAGACAAGAGTTTTCATGTCCCGTTGCTACACTGTCCCATCTCTGTCTCTCTCCACCCCCCACCCCACCCCCCATTTTCTCCTCGCCCCCCTCACCCCGCCTCTGTCTCCATGTTTGTGTCTATGTCTGTCTCTTTGTCTGTCTGTCTGTCTGTCTGTCTGTATGTCTGTCTGTCTGTCTGATTCTCTCCCCTTCTCTCTCTGTAAGTCTGTCTCTCTGTCTGTCCGTCCGTTTGTCTGGCCCCCCCCCTCTCTCTCCTCTCTCTCTCTCTCTCTCTCTCTCTCTCTCTCTCTCTCTACTCCGATCAAGAGAAAAGTGTGGAAGGAAATCATCAGCTGCCAGTGACGATCACATCATCCTCGCTGAGCAGTGCTGGCCGGCAGGAGGGAAGGAAGGGAAGGACGGGAAGGTCAGAGTGGAACGGACATGCTCAGAACCGATTCCAGAACACAGGAGAAGAAAGGAGCAAGGAGAGGGGGTGGGGGTGGGGTGGTGCTGTCTGGCGAGGGGATAAAGGCAAAGCAATGGATTCAAGCCATGTCGAAAATTATGACGATTGACAAAATGCCAAATGGCGTTTGCTTTTGGGGAGTGAAGGAGGAGGGGGGAGGGGGGGGAAGTGAAGGAAGAGGTAGCAGACAGGGGAGGGGGGTGGGTGGAGGTGGGGAAGTAGCGGTGGGGAGTGAAAGTGGGGGAGAGGGGGGGGGGGGCGTCTGTCTGCGTATTCTTCTGTCGCAGCACCCTTGATCATGTGGTTCAAAACTTATTTGCCAGCAGTGTAAAGGTCTCAGCACATGTTTCAATGCAAAATTACTTATAATTCTGTACATATACGCTTTGTTTTCTAAAAGGAAAATAGACAAGCGATAAAGATCAAATACGAAAGCTGTTAAGAGGATTATTTTACAGAGACAGAAACAGAGAACAGAAGTTTTATGGAAGGAGATTGATGAGAAGGGGATGTTTCACAGAGACAAAGAATGTGGTGTTCTAAAAAAAAAAAAAAAAAAAAAAAAAAAAAAAGGCCTAAGACGAAGATGTTTTACAGAGACAGAGACAAAGAACGGATGTTTATTTGTTTGTTTTTTGTTTTTTGTTTTTTTACAGAAAGAGACTAAGAAGGGAATTTTCGAAGACAGTGACAGAGAATGGGGTGCTTTACAGAAAGAGATTGAAAAAAAAAAAAGATGTTTTTACAAAGACAGAGAACTGAGCATGACGTGCTTTACAGAGAGAGCCCGAGCAGAAGGGGTGTTTTACCACCAAAAAAAAAAAAAATAGAGCGTGGATTTTTTTTTAGCACAAAGAGAATAAGAAGAAGATGTGTTATAGACAAAAAATGGGATTTGTTTTACAGAAACAGAGAACGAGATGTTTTACACGAGCAAAAAAAAGGGAGAGAAGAGTGCTTTACAGAGAAGGGAGACAGAGGCAGGAAAAATGAAGGGACAGTGAAGCGGGGGTGTGTGTGGGGGGGAGGGGGGGGGAGGGAAGCTACGCATAGTAAAAGCGTGAGAGGTGTTTGTCAGAGAGACGGAGAGAAGTTAGGGAGGGGGGGGGGGAGGAGGGGTACATAGAGAAACAGAGGAGGGGGCGCGGAACAGAGCAGTCTCCCCGGCGAGAGCAGATGGAATCGCTCCCGGAGAAAACAGAATGTAATTTGCTGTGGCAGCAAATAGAACGAACTGCGATGCACTAACACCTTCTTCCAGGAAAGTGCCACCCGACTTCCACGACGTGAATCGGTTCTGATACAACACACACCTCTACGATATATTGCAGCACACTTCACTAGAGAAGACTTAACTCGACTGCACTACTGGACTAGACCAGACGAAACTAGACTAGACTTAACTAGACTGCACTACTCTACATTACTTTACTCCAAACTTATCTGTATTACACTATACTGCACTACACTACACTACACCACACCACATACCATTACACTACACTACACTACACTACACTACACTACACTACACTACACGACTTTATACTTCACGACTCCATACTTCATTATACTGCGCTTTGTTACACTACACTACACTACACTACACTACACTACACTACACTACACTACACTACACTACACTACACTACACTACACTACTCTACACTACACTACACTGCACGACTCCATACTTCATTATACTGCGCTTTGTTACACAACAGTACACTACACTACACTGCACTACACTACACTACACGACACTACGCTATGTATGCTACACTACACTACACTACACTACGCTACGCTATGCTACACTACACTACACTACGCAACGCTATGCTACACTACACTACGCTACGCTACACTCACTACACTACACTACACTACGCTACATCACACAACTCTACATACACGGCTCTAAACTATGCTACGCTACACTACACTACACTACACTACACTACACTACACTACACTACACTACACTACGCTACATTACACAACTCTATATACACGGCTCTTGACTACGCCATACCACGCTACACTACGTTACAACCACGCCTAAGCCACGTTACTCTACGTTACACGATACTACACTACACTACATTGCGCTACGTTGTGACACAATACACTACATTGCAACACGTTACAACATATCACGTGGCGCCACTCAGTACAAGACAGTATACTGCAACGCAATCCATGACAATACAAAGCAGTAAAAAAAAAACACACACAGTACAACTGGATGTTGTACAACACCACGCGCAAAACAAGGCCAGACAGTACACAACTAAACACACAACAACACAACACAGTGCGCTACAGGACAATACAGAACAACACAACAGAATACAACAGCATGGCAACATGAAGATCTACGACAAAAGCAACCTAGCAGCAACACACACACACACACACACACAACACACACACACACACACACACACACACACACACACACACACAATAGTAAACAATTTCAAAGATTGTGAAATACAAAGACATGGCTGTATCTATAAAACAGCAAATTCAGATTTAAAAAAATAATAAAATAAAGCACCACGGCCAAATAGCTGTTGGGGCAATGAACTGTTAGAGCGTGTCTAGGTTATAGCATTAAGGAATGCGGAGCCCATTCTCTCCCGCCGCTTTAACCTTCCCTGATCTGAATCAGGTATCTGTTTATTGCTTTTTTTTCTTTTTTTTACTCCTGCCATGTAATTGATATTTGGTGCGTACGATGTGTGTGTGTGTGTGTGTGTGT
>CM065738.1:36482487-36484987 GCA_033310375.1 Conus canariensis | reverse complement strand
TGTGTGTGCACGCGCGCGGAGCCACCTATTGCCCACGGGCTTGCCTGTGATGTATCTATTAATGCATGGACTGTCTCTCTCTCTGTCTCTCTCTCTCTCTGTCTCTGACACACACACCACCACACACACACACACACACACACACACACACACACACACACACACACACACACACGCACAACACGCACGCATACACGCGCGCGCGCGCGCGCTCGTGCGCGCGCACACACTTACATACACGTACGCACGCATACATATACACACACGCACGCACACGCATACACACACACACACACACACACACACACACACACACACACACACACACACACACACACACACACACACACACACACAGAGTTACGTACGCGCGCAGAAATACGCACACACATGCGGGCACAACACACACATGCGCGCACAAACACGCACATGTGCGTACACACGCACGCGCACACACACAGACGCACGCACGCACACACGCACGCACACACACACACACACACCACACACACACACACACACACACACACACACACACACACTTCCCCTGGTTTAGTCACGTGTTTTACTCAGATTTTCAGACTGACCTGTACTGTTGTCGTGCCTATTCACGAAGCCAAAGATTTTGCTGAAAACAAACATCATCAACAACAACAACTATAACGACGACGACGACGACGACAACAACAACAACAACAACAACAACAACAACAACAACAACAACAACAACAACAACAACAACGCCAGGGTTCAACACCTGTGTTACGACTCGTTTCCCATGTTACGATCAATGTCGTTACGAATCAGTAAGACCTTTTGTCTTCATTAAAGGGCCATAATCTCGCGTCTTAGTCAGCGTTTACTGAGTGTCATAATTTTATAGTCATCCCAAAACGGAGGAGCTCTTTGGCTGCATTGCTGACGTTGAATGAAATGTTGCCGAACAGCTCACAAACTTTCAACCGCACGTTATCCCTAAAGAAAAAAAAAAAAGAGATGTTTTCACCCGTTACCGCTGCTTTTTTTGTTTTGTTTTTTGTTTGTTTCTGGGTTTTTTTTTTTCCCAAGGGCAAACACTTTATTCGCTTGTAAAGAAATTGACAAATGGAAAACCTGAGCAGAGAATAGTACTAAAAACAACAAAAATGGACAGTAGATCTGATCTTACATAAACAAAGTACAAAGCTGCTGCTTTGTTTGTTTCCTTGTACGTCAACAAAGATCAGATCACGCAAAAGAAACAGAAAAAAGAAAAAAAAAATTGAACTGATTCAAATCAAACTGGGAGTATCCATGAAACTGTGTTGCGCGCGCCCGCGCGCACGTGTGTGTGTGTGTGTGTGTGTGTGTGTGTGTGTGTGTGTGTGTGTGTGTGTGTGTGTTTTGTGTGTGTGCGTGCGTACGTGTGTTCTTGTGTGCGTGTGTGTATGTGTGTGTATATGTGTGTCTGTGTGTGCTTGTCCGGTGTGTGTGTGTGTGTGTGTGGTGGTGCGTGTGTGCGTTGTGTCGTGTTTAGCGCGTACGTGCGTGCGTGCGTGCTGCTTGCTGCGTGTGTGTGTGTGTGTGTGTGTGTGCGTGCGTGCGTGTGTGTGTGTGTGTGTGTGTGTGTGTGTGTGTGTGTGTGTGTGTGTGTGTGTGCTTGCGTGAGTGCAAGCGTGCGTGTGTGAGTGTGCGTGTGTGTGTGTGTGTGTGTGTGTGTGTGTGTGGTGTGTTGTGTGTGTGTCTGTGTGTGTGTGCGCCGCGCGCATGTAAGTGCTGTCACCTCTTCTGTGCCATACCAGTGACGGTTCCCATAACACGCTTATTCGCTTTGGTCCCCCGCGGCCCCTGAACCCATGATCCACACAGGGAGAGTCAGTGCCGGCAACTCGTCGTGAGGCAACCAGGTAGAGGAGACACTGCACTACTGCCGAATCACTTAGTTGGTGCTCAGTGGTGTAGGTTCTGATCGGACGTAAGCAAGACATCACTTCCTAAGCCCCCACGCTTACAGCAGTAACGGCTTTGTCGCGGAGCCGACGTGAGTGAGCGTGTCGTCCCCTTCTGGACGGCGCCGGCCACCACGACCGACCTGTGACAGTCCCCACGAATTGGCCGATACCGGCGACCTGGACACCAATTCACCAAAGGCGTAGACGTGGGGAGAAAATGGAACTGAGGTCACCATGAGAGCTGGGCATGAAGGGCCACAGCATTTGAGGCTTTTTTGATGCTGATCGATGAGGATGAGGATGATGAAGATGACGCTATGGAGTTCCATTGTGGTCTCAGACAGCACGGCAGGGTTGTACTCTGCGCTCACTTTCCTAATTATTTTCCCCGGCGTCAACCAGGCCCGATTGATACGGATACCTGAAGTGTTGGTCAGATGATCGGAGCAACACTCTCAGAGACGCATCCACTAATTGGACAAAACTCGACTGTGTGGTTTCAGTCTTCCCAACTGCTCCCGGAGCAAAGTTAAGTCTTGGTAGGAGCCAGTCCAACGACACAAAACTCC
>CM065738.1:36472487-36474987 GCA_033310375.1 Conus canariensis | reverse complement strand
TATGTAAAGGGAAAAGGATACTTTGTGTTTCAAAGAGGGTGTCCTTGTCTCTTGTGAAGGGAAAAGAGCTTTGTGTTTCGAGAGGTGTCTGTCTTGTTGAAGGGAAAAGAAGACTTTATGTGGTTTTGACCTTGCCCTTTCTGCCTTTCTCTATCTCAGACGGTCCATCTCTGTCTCTCTCTCTCTCCCTCACTGTCTGACGGGGGCTTCATATCATTCTGCTTCCCTCCTTCCCCTCCTCTTCTCTCTCCCCTCTCTCTCTCTCTCTCTCTCTGACTCTCTCTGTCTCTGTCTCTGTCTCTCTCTCTCTCTCTCTCTCCTCTCTCTTTCTCTATCTCTCTCTCTCTCTCTGAGTGCTGTGCGTATCCGTGTGTGTGTGTGTGTGTGTGTGTGTGTGTGTGTGTGTGTGTGGTGTGTGTGTGTGTGTGTGTGTGTGAGAGAGAGAGAGAGAGAGACGCGGAAGCGGAAGAGGAAGTTTAAAGCTATTGTTTTTCAGTATAGGCAATGGCCCCTTCTGAACGGAAAAAAAAACACATTGCCAATACACTTTTGAATAAGCAATGAATAACTAGACAGCTACATGACATAGCATGACAGCTGAGCGTTAGTCCATTCTGACTGCGTAATGTAGCACCACTTTAACTGAGTAATAAAGTGCGTCATTCAAATGCTTTATTTAGAAATAATGACCAGGCAAAAACGGTTACCCTTTTGGACTGCTCTTAAATAAATGTTAGCGAACCGCGCAGAGAAACGTGGACAAACGAGTCACAAGACAAAACATAACGCGTTTCGACCTCTTAGGTCTTCTTCAGGTGAGACACAAACGAATAAAATAACGAAAATTCACTTAGCTTTGATCGCTTCAGATCGCTTCAGAGTTCAGCGCAAGGAAAAGGGCGTTGAATGAGAACGAGCTTTTGGACTGCATTAATTTGGTAGTCGATCGCTTTACTGACAAAGGCAGAACAAAGAAAATCAAAACCAATATCCCTTCTCCCCCCCCCCCCCCCCCCACCTCCATTTCCCCTCTTCTTCCGCTTCCTCTCTAGTCCTCTCTCTTAAATTGTTCCAGTCCTCTGAATCAGTTTGTCATTTCCAGCTCTCTGATATCTCCTTCGCTGTCCTCTTTACTTCCCTTCTATTTTGCGTTCTTTTGTTTTCTATGACTTTAGAAGAAACTGTTATGAACCAGTGATGTTACTAACTATAGAAAGTTAAGAAGGCTGGGTAATGTACGAATAAACAGAACTATGTTTAGCTATCCCGCTGCCGGTCATCTTCAGTGTGGCGTGTCAGTGGGAATGACTGAATAAGGTCACGTTTTGATTTTGAACTTTTGACGATGCCCGGATTGACTCCCTGTGTACTCTTCAGCTCGATGAAGAAGTCAAAAAAAGAAAAAAAAAAAAAAAAAAACAGCGTTCTCAAACTGGCATGTTCCCATTCAGTATGCCAGACTGAGAATCCTACGTTGCCGTCCTTCACGCAGAAGGGAACGCGGGGATGTTGCCCAGCTGTTGAGCTGCCTGTTCACTAAAGCGTGTGAGGAAAGGCCCATTTCCAAAGAGAACCGGGTGTTGCGAGGTTGGTCGGTGATCGGGATGGTCTTGTTTCGTTATTGATCTGAATCACTCGGCTCATGTGAGTTTCAGGGCAACAGTTTTAAAGTTCCTTTCACTTCTTTTCCACCGGTAGTAGCCTATTAAATTTATTTCAGATATATTAGTTCACTTCTTTTTACCCGTAATATTAAAGTTCATTTCCGATATATTCATTCCACGTCTTTGCACCTGTCTCACAGCCATAGTCCGGGTTAACACTGCCCTGTTTTCTGCCCGAAGCAAATCCGAAGCACATGTTTGTGGATGGTCAATAAAACTGTCTAGAGGATTTGGTAATATTCAAAGAAACAGCAGTTTTATGGAGTCATCAGCATTTTCACTAAATGTCGAAAACAGTTTTTACTTCTGTTAGTTTGTCATTGTCATTTCCCGTTTTTCATAACCTTAACATCTTGACTTAAATGCATCCCCGACATTTTGTTTTCTTTAGATTTCCACATTGATTTTGAGTGTGAAGAGTATGTGAAATAAATTGTATTTCAGAGCCAGAGTGTCTGTACTTCCTTTTATCTAAAAATAAACCTGGTACATTTCCAGATTCGTCAAAGATGCTTAATGATTTTCATCTTTTATGACCATTGTCCATCTGCAAACCGCGGTATCGTATGCTTTTTGTACTCCCAGTTCTTATAGAACAGGGAGTACTTTACAATGGGAACGAAGAAATACTGTGCGTGCGTGCGTGCGTGCGTGCGTGCGTGTCTGTCTGTCTGTCTGTGGTCAAACTGTGTTCCACTCGCTCCAGACAAAACTACTGCCGATCTTTCTGAAAATTTGTAGGTATGTTCATTATGGGTCACGGATCATACCCGATGTTTTTTTTATACCGTTATAGCCGTTACTAACGACCATAACGGCCCATAACGATTTTCCTT
>CM065738.1:36459987-36467487 GCA_033310375.1 Conus canariensis | reverse complement strand
TACAGCAGTGTACATGGTTGTAGCCAACAGCGAACAACAAGACCTCCATCGCCTATCGAAATGGGAGAAGAGCTGGGACATGCTGTTTCACCCTGCAAGGTGCGTGTGTATGCCAGTCACCAGAAGCAGGAGCCCACTGGACCACTCCTACGTCCTGCATGGCCACAACCTGGACGCCGTCCACACAGCCAAATACCTGGGCGTCACACTACAACGCGAAATGACATGGGACACCCACATCAACGACATAGTGAACAAGGCTAACCGAACGCTGGGTTTCCTCAGGCGCAATTTAAAGATCAGCTCCAGTTCCATCAAGGAGAAGGCATATAAGGCGTTCGTGAGACCCCTTCTTGACTACGCATCATCAGTAAGGGGTCAATACACACAGAAGAGCATTGACAAGTTGGAGGCTGTTCAAAGACGTGCCGCCCGTTTTGTGCTCAACCGCTACCACAACACGTCAAGTGCAGAGCCGGATGATCGATCAACTGGGCTGGCCGTCTCTTGAGCAGAGTAGCAGAACCACACGCCTGGGGTTCCTTTATAAAATCCATCATGGACTAATCCAGTGCCCAGTTATCAAGAGCAAGCTAGTCCCACCCCCACCACGACAGCGCCGTACCCACATCCAGCAGTTCTGCCTCATCAACACCAGAACTCAGTACAGAGGTGGCTCATTTCTACCCAGGACTGTTAGGGACTGGAACCATCCTCCCAGTGAGACAGTAGAGGCAGCAACAGTCGACGCTTTTGTGTCGCGAACCTCCGCCTAACAGTGACAGTTTACTGATACCATGTGGTCCTGACGGTAACGGACTGGCTATGGTTTACGGACAATGAAAATCACAGTGAACGTGATCACAATGATCAGAGCATACAAATGGATTGCCTACAACAACACCCCCCCCCCCCCCCCCCCCCCTTTTTTTTTTATGTGCCAGAATGATCAACCTCAAGATCGTGGGCACCAAAGGAAAGAAGAAGAAGAAAAGTGCGAGTCTTTGCTCGCATTACTTCCCTTAAACCATGCCCTTTTTTTCCTGCCTCTCCCGATTCGCTTTCCTACATCACTCTCTCACTTCTCACAGCGATGCCTGTTTGGGATTACACCGCTTTATGCCTAAACTTCGCGAGAGCGTTTTGCTTCCACAAGTTGTTCTCAACTCCTAGTCACAGTCCACAATAAGCAAATGCACAAAAACCTTACACTGATATAATTACATACATTCCATGTACGCTTGTTGAGGCATAGAAGAGACTCAGCATGAAACTGTAATAAAACAATGCATAAGGTCTAAAAAAAAATAATAATAATTAAAAAAACTCCCGACCCAACCATTACACTCGTTTTATAGGGTCCCAGGCGATGACATCACTAAAGACCTATGCCCCCGTCATGTATATCCCAGTCTCTGTGTGCCCCCGTCATGTATGTCCCAGTCTCTGTGTGTGCCCCTGTCATGTATGTCCCAGTCTCTGTGTGTGCCCCCGTCATGTATGTCCCTGTCTATGTGTGTGCCCCTGTCATGTATGTCCCTGTCTCTGTGTGTGCCCCTGTCATGTATGTCCCTGTCTATTGTGTGCCCCTGTCATGTATGTCCCTGTCTCTGTGTGTGCCCCTGTCATGTATGTCCCAGTCTATGTGTGTGCCCCTGTCATGTATGTCCCAGTCTCTGTGTGCCCCTGTCATGTATGTCCCAGTCTCTGTGTGTGCCCCCGTCATGTATGTCCCAGTCTCTGTGTGTGCCCCTGTCATGTATGTCCCAGTCTCTGTGTGTGCCCCCGTCATGTATGTCCCAGTCTATGTGTGTGCCCCTGTCATGTATGTCCCAGTCTATGTGTGCCCCCTGTCATGTATGTCCCTGTCTCTGTGTGTGCCCCTGTCATGTATGTCCCAGTCTCTGTGTGTGCCCCCGTCATGTATGTCCCAGTCTATGTGTGTGCCCCTGTCATGTATGTCCCAGTCTCTGTGTGTGCCCCTGTCATGTATGTCCCAGTCTCTGTGTGTGCCCCTGTCATGTATGTCCCTGTCTATGTGTGTGCCCCTGTCATGTATGTCCCAGTCTCTGTGTGCCCCCGTCATGTATGTCCCAGTCTCTGTGTGTGCCCCTGTCATGTATGTCCCATCTCTCTGTGTGCCCCCGCCATGTATGTCCCAGTCTCTGTGTGTCCCCCTGTCATGTATGTCCCAGTCTATGTGTGCCCCCTGTCATGTATGTCCCTGTCTATGTGTGTGCCCCTGTCATGTATGTCCCTGTCTCTGTGTGCCCCTGTCATGTATGTCCCAGTCTCTGTGTGTGCCCCTGTCATGTATGTCCCAGTCTATGTGTGTGCCCCTGTCATGTATGTCCCAGTCTCTGTGTGCCCCTGTCATGTATGTCCCAGTCTCTGTGTGTGCCCCCGTCATGTATGTCCCAGTCTCTGTGTGTGCCCCTGTCATGTATGTCCCAGTCTCTGTGTGTGCCCCCGTCATGTATGTCCCAGTCTATGTGTGTGCCCCTGTCATGTATGTCCCAGTCTATGTGTGCCCCCTGTCATGTATGTCCCATCTCTGTGTGTGCCCCTGTCATGTATGTCCCAGTCTCTGTGTGTGCCCCCGTCATGTATGTCCCAGTCTATGTGTGTGCCCCTGTCATGTATGTCCCAGTCTCTGTGTGTGCCCCTGTCATGTATGTCCCAGTCTCTGTGTGTTCCCCTGTCATGTATGTCCCTGTCTATGTGTGTGCCCCTGTCATGTATGTCCCAGTCTCTGTGTGTGCCCCTGTCATGTATGTCCCAGTCTCTGTGTGTGCCCCTGTCATGTATGTCCCTGTCTATGTGTGCCCCTGTCATGTATGTCCCAGTCTCTGTGTGTGCCCCTGTCATGTATGTCCCCAGTCCTCTGTGTGTGCCCCTGTCATGTATGTCCCAGTCTCTGTGTGTGCCCCTGTCATGTATGTCCCAGTCTCTGTGTGTGCCCCTGTCATGTATGTCCCAGTCCTCTGTGTGTGCCCCTGTCATGTATGTCCCAGTCTCTGTGTGTCCCCCTGTCATATATGTCCCAGTCTCTCTGTGTCCCCCTGTCATGTATGTCCCAGTCTCTCTGTGTCCCCCTGTCATGTATGTCCCAGTCTCTGTGTGTGCCCCTGTTATGTATGTCCCAGTCTCTGTGTGCCCCCTGTCATGTATGTCCCAGTCTCTGTGTGCCCCCTGTCATGTATGTCCCAGTCTCTGTGTGTGCCCCTGTTATGTATGTCCCAGTCTCTGTGTGTGCCCCTGTTATGTATGTCCCAGTCTCTGTGTGCCCCCGTCATGTATGTCCCAGTCTCTGTGTGTGCCCCTGTCATGTATGTCCCAGTCTCTGTGTGTGCCCCTGTCATGTATGTCCCTGTCTATGTGTGTCCCCCGTCATGTATGTCCCAGTCTCTGTGTGTGCCCTTGTCATGTATGTCCCAGTCTCTGTGTGTGCCCCTGTCATGTATGTCCCTGTCTATGTGTGTGCCCCTGTCATGTATGTCCCTGTCTATGTGTGTGCCCCTGTCATGTATGTCCCAGTCTATGTGTGTGCCCCTGTCATGTATGTCCCAGTCTATGTGTGTGCCCCTGTCATGTATGTCCCAGTCTATGTGTGTGCCCCTGTCATGTATGTCCCAGTCTATGTGTGTGCCCCTGTCATGTATGTCCCAGTCTTGTGTGTGCCCCTGTCATGTATGTCCCAGTCTATGTGTGTGCCCCTGTCATGTATGTCCCAGTCTATGTGTGTCCCCCTGTCATGTATGTCCCTGTCTATGTGTGTGCCCCTGTCATGTATGTCCCAGTCTATGTGTGTCCCCCTGTCATGTATGTCCCTGTCTATGTGTGTGCCCCTGTCATGTATGTCCCAGTCTATGTGTGTCCCCCTGTCATGTATGTCCCTGTCTATGTGTGTGCCCCTGTCATGTATGTCCCAGTCTATGTGTGTCCCCCTGTCATGTATGTCCCTGTCTATGTGTGTGCCCCTGTCATGTATGTCCCAGTCTATGTGTGTCCCCCTGTCATGTATGCCCAGTCTCTGTTGTGCCCCTGTCATGTATGTCCCAGTCTATGTGTGTGCCCCCGTCATGTATGTCCCAGTTTCTGTGTGCCCTGTCATGTATGTCCCAGTCTATGTGTGTCCCTGTCATGTATGTCCCAGTCTATGTGTGTCCCTGTCATGTATGTCCCAGTCTGTGTGTGCCCCTGTCATGTATGTCCCAGTCTATGTGTGTCCCTGTCATGTATGTCCCAGTCTATGTGTGTCCCTGTCATGTATGTCCCAGTTTCTGTGTGCCCCTGTCATGTATGTCCCAGTCTATGTGTGTCCCTGTCATGTATGTCCCAGTCTCTGTGTGTGTCCCTGTCATGTATGTCCCAGTCTCTGTGTGTGTCCCTGTCATGTATGTCCCAGTCTCTGTGTGTGTCCCTGTCATGTATGTCCCAGTCTATGTGTGTCCCTGTCATGTATGTCCCAGTCTCTGTGTGTGTCCCTGTCATGTATGTCCCAGTCTCTGTGTGTGTCCCTGTCATGTATGTCCCAGTCTCTGTGTGTGTCCCTGTCATGTATGTCCCAGTCTATGTGTGTCCCTGTCATGTATGTCCCAGTCTCTGTGTGTGTCCCTGTCATGTATGTCCCAGTTTCTGTGTGCCCCTGTCATGTATGTCCCAGTCTATGTGTGTCCCTGTCATGTATGTCCCAGTCTATGTGTGTCCCTGTCATGTATGTCCCAGTTTCTGTGTGCCCCTGTCATGTATGTCCCAGTCTATGTGTGTCCCTGTCATGTATGTCCCAGTCTATGTGTGTCCCTGTCATGTATGTCCCAGTCTCTGTGTGTGTCCCTGTCATGTATGTCCCAGTTTCTGTGTGCCCCTGTCATGTATGTCCCAGTCTCTGTGTGTGCCCCTGTCATGTATGTCCCAGTCTCTGTGTGTGCCCCTGTCATGTATGTCCCAGTCTCTGTGTGTGCCCCTGTCATGTATGTCCCAGTCTATGTGTGTGCCCCTGTCATGTATGTCCCAGTCTATGTGCCCCTGTCATGTATGTCCCTGTCTATGTGTGTGCACCTGTCATGTATGTCCCAGTCTATGTGTGTGCCCCTGTCATGTATGTCCCAGTTTCTATGTGCCCCTGTCATGTATGTCCCAGTCTCTGTGTGTGCCCCGTCATGTATGTCCCAGTCTCTGTGTGTGCCCCTGTCATGTATGTCCCAGTCTCTGTGTGTGCCCCTGTCATGTATGTCCCAGTCTCTGTGTGTGCCCCGTCATGTATGTCCCAGTCTCTGTGTGCCCCTGTCATGTATGTCCCAGTCTCTGTGTGCCCCTGTCATGTATGTCCCAGTCTCTGTGTGCCCCTGTCATGTATGTCCCAGTCTCTGTGTGTGCCCCTGTCATGTATGTCCCAGTCTCTGTGTGCCCCTGTCATGTATGTCCCAGTCTCTGTGTGTGCCCCTGTCATGTATGTCCCAGTCTCTGTGTGTGCCCCTTTCATGTATGTCCCAGTCTCTGTGTGTGTCCCTGTCATGTATGTCCCAGTCTCTGTGTGTGCTCCTGTCATGTATGTCCCAGTCTCTGTGTGCCCCTGTCATGTATGTCCCAGTCTATGTGTGTGCCCCTGTCATGTATATCCCAGTCTCTGTGTGCCCCTGTCATGTATGTCCCAGTCTCTGTGTGTGCCCCTGTCATGTATGTCCCAGTCTATGTGTGTCCCCCGTCATGTATGTCCCAGTATCTGTGTGTGCCCCTGTCATGTATGTCCCAGTCTATGTGTGTCCCCCGTCATGTATGTCCCAGTCTCTGTGTGCCCCTGTCATGTATGTCCCAGTCTATGTGTGTCCCCCGTCATGTATGTCCCAGTATCTGTGTACCCCTGTCATGTATGTCCCAGTCTATGTGTGTCCCCCGTTATGTATGTCCCAGTCTCTGTGTGCCCCTGTCATGTATGTCCCAGTTTCTATGTGCCCCCCTCACTGTATGTCCCAGTCTCTGTGTACCCCTGTCATGTATGTCCCAGTCTATGTGTGTCCCCCGTCATGTATGTTCCAGTCTCTATGTGCCCCTCTCACTGTATGCCCCAGTCTCAGTGAAGAGCGTACACCATGTTGCGGCTCTGAAAGGAGAATTGTGCATTTATATGGGAATCAGTCTTTGAGGCCATGCAGGAGGGTGTCAGGTTTCGTGAGCGGGCAGATTTTGCGATTGAGGTTTGAGCAGGGGAAAGTACTGGTGACTTAGTTGTTGAGATTGTGTTCAGTTTGGAGCGCACAAGTAGGTTTTTGGGGGACTTTTTGTTGCGTCTGAAATTGATCATAGGCTGGGTCAAAAGGCAGGTTTATGATTGTCTACTATGCGCCAATTGGATGTAAGGACCCTACTGATGGGGAGAGTTTGTAGATGGAAGAGGAGGCAGATGGCTGGTCTGTCTGTCTCTTTTGGAGGCTGGGTTTCCAGAGCTTGTGTTCTGGATGTAGCTGTGGTGCGCCTGAGAGCTTTATTAATGACAGCACTGGGGTATCCACGCTTGGTGAAATACTTAAGACATTCTGGCTGTTTGTAGAGTGAAATCTTATTCGTTGGAGCAAAGTCTGCGTAGACAGAGGAATTCAGAATATTGAATGCTGTCTTTAGCAGATGGGTGGTGAAAGGATGTGTAGTCCAGGTGTGAATGTGCGCTGGTGGGTTTGTAGAAAATTGAGGTTTTGAGCAATCCATCTCTGAGGGAGATGGTGATGACTGGGAAGTTGACTGACTGGGAAATGGTGTATGCATTCCTTCAGTATATGTTTCGACATCAGTGTCCATCTGTCCAGCGGAATAACATACCCCTCAGGTATGTTTCGACCTCAGTGTACCTTGACCAGCCGAATAATATTCCCTCAGTGTCTGTTTCGACCTCAGTGTCCTTTCATCTGGCGGAATAGTATTCCCTCAGAGTATGATATGACCTCAGTGTCCTTTCATCTGGCGGAATAGTATTCCCTCAGAGTATGATATGACCTCAGTGTCCTTTCATCTGGCGGAATAGTATTCCCTCAGAGTATGATATGACCTCAGTGTCCTTTCATCTGGCGGAATAGTATTCCCTCAGAGTATGATATGACCTCAGTGTCTTTTCATCTGGCGGAATAGTATTCCCTCAGAGTATGATATGACCTCAGTGTCCTTTCATCTGGCGGAATAGTATTCCCTCAGAGTATGATATGACCTCAGTGTCCTTTCATCTGGCGGAATAGTATTCCCTCAGAGTATGATATGACCTCAGTGTCCATTCCTCTGGCGGAGTAGTATTCCCTCAGTTGTATGTTTAGACTTCAGTGTGTGTGAAGGTGGGTGGGGGAGGGGAAGAAGATGACGAAAGGTGGAGAGCGTTTGGCGAGGTGGGGACAGGGGTGGGATGAGGATGGGCGGAACTACTCCCAGAAGAAGTTGCAACTGATCTGCAAACAGCTGCAGACCTCCTTCCCCTCCTACCCTCATTGAAAAGAAAGAGAAGGGAGGGGGGGGGGG
>CM065738.1:36427487-36454987 GCA_033310375.1 Conus canariensis | reverse complement strand
CACATCTATTTGTATTGCCTGCTCCTATATATATATATATATATATATATATATATACGTATCTTTCTCTCACAATCAGTCTGTCTCTCTAACTTTATGTATTCCACAGAGAGAGAGAGAGAGAGAGAGAGAGAGAGAGAAGAGATAAGCGTCAATGAATGTGTGTGTGTGTGTGTGTGTGTGTGTGTGTGTGTGTGTGTGTGTGTGTGCACGTGCGCGCTTTTAGGTGTGCAAGAGTGCATTTGTGTGTGTGTGTGTGTGTGTGTGTGTGTGTGTGTGTGTGTGTGTGTGTGTGTGTGTGTGTGTGTGTGTGTGTGTGTGTGTGAATGGAGAGAGAGAGAGAATTTTCACGATGTTTTGTTTGGTTTGGTTTGGTTGTGTTATACGCCAATAATGTTCTTATTCAAAGGAAACTACACTGGAAGCTGATACACGAACGCGTAAACAGTGATCATGCATATAAACAATATTAAGCTTTGCACGACGTAGGCCCTTCCTTCAACGAATAGTGCAACAAGTTCCCAAAATACTGTCAACAGGTTGCGAATATCACATCTGGCTGCACGGACGAAATGAACTGCCGAGTGTAATCTTGGTTCCAACAATATCGACACTAAATTCCTTACTTTGGACACATCAATTCCATTTGGAATACATCTTGTCACTCCGGTCATTTATACGTAACACACGAGTCAGGTGACCTGATTCAAATCTGTCTAGCACTCTTAACGTTAAATCGTTACTTAATAATTCAAAAAGATCTACCAGTACTAGGAAATAATCATGTAGGCTTACACTGTTTTGTGTGTCAGAAGTGTATGTGAAACGACCCTCTGAGTCGCCATTACGTACTTCGTTCAAACTACACAACTGAATACAGTGCACATGTTCAGCGTTTTATTGCCATACACATTGAGTACTTTATCTTGGGAAGATCTCACAACTTCCGGATTTTTGGTGGTGGTGGTGGTGTGACTGACATTTTAATCATGCTCACTAATAATTTTTGGGGACAGATTAGACGTCTTCGCATTAATGTCACCACAGAGCAATATATCAACATGGCCTGAAGACATTACTTTCTTCATAATACAATATTCTAACGATTCAACGCCAATATCAAAACCATTTACAGAGTAATAAGGTGAGTTTTCAGGTGAAACGTATGTACAAAACAGTAAGGTCGATTTCTAAAGACAAAAAAATTCATTATTAAGTAAAAATAAAATCAAATAAGGATTCTCACAATCAACAAGACACATAAGGAACTAAGCTTTTACGTACCATGCAAATTATCCCTCCCCCACCCCCCACCCCCCCCCCTCCCCACCACCACCACCACCCCCTCCCAATTGCCCATGTTTATTTTCTTTTTTTATTCATTTTTTTTTTTATAAAACAAACACACGCCGCAGGTCAAAACAGGAACCGCTCTCAGGTTGTGAATCCACATTACCATTTTCTCTTCTCCAGATCTTTTTCGTGTGTGAAATTAGTTGTTGTTGTTGTTGTTTTTTGTTGTTGTTGTTGTTGGGGTTTTTTTTTTTTTTTGGTTTGTTTTTTGTTTTTTGTTGTTGTTTTTTTTTTTTTTTTTGTTCACCTGACTTCACCCAGTCTCAAACGATTTAAAGGAGGCATTCACATGGCTGTTTTTTTTTTTTTTCTTTTCCATCCACATTTACATCGTCAACGTCGTTGTTTTTCCCATTTTTCCATTCACCTCTGCTTTTAATACTTGTGCAGTCATTACAGTTACCAACGTTCTTACACGCAGGATGAGTAAAATAGTCTGCTTTAGTCCCACAGTTGCCATTGATGTCTATACCATTCAAATTCTCACAGTCATCACTGTTGTTTATTACAGACACATTCAGACATTCACCCTTACCACCAGTTTCTTTCATCATCTTGCCGTCCCCTCTACATTTCCCCCCACACTCTTCCCGTGCTACATTAGAACTCATTTGAACTTCGACGTCAACACTGCAAGGTGCACGAACATCAACGTGCAAGTGCTTGTCGATAGCAGTCAGAGCCTTTGGGCAGACCATCAGCCTGCAGACAACAGAAGTGACGCTTCAGCCTGCACCAGGACTGGCCTAGTATTGAAGAAGAGGAAGAGAGATGAATATCGTGGAGAGCTTCCGCTTCTTGGGGAGTAGCTTGACCTCAGCCTGCAGCGTGGACAAGGAAATATCAAACAGACCTGATAGAGCGGGTGCTTCTTATGGCAGGCTACGGGAACGAACTTGCGGTGAACGTCGCATAAAGCTGAACACCAAGCTGGCTGTCTACAAGGCGGTGATCATTATGTTCCAGGCAGAACAATAAATGAATCCGAGACCCATCGCGTGTGATGATGACGTCAATCAGAGGTCTATTGAGAGCAATGAAGACGTCAATCAGAGGTCCATCACAAACAATGATGATGTCAATCGAAGGTCCATCACGAGCAATGATGACGTCAATTGGAGGTTCATCGTGAGCAACGATGGCGTCAATCAGAAGTCGAATTCTAGTAATGAAGAACTCAGTGACACTGCAAATGAGCACTCCACCCAAAGACGGATGCACAAATGCGGCTGCACTGAGGCCATGCAGCAATAGAGGCTGGGTAGATCTCTTCTTCCTGCAGACTTGACACTTTTGGTACAAGCCTTTTGGACGCCTCTCTTCAAAGACCTGTATTCCGTTGTGCACAGCCAGTCGCCAGAAACTGCAGCCAGTGGCAAGGCTCTCCCATCCAATCTGAGGAATACTACAGCCTCCTACAGACGCCTCCAGGCAGTCTTGGAAGCATTTGAGTAGCCGACCACTTTTTCTTTCACCAGACGTCAGTTCTGAAAAGAAGACCAGCTTTGTAAGTCGCGTGTCATCCATGTAGACAACATGTCCAGCCCACCAGTGCTGAGCCTTCCTGATGATTGCCTCAATACTGGGCAACTTTACCCTGCGAAGCATTTTTGTGTTGAAGACCAAGTCCTCCCATAAGATGCTCGTGATGTTGCGAGGGCAGTGGAGGCAGAACTGGTCGAGTATTTTCAACTGTTTCTTGGTCAGTGTCCATGTTTCACTGCATAGATCAGGAACGTAATGATCACCGCCTTGTAGACAGCCAGCTTGGTGTACAGATTTATGCGACGTTCACCCCAAGTTCGTTCCCGTAGCCTGCTATGAGAAGCACCCGCTCTATCAGGTCTGTTTGATATTTCCTTGTCCATGCCCTTAACAAAACAACAAAATAATTCATAAGAACTGGAATTTCCTCTCTCAAGCATGATCCTATAGTAAGGCTGCATAGTGATTGGGAGTGTGTGGGTAAGGGTATGGAGAGGGGGGGGGGGGGGGCATTACGATCTCGGATGAATGATTCAAACAAACTGAAATTTCAATTCACTGAAATGAAAATACACAAACACCTACATCAACACGAACATTCAAATGGGCCATAGAAATTCAACTTTTTAACAGAAGAGAAATTCAGCTCTTCCAAAAATCCAACCGATTTACATAATGTAAAGAGAAAGAATGTTCACAGATATGTATATGGAATATGTCTAAATGTATTCCATCAATAGTGTGCCGAATCCAGTTCTTTTCCATCTCATAAGCGCTATTCTGTGGCTGACTTCGCTAGTGCTCCCTAGCCCGCCCTCGCATCGACTTTTAAACTGGACAAGTGTGTGTGTCTGTGCTCCTTCCCTATCTGCCCCCTTCATCTCTTCCGGCTGATCTGTGATCTAGTCTCAGACCAGCAGCACAGGACTGGCTGTTCTACCTCTCTTTCTGCTTGCACTCTGTCGGTTTTCTTGTGATGTTAATGGCCTTTTGTTTCAGTTATCACACTTTTGTTTTCAAGACTGTTTTGTACACTTGGTCTAGAGTATGCTGCGGCAGTTGTGATGAATTGTTCCGTACTTTTTGTACTGAGTGATGACTGATCTGTTTATGAAAGAGACAGTTCATTCATGCTCTGAACTCTTAAAACTTGTTAATTCTAGGCCAATCAGTAGACACTGCGGTGACAGTCAAAAGGTGGTTGAAAGATAAATGTTTCAAGATTTAGAAAACAAACACTGATCCCAAACGTATGTGTGACTAACTCTTGTGCTACCACACAGTACCTTTATTGTCAAAATCATTATTTCATCGTTAAAAGCACACTACTCCAAGCAGTGCAGTCGGATATATTAGAAAAAAAATCTGAACCAACTTCGACCTTTCACTATCAGTTGACCAATGTTTCTGTTTAGCTCCCTTCAGCTGGAGATCTAAGAAGTTGAAACAGAGGTACCAAACACGAGTCACGGGCACCAGCGTGCCAATAACTCGTCAAGAAAGGGGGGGGGGAGAGAGAGAGAGAGAGAGAGAGAGAGAGAGAGAGAGAGAGAGAGAAAGAGTTAATTCATTTGAAATCTAGTACCTTGACAAGGAGTGCTTACAAAACTCTAAATATTCTTCCACTTAAAGACACTCTACTTCAACAAATGCTTATGCGTGTACAATGTAATGAATGGATCAGCTCCAATAAAAATGCAGAAAGTTTTGTCATCAATAAAACAGACATACACATAAACTGTCTTTTCACAGACCCTGAAGAAATCTTTATAAATCAAGTTTTGTATACTGTTGGTGAATCACTTGCAACAGTTTTTCTTCTTCTTTAGAATCATGACCTTCGAGAAGGACATTTCAAAAAGCACTAAAAAAAAAAAAACATCAGATGGAAACTCTATGCAACAATTAAAGGTTCTCTCTCTCTCTCTCTCTCTCTCTCTCTCTCTCTCTCTGTGTGTGTGTGTGTGTGTGTGTGTGTGTGTGTGTGTGTGTGTGTGTCTGCATTTAAAATTGATATTCCAAGAATAGTTTCTTATTACTTCATATGTGATGATATGAGTTATGTACATATTTGTATGGTTGAAGTTCTGTGCTTTTGAAAATGTATTTATCCTCGTTGTATGCTATAATTGTTTCTTTCTTTTTATGAGAGCAGGATGTAAAAAGGTTTGGCAGCTTATTCTTCAACCCTCAATAAAGATAACTTTGACTTGACTTCACACACACACACACACACACACACACACACACACACACACACACACACCACACACACACACACACACACACACACACACACACACACACACACACACACACACACACACCACACACACGCGCACACACACACACACACACACACACACACACACACACACACACACACACACACACACACACACACACACAGATATCTGCATCTAATAGGAGAGAATTCACTACGTCATTAAGCAGACATGATCTACATCAGTCAAAGATAGTCATCCAACGTCAAAGTTAGTCAAAATTCTGCCTAATGTTGACAGTTTCAGCGTGACTGTCAACATCAGACAACATAATCACCAATCTCTTAACACTGGGATCAAGCTTACCTAATGTCAACATTAGGTAATTGTCAACATTACACAGGGGAAATCATACTAGTCATACCGGGCAATGGAAAAAAAAATATTCTAGTCGTACAAAACACTAGAAAATTGATTGTAGCAATACAGGGCTCAGAGAAAAATAAAAAGTGCAGTCGTACAGCGCACGTGAAATCGATTTTTATCATACACAGCAGTTGAAAAAAAATGTCTCTAATCATGTACCGAACGGGTGAACGATTCTGGTCGTGCAGGGCACAGACAAAAATGATCCGAACCACGCAGAATGTCTGATAAACGACTTTGGTCATGAAAGACATGGAAAAATGATTCGTCCTACAGGCACAGGGAAACTGTAATATTACAAAGGCACTGGAAAGGCACTGGAAATCCGTTACTCGTGTCATACAGGACAGGGAACACCATGACTCGCGTCACGCACTTCTCATAAAAATCAGAACTCTATTCTGCCCCGACCGGCTGCTACCCGGAGTTGAGTTTGGTACGGGCTCAACTGGGAAGACTGGAACCACACAGTCGAGTTTCATCCACTTAATGGATGCGTCTCTGAGAGTGTCGTCAAATTTCCTGACCAACGCTGCAGGTGTCTGTGCCTCTCGGGCCTGGTTGACGCCGGGATATATCATGAAAGTAAGCTAGAGTACAGCCCTGTCATGCGGTCTCAGACCAGAATGGAAATCCGTAGCATCATCTTCATCATCCTCATTCTCTTCGATCAGCATTTTCAAAAGAAAAGTCTCAAATTCTTGGCCCTTTATGCCCTGCTCTCATGGTGATCTCAGCTTCGATGTCCTCTCCATGTCTGTGTCCTTGCCTTGATTCCGACGGGGTCACCGGTATCGGCAAATTCATGGGGGCTGTCGTTGGATGGACGTGGTGACGCCCTCCGGAGGGAGAGCTCATTCACGCCGGCTCCGTGGTTAAGCAATGATCGTTGTCAGTAAGGGACTTGGTAGGTGGTGTCCTGCATATATTGGATCAGAACAGGCGCCACTGAACACCACCGAAGTGACTCGGCAGCAGTGCACTGTCTCCTCCGGTGGGTCGCCTCTTGACGGATTGACATTGATTGCTCCCTGTGCGTTGTCGGTGCTGGGGCTGTGGATGTGGACAGGGAGTCGGAATGAACGGCGTGGGTGCGGTGCCACTGAAGGGGCACGGAAGATGGGACAAGAAAAAAAAATCAGATCTCTGGCAAGCAGGGCGCTGGAAAAATAATGAAACGAATCAAAGTGACATGAAAAAGAATCATGACCTAAGATACCTGGACACCGGAAAATGATGACTGAAGTCATGATAAGATGGAATGATACTGATTCAAGTCAAGCGGAAAAAGGGGAAATGACGATTCCAGTCATGTGGGCGTGGGAAAATAATGATTCACTCAGGTCACGCGAGCATGGTCATGATTCAAGTCATGTGGGGAACGGAAAATAACGATTCAGCACCTAGGCGAGGGATAACCAAGATTCTTCGAATGGTAGGCATTGAGAATTCATGACTTACAACCAATGCTCTGTGAATCTCTCTCTCTCTCTCTCTCTCTCTCTCTCTCTCTATATATATATATATATATATATATATATATATATACATATATATATATATATGTGTGTGTGTGTGTGTGTGTGTGTGTGTGTGTGTGTTACGCTCGATGTGGATAATTGCCTAATGTGAACACTAGGCAGAAAATTGCCTATAGTGCACATTAGGCACAATGACTTGCGTAACGTAAAAAATTGTCAACATTAGGGAAAAAGATGCCTAATGTTCACATTATGTAGTCCAATTTTGCCCGATGTGAATACGACTGCCTAACACACATTGTGCAGCTCAATTTGCCTGATGTGAATAAGACTTACATAGAGACAGAGATGCCACAGAACAAACATGTAGAGACAGTTTGAAGACATCTTAATGGAATTGCAATTTAATAGAAAAGAACACACTTGCAATCGCAACACCGACACAGGCATCCAAAAAAAAAAAAAATCTCAAAACATGATTATCCACATCGATGTGGCCAATTGCCGAAAATCGATGAAAAACAATGAACAATCAATAAAGAGAAAAAAGTCAATCAAACAGATCTGAGAGTCCAGTCGAGTTTAGTTAGAAATTTTTGCATGATCTGCCCGGGTGACAGCGCGAGTTGCATTTAAGTTTTTTTCTTAGGCAGCTGCATCGTCCTGATGTACATTGAGTTGTACATTGACACTTAGTATGTCCTTGCCCGCCAGTGGCCCTTGCTGTTGCTGTTCTAATTGATAGGCAGACATCAGGAACATCTTCTGCTTTTATCAGGGGCTGATCGATTGCACTTAGGTCAGCAGTTGTAAATTTTGGTCCTAGAATTCCCTCCCGGCAACCTACAGTGCATCTTGTTCCTTGAGGACGGCCACTAACAGATTTTTGGGATCTGTTGGACCACGATCCACACCCGGGACCCTCAGCGTAGCACACTGGCCAATGGACAATGGCCTAAGCAGATGTTTGCCGCGTCTTGTTATCCGTGCTGCTGCCTTAGATTGTCTTCGATCAGCCGAAGCACGGATCTTTTGGAAAGTTGGATCTACTGCTTCTGCCTGTGCCTGTGCCTCTGCTTCTGTCTCTGTCTCTGCTTCTGTTCTATCTCCGTTGATGCTGCTGCTTCTGCCTCTGTCACTGCATATGTCTTTGTCTCTGCTTCTGTCTCTATCTCCGTTGATGGTGCTGCTTCTGCCTCTGTCACTGCATCTGTCTCTGTCTCTGCTTCTGCCTCTGCCCCTGCAACTGCATCTGCCTCAGTCACATTTGATGTCTCAGTAGGAAGTTCAGTGTCAGCATTTTCAGCTTCCTTTGACTCCAGAAATGCCCCAAGGTCTTCCAAGGTAAATATATCACGAAGAGCTGTACTTGGCAGGATAGATGATCCTAATCCAACCTGCGGATCTTGTCCAAATGTAACTTTGAATGGGCTGTGGCCGGTTGTTTCATGACGGCTGATGTTAGCTTGCCACTGAACAAACTTGAGGCCTATTGACCAATTCCTGCTGTTGTTCTCCTTCATCCAAATGGTCAGTTTGTCCTGGATGACTCCGTTTAGACGTTCAACAGCGCCTTGGCTTTGAGGATGGCGTGGACGTCCAGTCAACAGCTTCAGCTCTGGCCAGAGCGCTGCAAGTTCAGCAATGATGGCATTAACGAACTCCCGTCCGCTGTCGGACTGCAAAATAGCAGGTGCTCCAAATGTCAGAAATGTATCTAGAAGATTCGCTGCAACCTCTTCTGCTCTTTTTGTTGTAAGTGGACGCAACACGCAAAATTTGCTGAAATGATTTACAAATGTCATGATGTACATGAAGTCTCCATCTGGTAATGTTTGAAAATTGATAAGATCGATCTGGCATCTTGAATGGACATGATGACTGCGTACCGGTTTCACAACCAGCCCCTTTGGAACTTTTCTGGCTTTTTTTTTTTTTTTTTTTTTTTTTTTTTTTGATGGCAGTGCTCACAGAAGGAAATGTAGCGGTAGCATGCTTCGTGTGTGATGTTTGACCATTTCCTTTTCACTTCAGCAATTGTTTTTTTACCACCTCCATGGCCAATAGCTTCGTGGGCTGCTTTTGTAATACCAAACACTTCTTCTACAGACGCAACAAACTTGAATTCATCTTCATTTGGATCTTTCCTCTTGCGAATCAGTCGGTCAGCATTGTCAATGCGCGGGACTTCGTAACGTTTCTTGAGGTTAAAGTCAAATGTAGACTTGGCTCCATCAGAATTAATCATTAACAAATTCTGTATCAGCTGATCACGCTGGTTGGTGGGTTGGATGACAACATTCTCTGCCTCGCCTTCCAGTGCTTGACGCAGCTTAAGTTCAAAGGCAGCTTGATCCATAGTGCGTAAACTAAAACATAAAAGAGAAAGAAATAGAGAGAAAGAGACAGAGGCACAGAATCAGGAGAGAGAGAGAGGGGAGAGAGAGAGAGAGAGAGAGAGAGAGAGAGGGAGGGAGGGAAGAGAGAGAAAGAAAGAGAGAGAGAGAGACAGACAGACAGACAGACAGACAGACAAACAGACAGACAGAAAAAACGAGAGAGAGAGAGAGGGAGGGAGAGAGAACAGTAAGAGAAAGGGTGAGAGGGTGGGAGACTAATTAGAGAGAGAGAAAGAGAAAGCGAGAGAGAGAGAGAGAGACAGGTAAGGAGAGAGAGAGAGGGGGGAGAGACAGACAGACAGACAGACAGACAAAGAGAAGATAGAAGGAGAAAGAGTGAGAGAGGGGGACAAAACGAAAATCTCAATAGCGCACCAGAGAGAGAGAGAGAAAAAGAGGGAGGAAGGGAGAGAGAACAGTAAAGAGACGGACAGAACAGGAGAAAGGGGAGAGGGTGGGAGACTAATTAGAGAGAGAGACAGACAGACAGACAAGGAGAGAGAGAGAGAGAGGAGAGAGAGAGGGGGGGGGAGGGAGAAAGAGAGAAATTTACCTTCAAAAGAAATCAACCCTTCTGTTGTTGTGTTTTCTCTGAAATGACAATGCGATGTTTTTCCTCTGACACTGACTGCTCAAATGCTTTCAATCAGATGTTTTTCCTCTGACACTGAATGCTCAAATGCTTTCAATCAGATGTTTTTCCTCTGACACTGAATGCTCAAATGCTTTCAATCAGATGTTTTTCCTCTGACACTAAATGCTCAAGTGGAAAGGTCCTGAATCAAATGCTAAAAATAAAATCATGATCAGAACTCAGTTCCTCTGTTATAAATGTGTGGAAAAAGTTGTGAGTTGTGATTATAACAAAGATGATAAAGTAACAGTCTGCCCCTGTTACAACAAGCAATGCTCAATGCTCAGTAAGAGGTCATCATAGTTGAGTGGTTAGTTTCCTTGCTTTCCACTCCAGCGACCGCGGTTTTTCATTCTATTCACATCAGGCAAAACGCTATTGCCTAATGTGAAAGTCTTGCTTAATGTGAACATTATGCAAGTAATTTGCCTATTGTAAACATTGTGCAAATTGCTCGCCTAATGTTCACATTAGGCAAAATATTTGCATAATATTCACATTAGGCGATTATCCACATCGAGCGTAACATGTATATATATATATATATATATATATATATATGTCATGTGATGTAGCCTCACATGGCGACATGTGACGTTCCATCGCGTACGCCCTTATTTGTTATAAAGCATTTTCCTAGGTAGGGAAGAGGAAAGGTAAAAGAAAAGAAAGTTTGAATGGCCTGACCAGTGTGATCGGTGTCGCTGGTGGCTATAGACGTAGGGAGATTATTGGTTGAATGGACGGACGTTGTCCATTGGTCAGCAAACATGGGCTGGTAATGGTAGAGTTAGACGAGTACTCACTGAACGTGTACTCAAAAAGAGCGCAGGAGGGAAAAATAAGGAATAGGAAGGAGATGGCTTGGGGACACTGACCGGACAGGTTGTTTGAAGAACGAGTTCCACCTTCAATTCACCATTACCAGGTGAGGTATAGACAGATGGGGAGAGAAAAAAAGAGAGAGTTAAGAAAAGGGAAAAAGGGAAAAGAATTTATCATTATTCAGATTTTGAAATAGATTACTTACACGGACTTCATTCGTGTTTCAGCCCTTCCCAGTGCTGTGGCAGCACCAGTTAGGCGACTGAGGCAGTCGCACAAATATTTGGGCTACAGTGCTGCGGCAGCACCTAATCGTCTCCAGGGTTGGAGAATCGAGCTGTAGAAGACAACGACTGCACCAGTCGTGAGAAAACAAAGCATTTGTCATGTTGACCCATAATGATTTTTTAATTGTCCCCCTGATGAACTCAGTTGATACTACTATATTTTAAGCCATCTATTGATTTGTCTTTGAAAATATATACATTGTTTCTCCAGTGAGGAGGAGAAACCGGTAAAAGATATATTTGTGAAGTATTATGTATAATGAGATGAAATTTGGTCCCAACTAGTGGATCTGTGGAATGATTGTACCTCCACTGGAGAGGAGGAATGAAAAATAATTCCTTGAAGACAAACCAGTTGAATATGATGGAAAATTGATTATTGTTTAGTAAATTATTCCCCGGAGAGGAGGGGGAGAGGAAGAGTTATTGTAGTGCGCCTTCTGGTTGTTTGGAGAGATTGCGTGTGCACGGAGTGAATGCTGGGCTGAGTGCAGGCATGCATTTATGCACAGTGTGACAGTGGTGACCCCGACTAGGACTAGGGCTTAGGACATAGGACAAGGTTTTTTTTTGTACCCCCTCCAAGAAAAAAAAAAAATTTCTATTTGTACCCCCCAAGAAGAAAAAATAAGATACCCCCTCCAAGGAAAGAAAGAAAATTTCTATTTGTGCAAAAAAAAAAAAAAAGTATTATTCATTGTTGTCATTATTGTTTGTAGTCTTTATTTTTCATTTGTTCCTGTATGTGTGTGTTCGAGTGTTTGCGATTTCTTTTGTTTGCTCTACTCTGTTAGGGTTTTTTTTGGTAGGATTTCCTTTTGTCCCTTTTCCCCCTCAGGACCGATAGCCTCAACCTCCTCTTGCTCGTACCTGGCAGCAAGGGGGCAGGGCGTTGAGGAGTCGTTGTCCTTCCCTTACTTAGATTTTGTTTTGTCCCCTTCCCCAGGACTGATAGCCCCAACCTCTTCCTGCTGTTTTAGCAGGGGGGCATGGCGTTGGGGAGTCGATAGTCCCTCCCTCTCTCATTACTATTTAATTCTTTATCTTTCCTCTCGTTTTATTTGGATTTTTCCCCTTTCCCCTGTGAGTGTGGGATCGACTTCACCTCCGTCACTCAACTAGTGTAGGTGGTGGAGTGGATTACCGCTCAGTCCTAATAAAAATTTGTTTTCTTGATTATCTTTTGGATTTGGTTTTTGTGTTGTGTGTGTGTTTTTGTTTCTGATTGTATATTTATTAGATTAATTGTTTATCGCTTTGTGTTAGTATATTTTGTGTATTATTATTTGAAGACTTCCCCGTCTCCAGTTTTACGGGAGACAGTTGCCATTAGGGTGCTGTCTGAGGGCCTCTTTCGCTTTTTCTGATTTCTCTTATCTATTCCGGACCTGTCTATTCTTTCATTTCCTTTTCACCCCTTTACAAAAAAATCTCCAAACCTTCTCTTCAATAGGCGCCTATCTAGCTTCTTTTCATCATTGTCATCTTTTAGGTAGGATTTCAGTTAGTGTACGTTTTCTCCCCCTCGTTTTAATTGTTCGTTAATTCATTTGTTTTGTAACTTTGTTTCACTTATTGTTTAAGGCGATTCATTTGTTCTGTGATTCATTTATTTTGTTGTACCAAGTAACTAAGTAAGAAAGTAACTACTACAATAAGAACAGTTAAGAACATAAACATTATAAAGAATTTATTTCCGGGAAAAAAACTTTATATTTTCTCTGTTTTCTTTTCATTCGGAAAAAAAAGTTATTAGTATTGTATTTCATTTTCTTAGCTGTCTTTTTCCCTTTCGGAAAGGATATTGGTGAAAAGCTCTTTTGGAAAGATCGCATTGTCACTTATTAGTGCTTCTCTTTTGTAAGCCTTTATTATTTTTTCTGTTTATACCGGCATTTAGATTCTTATTTGTACATAGTGCAACAAAGTCGGTTTTTTTTTAAACGTATATAACATCACATATCGCCTTATTTTAATCATATTTAGTCATTGTTTCTTGTTTGTTTGTGGTAAATTATTCATGATGGAAAATTTTGATGAATATGTACGACAGGCCGAGCGTTTAGGCTTTGAAGGTGATAAATTAGCAAACTATGTCCAACAATGTCTGGATAGGGCAGACAGAGAGAGAGAGAGACAGGAAAAACAGACAACTAGAAGAAAAAGATAAAGAACGACAAGAAAAAGACAAAGAACGACAAAGAACGACAAGAAAAAGATAAAGAACGACAAGAAAATCTAAAGATTAGAGTTTGAAGAGAAAAAACTACAGAAAGAGATGAAACAAAATCAAAGAAAACTAGAGTTAGAGGATAAGGAAAGGAACGGCAGTTTAAACTGAGACAACTTGAATTAGAGACTGATGCAGAAATTAAAAAATTACAGGCATCGAGAGAGCCTCCACCACCTCTATCGGTCGGTTCCGCGAGTACATTTCATCCGAAGTCAACATACATTCCGAAGTTGCCGCCGTTCGAAGAAAAAACCGACGACATTGACAGTTTTCTTTTTCGGTTCGAGAATCACGCTACTTCTTGTGGTTGGCCGAAGGAGAAATGGACGTTGTTTATCGCGTCGCTGTTTAAGGGAAGCGCTTTGGCACTATACCACACACTCGCGGCAAAAGAAGGGTTGACTTGGGACCAATTAAAAGAAGAACTCTTAAAGAAGTTTCAGTGTTCAGCTGACCGTTTTCGTGAGCGTTTCCGATCTATTCCTCCTGACAAGGGAGAATCATTTCCGTCTTTTTTGATAAGAATGAGTCACTGTTTAGACAGATGGATAGAATTAACAAAGACGAATAAGACTTTCGAATCACTGCGAGATTTGCTACTTCGAGAGCAACTTTTTCAAAGTGTCAGCAAAGATTTGGCCACTTTTCTTAAGGAAAGACAGTTCGATAGCGTTGACGAAATGTGTCAGATGGCGGATCAGTACTGTATTGCTCATCCGGATAAAGGTGTTGCCCGCAAGGAAAATTCGTCCCTTTTCGAGTCTCACGTGGCATTTCAGATGCATTCTGGACAAGGAAACGATAGAAGAGGAAATCGCGCTTCATTCCATGGTCCGCACTCTTACACGTCTTTTGGCAACAGACAACGACCTTTCCGTGGTCAAGGCCATGTCGGTTCTGGCGATTTCCGTCAGTACCAATATTCACCACCGGAAAAACCTTTTCCTTTCCGAGGGCGTGGTGAACAACAACCGCGCAGACCCTTTGGTCCAGCTCGTGGACAAGGTCGAGGTTCGCAGACTAACGGTAACCAGTTGTCCACCGATCAAACCATACGTTGCCATTTTTGTGATGGCAAATTCCATTTGAAACAGGACTGTCCTTTCAAAGGAAGTGGAGCAAAGACTGGATTTGTTTCCACTACATGTGAAGGTCTTGTTTTGGCGCCAGATCAGTCCATTGATGGTCTTCTGGAGGATTGTGCCATTAATTGTTTACAAGTTTCTGTTTTGCGAGATACAGGTTGTACCACAGCTGGTGTAAGGAAATGTTTTGTTCTACCAGACCAATATCTTGACAGTGTTCAGAGATGCAGATCGTTTGGTGGAAAAATTGAAACTTTTCCACTTGCAAAAATTTCCGTTGATACACCATACTACTCCGTGTCACTTGCCGCCTGTGTTATTGGAATCCAGTTTGCGATTTGATTTTGGGAAATCTACCAGGTGTTGCGACAGTACATGGTGGTGCCGGAGGATCTTTCATTCCTTGTCTCATTAGTACAAGATCAAAAGTTGTAGAGCAGGGAAAACCAACAAAACCGCTCAAGGTTTCAAAACTGGTGAACTAAAAGTTACGCCAGATGTTTTGAAGACCATGCAGAGAAGCGACAAGACATTGACTACTGTACTTTCTACTGCAGAGTGTCTCTGACGTACCAACGGACAAGCCGACATACATACTGGACTCTGACATCCTCTACAGGCATGTACCTGGACAAGACAACAAACAGATTGTGGTTCCCAAACCACTGAGGGAAACGGTATTACATACGGCCCATATTCGCAGGTCATTGTGGTATCAAGCGAACGTTAAAAAGAGTTCTGGATTCATTTTTTTTGGCCAGGGGTCACAAGAGAAGTCACACAGTATTGTCGCTCTTGTGACATTTGCCAAAAAACGACTCAAAGGTCGCGTCCCATGTGCACCTTTGCACAAAATGCCCTAATTTCGGTTCCCTTTCGGAAGGTGGCCATTGACCTTGTCGGCCCTTTCCCACCATCTTCCTCGGGAAATCGGTATATCCTCACTTTGGTCGACACGGCGACAAGATTTCCCGAGGCAATTCCCCTGAAGAAAATCGATACTGTATCTGTCGCGGAGGCACTGCTGTCTATTTTTTTCCAGAGTAGGACTTCCCGAGGAAATTCTGTCAGATTGCGGGACACAGTTCATTTCAGACCTCATGAAGGAAATATAGACTGCTGTCGATCTCTTCTGTTTCAACCACGCCATACCATCCCCAGTCCAATGGAATGGTTGAAAGATTTAATGGAACATTAAAGTCCATGTTGAGAAAAGTCACAAGGCAGGAGCCTCAAGAATGGGATCGTTTTATACCTGCATTGCTCTTTGCATACAGGGAACTGCCGAACGAAACTTTGGGGTTTTCGCCTTTTGAACTGCTTTTTGGACACTCACCACGGGTCCTTTGGATCTGTTAGTCACACAGTGGACGAACAAGACGGACATACCTGAAGACAAGAACGTTTACCAATACGTCTATGGCCTGTATAACCGAATAAAAGACGCATGTGAACTTGCCCAACAGTCAGCTGACAGGAAAACTGATTTGTACAAGGATTTTGCTGACAGGAAAGCAAAGGCACGTTCATTCAGTGTAGGTGACAAGGTACTTGTCCTGCTGACAGACGAGCACAACAAACTTCGTGTTATGTGGAAAGGTCCTTTTGATGTCATTGAAAAGCTTTCTGGAGTGAACTACAAAGTGAAAATGGCAAATACTGACAAGGTGTTCCATGTAAACATGCTGAAAAAGTATGTTGAACGTACAAATGTTGCCATTAATGAGTCGGTTGAATGGATGTGTCCAGTGTCTGAAACAGATGTGGCTGTTACAGAAATCATTGATTCTGATTTTGTACCTGATGTTCATACAGAGACAGAGCAAAGACTGCAAACAACAAATGTGGGATTGTTAACTCTACCAGTATGGATGATACTGTACCTCTGCCCACTCTTTCTGTCCAGGGAGAAACTTATCGTGATGTCATTGTGTGTGATGATTTGTCTTTGATTCAGAACGAACAATTGGAAGGTATTTTGAAGGACTTTCAGGATGTTCTGACTGATACCCCAGGGATAGTGACAGCAATTGAACCCATACTATTCACTTGAGTACGGAAAACCCAGTCTGAGTCGAACCATACCCTCTCCCATTTGCGAAAAAACAGGTTGTCGAAAGAGATTCAAGTCATGCTCGGGTTGAAAGTTATTGAACCGTCCTCGTCACCATACAGCTCACCAGTTGTATTGATGGACAAACCTGATGGCTCGGTGCGGTTTTGCATCGATTACAGGAAGTTAAACAAAATCACTGTGTTTGATGCAGAACCTATCCCAGACATTGAGGAACTTCTTTGTCAACTCTCAGAAGGAAAATATTTTGTCAAAATAGATTTGACTAAAGGATATTGGCAAATCCCGATGGCTGAAGCAGACAAGGAAAAAACGGCTTTTCAGACACCTTTTGGACTGTTTCAATGGACGAAAATGTCATTTGGATTACAAAACGCCCCAGCTTCTTTTGCCAGAATGATGCGGCACTAAAACTTCATGAGTGTGGAGCAGTAAGTTTTTTTATGACATTTTGCTTGCTGCAAAGTCATGGAATGATCTTCTGGAAAACTTGAGAGCTGTTTTTTGTAAACTCCGGAATTTTGGTCTGACGGCTACACCGTCCAAAATTCGTGCTGGATTCCAGACTCTTGAGTTTTTGGGTCATGTCATTTCTATTGGGAAAATGACACCAGAGGAAAAGAAAGTAGAAAAGATCTTGGCCTTGAAGAGACCCATACAAAGAAACAGATCAGATCACTCATTGGATTGTTGTCCTATTACAGGAAGATATGTACCACACTTTGCGTCCTTGACAGCCCCTTTGAGTGACTTGACAAAAGGAACAAAAAACAAAAAGTATCGTCTGGTCAGATGAGTGCCAGAAAGCGCTGGAATGTGTTCAAAACATCCTCAATTCATTTCCTGTGTTGCTTTTGCCCTCTCTTTCAGAGGATTTTGTTTTGAGAACTGATGCCAGCTCCAAAGGCATGGGAGCTGTACTGTTGCAGGAAAAGAATGGATTGTTACGCCCTGTCCAATATGCAAGTAAAAAGTTCTCTAACACACAAGTCAAATACTCAACAATTGAAAGGGAGTGTCTTGCCATTGTTTGGGCTTGTGAGAAATTTGCCAGATTCCTGACTGGAAGACAGTTTCGGTTACAAACCGACCACAGGCCATTGACGTTTTTGCAGTCGTCCAAGACCAAAAATAGCAGGCTAAGATGGGCTTTGTCATTGCAGGAGTTCAAGTTTGACATTGAGCTATTACCTGGAACTCGGAATGTCATGGCAATTTTTTTGTCTCGTGCGTGAGTGCACAGTATCGTGCTGCTGTAACTGCTGTTTGTTTTCATTGTGGACAGATTTTTTATTCTGCTGTTTGTTTTCATTGTGGAAAGACTTGACTGATATTTTGGCAGCGTTTTTGTCTGCTACTGTCAATCTGAATTGATAAGTAGTTGTGACTGATCTTTCTCCAAAAGTGCATATGTATTGGAATTGGTGGCTCGGTTTTGGGATGCTACTTTGTGAATGGGTGCAGAATACTTCATTTGATGTGTTACAAGTGCTTTTTGTTTTTTTCACGTTGGTCCATTGTGAAGAATGAAAAAAGTGTTTAACTTTCGAGTGGATTACTATATTGTATATTGCTTGAACAAAGACTTTTTCACTTGCCAAATTTCTCATCAAGTGAGTCATGAGGAAATTCTCATTTTGTGATGATGTTGGGACATATATTATGTGACAACACGCTAGAAAAAACTGTTTACATTTTGCTATATATATATGATTGGCATTTGGAATAATCAGTATCATATGTTCTTGGTGTCTATGTAACTTGTGATTAGTGATGGAGTATGAATTTGTTTTTTGTTTTTAAAAAAAAAAAAGAAAGGAAAACTGTTTTTGCATTTTTTTTCCCAAACTAAGATTTTGAAATGTGATTTTGGATCTTTATGATGTTCATAAAGGCGAGTTCTATGCATTGATGGAAACTCCTGAATGATGAAAAATTGTGATTGATGGCTGAAGTTGTATATTAACTAGATATGTATGTGTAGTTAAAAAAAAAATTTCTTGGCGAAAGTTTTTTTTTCACCCCGGGATGGGGGGTGTCATGTGATGTAGCCTCACATGGCGACATGTGACGTTCCATCGCGTACGCCCTTATTTGTTATAAAGCATTTCCCTAGGTAGGGAAGAGGAAAGGTAAAAGAAAAGAAAGTTTGAATGGCCTGACCAGTGTGATCGGTGTCGCTGGTGGCTATAGACGTAGGGAGATTATTGGTTGAATGGACGGACGTTGTCCATTGGTCAGCAAACATGGGCTGGTGATGCGTAGAGTTAGACGAGTACTCACTGAACGTGTACTCAAAAAGAGCGCAGGAGGGAAAAATAAGGAATAGGAAGATGGCTTGGGGACACTAACCGGACAGGTTGTTTGAAGAACGAGTTCCACCTTCAATTCACCATTACCAGGTGAGGTATAGACGGATGGGGAGAGGAAAAAGAGTTAAGAAAAGGGAAAAAGGGAAAAGAATTTATCATTATTCAGATTTTGAAATAGATTATTTACACGGACTTCATTCGTGTTTCAGCCCTTCCCAGTGCTGTGGCAGCACCAGTTAGGCGACTGAGGCAGTCGCACAAATATTTGGGCTACAGTGCTGCGGCAGCACCTAATCGTCTCCAGGGTTGGAGAATCGAGCTGTAGAAGACGACTGCACCAGTCGTGAGAAAACAAAGCATTTGTCATGTTGACCCATAATGATTTTTTAATTGTCCCCCTGATGAACTCAGCTGATACTACTATATTTTAAGCCATCTTTTGATTTGTCTTTGAAAATATATACATTGTTTCTCCAGTGAGGAGGAGAAACCGGTAAAAGATATATTTGTGAAGTATTATGTATAACGAGATGAAATTTGGTCCCAACTAGTGGATCTGTGGAATGATTGTACCTCCACTGGAGAGGAGGAATGAAAAATAATTCCTTGAAGACAAACCAGTTGAATATGATGGAAAATTGATTATTGTTTAGTAAATTATTCCCCGGAGAGGAGGGGGAGAAGAAGAGTTATTGTATTGCGCCTTCTGGTTGTTTGGAGAGTTTGCGTGTGCACGGAGTGAATGCTGGACTGAGTGCAGGCATGCATTTATGCACAGTGTGACAGTATATATATATATATATATATATATATATATATATATATATATATATAAAGAAAACAAAGAAAACTCGACCACTTTAAAGGAAGCTATAGATCAATTACTGTAAAAACTTTCGGCTCCTCTGCGAAGCCTTCTTCAGTACTTTCACGTCACTTCCGTAGAAACGTAGTTCTAGTACTACGTCAATGTTCAAAAAACGTCAACTCTCTCTCTCTCTCTCTTCTCTCTCTCTCTCTCTCTCGCTTTACATGTTTAAGGCACACATCACATCCGAAACACATTCCTTCGCCCAGTCTTCACCATGAAGTGGAGATCCTTTCTTGAGTTGAGACCATTGAAAATTGTGCCAAGGTTACATTGGTACCAAATCTCTTTGCGAAGTAGTTCTTCATCATCATCTGCCCCCCTTATATATATATATATATATATATATATATATATATATTGTGTGTGTGGTGTGTCGTCAGACGACAGCATTCGGCTCGAAACAACTTTGGTTTTATTTTTCCATTTTAAAATCTTATTTTAAACTGGTATGTCGCTCCCTACATGATTGAGCACTTTTAGTATTCTGAGTGGCGTTTTAATTCTAATTTTATATATATATATATATATATATATATATATATATATATATATATAAAGGAGGCAGTTTCCGTCACAGATTTCTATAGGCCTTTTTTCATTCAAAACAAAATCGGAAATGAAATGAGGCAGGGAACAGTAAACGATAAACAGTAAACAAGTGGGGTATTTTTTGCTCCCACAAGAAAACCTAACACAGTAACTTTTATTCAAGACTGGCACAGCCTTTTAAACTTGAATAAAGTCAGACAAATACATAGACGAACAATCTAACAGTGGGGGAAAAACAAACGCAGGCCAACAACTGAACTGTCTTCATATTAATGACTTGGCAAAGATTTGGACTTAAGGGGGGGGGGGGGGGGGGGGGGGTTGAAGATGGAGAAACTGGGCACATGAAATTAAGAAAATATGTTACAGATATGAAAACTCTGCACTAGCTGCATAAGGGAACCATCGCAATCCCTTTTGAAGGCAGATATATTTGTATCTTTGCCAAGTCATTACTATGAAGACAGTTCAGTTGTTGGCCTGCGTTTGTTTTTCCCCCACTGTTAGATTGTTCGTCTATGTATCTGTCTGACTTTATTCAAGTTTAAAAGGCTGTGCCAGTCTTGAATAAAAGTTACTGTGTTAGGTTTTCTTGTGGGAGCAAAAAATACCCCACTTGTTTACTTTTTTCATTCCTTAAAAAAAAACTTTAAAAATTCAAAAAGGAAAACAAAAACGAAGAGCTTTTCTTCTCATTGCCCTCAGGCTGCTACACAGGTCAGAGCCAATCTTTGTTCACATGTCAGCCCCGTTTGAACGCCTTGTCAACTTCATCCACCCAGGTCTCAATCCTGAAGAAGAGTTCTTCGCGCGTCAGTGGGCTGCCCACCAGACTGGAGTCGTCCTCCTCGTCTTCCTGGTCGTCATTCTCGTGGTCCGGATCCCCTCGCATGGTGTTGAGGTGCCTGTGCACGTTCTCCCGCTCCTCCTCCTCCAGCAGCCTGACGTCACGGTCCCTGAGGTCAGCGGAAGCGGTGCGGAAGGCGCGAGGGTGCTGCTGCTCGCAGAAGGCCACGGCTCTCAAATTGGCCAGCTCGTAGTCCAGTCTCGCGCGACCTTTAATCTTTTCCCGCGTGCTGGGGTCACGTGGGAGACACCTGGCCCTGACCCCTGGAGGCAGGGAGCTGGCTGGACGTCCCGTGTGGCTTTGTATGGACAGGACGGGATCTCCCAGACCCTGAGTCCTCAGATGCTCGCACAGCTGCATAATGTCCAGCGAGTCACGCCGAAGACCTTGCCCGTGGTGATTGTCACGGTGTAGGTCCATGCGTTGTTGGACCTGATCCTTCACCTTGACGTCGTTGTCGTCGCTGCTCACCCCAGAAGAAGAAGCATCATCCTCTACACGCACTTTTCGTTCTTCAGTTTCATGTTTTGTATCGGACGTAGGATTTACCCAGCCGTACTTCCTACTCACGTACCTGATGCTCTCAGACTGGTCACTAGACAGAGGATAAGAACAGGTGAGAGGCCTGCTCGGGTGAAGCACCAGTGAAGGAACATGGCCATTCATCGTCTGAGTCGGATCGTGGTCACTGTTGTCCAGAATACCCAGCTCTTGCTGACGCGGGTCGTGTTTCCGTCCGAGTTCTTCAGATATTTCCATAGAGCGCGTTCCCACTTTGGGGTCGTGAGCCTCATGCCTACGGCCATTGGGGAGTTCTGCACAGGGTCTGACCAAGGATGGCGCGAGAGTCGCGGACGTGTCTGAAGTTGCAGCGAAGGTGTAGCTCCGCGTCATGCCAAGGGACGTGGTCTCAGCGGAACCTGACGCCCGAAAAGTCTGAGGTCGCCGTGAGTCTGTCAGACGGAGTCGCTCGTACAGTCTTTGCACCTGTTCCATCTGCAAGCGCACACAGAGAGGGAAAGTTGATTTGTCTCTGCTGTGTTGAGTACAATGTCTATACACAAAGTAGTGATGATTGCAATGGAGTGCAATGGAGACAAAGAAAAAAAAAAAAAGAAAAAAAGAGACAGCTAGGATGAACTGATCTGAGAGAGACAGTGGGAGGGGGGGCGGGTGGAGGGGGGGGAGTCAGAGAGAGAGAGAGAGAAATCAGGAGGAGGAGGAGGACTTGTTGTGTGCATTTATAACTACAGTATCTATACACAAAATAGTCATGAATGCAGTGGAGACACTGGCAAGTACAGACAAAGAGAGAAAGAGACGGTTACGGTGAACAAATCAGCGAGAGAGAGAGAGAGAGAGAGAGAGAGAGAGAGAGAGAGAGAGAGAGAGAGAGAGAGAGAGAGATTTTCAAGGAAAAAATAATCACTGGTGGGATTTTTGACGTACATTACTCGTCTGAGCAATGTCTGCAGTATGAACACACACACACACACACACACACACACACACACACACACACACACACACACACACACACAAGTATGCCAGTAGAAATCTTAAGTAAGAGAGAGAGAGCGAGAGAGAGAGGGGGGGGGGCAAATTAAGCATCTTTTGAAACTAAATAAAATGAAGGTCAACTAGCAAACAGGGAAATATGATCTCATTCCATAATACGAACAGTAACAGGGGACAATTTGTCAGAGAGAGAGAGAGAGAGGAGAGAGAGAGAGAGAGAGAGAGAGAGAGAGAGAGAGAGAGAGAGAGGTACGTTAGGGACAAAAACAGAGAGGTGTGAACGATACAACCAGAACACAAACGTGCACACACACACACACACACACACACACACACACACACACACACACACACACACACACACACACAGAGCGCACCCATGCACACACGCGCGCGAACACTCACAGAAAGCGAACACGTACATGTAGGCACACACATACACGCACACACACGCAAGTGTGCACACATAGGACAGAGAGAGAGAGAGAGAGAGAGAGAGAGAGAGAGAGAGAGAGCAGAGAAAAGACAGAGAACCACAGAGAGAGAGAGAGAGAGACAGAGACAGAGACACAGAGAGACACAGAGTGAGTTAAAGCATGTTGAAAACAGACTCTGTACTTTTTTTTTTGGTTGTTGTTGTAAATACAGTCTAGAGGCTTTATTCACGGATTATCCATTGTCAGACGTGGCACTAGAAAGAAAGAAAAAAAACATCCATTACAAAGATTGAAGAAAGACGAACACAAAGACCGAACAGCAAAGCTTTGACGGACCGTATTGTCAGGACCCACGCAGACACTAGCCAAGAACGTTGGGCTCCACGTTGGCCAGAAAATCCTGCATAATATCGTGTCGTGCAACTTCAGCCGGAGCTTCGGGCAGCATACCTGTAATACCGTTGTGTTGTTTTTGTTTTTGTTTTGTTTTGTTTTGAAACATTCGATTGTATCTTTTTTTTTTTCCCCTCGCGTTTATGCATAAATGCACACGCATGTACATAAACCTGCACAGCTCAATATACAGGTATCCATCCAGTGTGCATAAATGCCGGTGCCTTTATATACAAGTGAACATACAATCGCACGCACGCACGCACGCACGCACGCGCACGCGCACACAACAACACACACACACACGCGCGCACACACACACACACACACACACACACACACACACACACACACACACACACACACACACACATCCAAGTATATTAACAACTTCCATGGGAGTTACGAGTTTAGTATGAAAGAAAAAAAAAAAACAAAACAAAACAACACGCACGCACGCACGCACGCACGCACGCACGCACGCACCACACACACACACACACACACACACACACACACACACACACACACACACACACTGGAAAGGAAAGTTAAGAAAGCTAATAAGTAAACAACAAATAATGACAAAGTAAATTAACAAGTAACAAAAAAAAATTAGAGAAAAAAACCTGGAAGGAGGAGGGGGGGGGGTGGGGGGGGGGGGGGTCCTTTCTCCGTACAGAAATATATGAGGACCATCACTGTATTTTTTTTTTTGTCACCCCTTTTCTTTTCCTCGTTTTCTTTTGTCTACCCCCCCCCCCCCCTTCCACACACACACACACACACACAAAACCTCACAAAACACACAAAGTTTTGTTACTGATCCCTTCGATATTTTGTTTGTTTGTTTGTTGTTTGTTTGTTTGTTTTTTTAAACAGCAAACTACACAGGCAGACCGATTAGACTGAAAAAAAAACCCACCAACAACAAACAAAAACGAAGAAATGTGGAGGGTAGGGGGAAGAGCGGGCGGGGAGGGGAGGGGGGGGAAATCAGGGTGTGTGTATATAGTGGGGTGGGTTGTGGGGGTGGGGGGAGGAGGGAAGAGGGGCGAGAGAAGTATGGGATTTGAAGGGAGGGAAGAAGAACGGTTTAATGACTCGTCTGAAAGTTGAGTCGAGCACTAAACAAACACGGCTCGAGTTTCTCAAGCCGTTAAATCGGTGTGTCAACAACAAAATGCCTGGGTCGTCAAACCCGGTCGATTCATGCATTGTCTTCTGCGCAAGAGATTTTGGATTTCCTTTGTTTTGTCTTTCACTGAACTTATCATTACGTATGTCTATTGAGTGTTTGCTAAAATCTCAAACTGGCGTTTATCTTTGAAAGGAAAAAAAAAAATTAATGAAAGACCTGTTCTCGGTTTGCTGTCCCACCCACGCGTGCTCACGTACGCATGTACTTTCTCTCTCTCTCTCTCTCTCTCTCTTTCTCTCTCTCTCTCTCTCCTCTCTGACATCATTTTGCATCTAGATGTTTTATAGTGATTGCTTACAACCATAAAAAATCTCTCTCTCTCTCTCTCTCTCTCTCTCTCTCTCTCTCTCTCTCAAACATCATCCTGCATATGGATGTTCTACAGTGGTTGCCTACCACCATACCGTCTTAAAAATCTCTCAGCCTCATTCTTTCTTGAGACAAGACAAAAAGACGCTGTGTGCGCACAGCTAAGTCATTGATTGTCTTTCCAGTCGTGTTTGTTGGCCCCATTCTTTCGTTTTGTAGATCAGTACACACCGTTTAGGGTCCAAACGAGGTGTTGCTGTGTTGTCACTGGTTTCCTTGTTCGTTGAATTCGTTGGTCCTTTTGGTTTGTGTTGTGGACCCACGTGGCAGTTGCTTCACGGTGGCGTTTTTCACCGGTGGGCTCTGCTGTCCATGCTTAGGTTCATAGTATATCTCGGCGTAAGCCAGGCCTGAAGGATACAGACACCTGCAGTCTTGATCAGGACATTTGAGCAACACTCTCAGAGGTGCTTCTATTCAATAGATGAAACTCGACTGTATGCGGGAAATCTTCCCTGCTGAGCCCATAGCAAACTCAGCTTTAGGCAGGAACGAGTTGTGGGTTTTTATCTCACCAAATGTGATTGGCTCTGAAGGGAATCAAATGCGAGACCTTCCATGCTGGAACCTGTGGTGCTAACCGCTGGGCCACAGTGACTGGGAACATCGGCGGACTGAACATCTTTCACCTGGGTTCTGTCCTTGGAGTGGTTCATACCATAATTTAAATGGGATGTTGCTGACAGTATCATCAGATACGTGAAGCTTTTCGGGAGGGGGGGGGGGGGGTCAGAGAGACTGGGTGCATAATCAGACCCACTGGCACGAGCCCCTGGCACTGGCCCCGATACCAACCTGAAGTTGTGTCAAGCACACACAGCGCTGCCCCAGCAAGAACCGAAGTTTGCTGGGGGGGGGGGGGGGGGGGGGGTGGGGGTGGAGGGGGTTAGCAGATTCATTCAAGCAAGTGATGCCATCCTGGACTGAAAAGATTATAAGGATGGCGTTGAGAGAATCTAGGCAGGCCAGCTGTTCCATTGTTAGTTTCAAAGTGAGGTGACTGCAGGCGGAAATCAACGCAAATGTTAAAAGGAATTCAAAATAAATCTGCCAGTTAACATCGACAAAGAAACAGCAAGACAAAGCACGACGTGCTTCGATCTCTTAGTTCAAGCAAGATAAACAACTTTCAGGACAATGAAAACAAAGAACGAGCAACGCTCATCTTGCGTCAAATTTGAGAACATAAGTGATTGCTCGTTCTTCGTTTTCATTGTCCTGCGGACCTAAGAGGTCGAAACGCGTCATGTTTTGTCTTGTGATTTGTTTGTCCATATTAACTGGCGGATTTACTTTACATTCCTTTTAAAAATTTGTTTCACTGTGTTGGTAGTGAAAAGCTCTTCTGCCCGTACATCGTACGGTGTGTCAGTGTTTGGTACATAATAAGATGTGACTAGGGAGTGCCATGGGATGCACTGGCTGTCTCGGGGTGTGGGGTGGGAGTGAGGGGGGGGGAGTAATTTGCATTTATGGTGATAAGGCCATGGTGGGTACTTAAAGAAAGTTGAGAGGTGAGTGGATTTTTTGTTTGTTTTATTTTGTTTTGTTTTTGGATACTGAACCGATCGTCGGCCAACCAATACCTGAATGTGAACCCAAGCTTACAAGGAACCAGAGCTGAGAGAGCGACAGACGACAGCCCCCACACGGAACCAATACCCACTGTTGCCAACGACAGCAACTGCCACAAAATATGTAGACTTCAGTCTGCGAGTACATCCTGTCCTCAAGGGCCCCCCGGCCAATGGGGCGTTTATCTCCCACCAACCGACCACGAGCTGTCTCCTCCTCTCCTGATCTAGGAATTACTGAACTAAGTGCAACAACGGCAACAACAACGACAACAACAACAACAACACAATAACAAATACATACTTGCCTAGGACAAGCCACTTTCTCTTTTGTACACTTTCAATGATCAGCAACTGCTTTCTTTTTTTTTCTTTTTTTTTTTTTTTTTGTATGTGCCGTGCGAATTTCGTTTCTAACGTCGTGTTGACATTCTCTAAGATGACTACGTCGAAGGAATACTGATGCTGGAAAACCTTCAACTGATGGTATAGCCTATTTTCATCTCTCAAGTGAACAGTTCACTCACTGCTCTCAGATTCCAGACAAGGAAAGTTGGTGGCACTGACAACCATGACTGCTCTGCGAGAGAGAGAGAGAGAGAGAGAGGAAGAGAGAGAGAGAGAGAGAGAGGAGGAGAGGAAGAGAGAGAACAAAAAGAAACGTACTGACAGGTTGTCCCGGCACCGATCGACAGAAAACGCGAAGTAGCGTTGATGAGGGAAAAATGACCCCCCACCCCCACCTCCCTCTTCCCCCCTCTCTCCCCCCCCCCCCCCCCTTCCGCGCCACCCCCCACAGTCGAGGAAGCTTGGCTGGCGACAAAACCACACGAGCAGGCCGGTGGAGGGAGACCCAGGGAGGACTGGTGGTGGGAGGTAGTTGTAAAGACCCCAGTCGTTTCCTTGCCGCTCATTTTCCACA
>CM065738.1:36417487-36422487 GCA_033310375.1 Conus canariensis | reverse complement strand
GGGCTCTGAAGTCATTAAATATGGGCTGGTACACCCATTGGAAGCTGGTTCGTTAGGCTGTTGAAGACAATAGTTCTCTGGGTCAAACCCGCACTTTCAGATGTATCTTTTTCTCATGTATAAAGCAATATGGGCTATGCCAGTATAGTGAACAAGGCAAGACAAACACTGTGTTGTAAACAAAACAAGACAGGAGAACTTACCGTACTGAACAAATCAAGAGAACGAGCCCAGTGACATTAACAAAGGAAGACAGGCGAACCCACTGAAATAAACAAAGCAAGACAGCCAACATTTGTAAAGAATAAAGCCAGACATGCGAACACAATGTAATGAATAAAGAAAGGCAGGCGAGTCCAGTAAAATAAACAAAGAATGACAGCTACAACCGAACAAAACGAAACAGCTAGTGAGCACAACGAGACAGGCGAAATTACTGTCATGAACAAGCCAGAGAAGACCTTGTACAATGAAGACACCTGGGCAGGCGAAGCTCGTGTAATGGACAAACTTGGACAGGTGAATTATTTGTAAAGAACAAATCAAGACAGGCAAACTTACTGTGCAGACCAAAGCGAGGCGGTGAACCTAGATGTAATAATAAAAAAAAAAAAATCAAGACAGCCACGCCTGCGTTTCTTTAACAATGATACCTTTTACCACATGAAGTATTCAGTCAGCATCACTTTTTCCTAATGGTGATACATTTTACTATATGAAGTATTTCGTCAGCACCGCTTTTTCCAATGATGATACCTTTTACCACATGAAGTATTTGGTCAGCATCACTTTTTCCCAATGATGATACCTTTTACCACATGAAGTATTTTGTCAGCTCGGCTTTTTCGTAATGACAATACCTTTTGCTATGTTTGCCTTGAATGAATATTCGCTTTGACAACACCATTTCGACGTGAAGTGTTGTAGCGGCAAAACACTGAGAATGTGATTGGTTCATGATTAATACTTGAAGGTGGGCACTTTTCCTTTTTTCCACATACGCAGGCTGATACTCCTGTGGACACTCCCTGTATAGACAGGCAAGGATTAATCCCTTCTACCCAAACAAAGGGAATGGAATTTTGTGTGTATGACCGTTTTCTATCCCGCCGTTAAGACAGCCATACTCCTGCTTCGGGGAAGAAGGTGGGCACTGATTTTCTGCCCCTGATCAGCGAACGAAACATTGCAGTCAAAATATTTCCAAGGATGCGCTTCGAAAAATTTACACAGACTGAACACACACACCCCTCCCCCCCCCCCCCCCCCCCCCCCCCCCCCCCCCCCCCCCCCCCCCTGCTTACTCCAATAATCCCGTCACAGACATGACCTGTTACTTCAGTTAAGGACTGGTTGCCGTTAGGGATATTAAGCTTGTGTCGGATTGTGACTGTGACCGAGCTGCCAGCAAGGACAAATCGTTCTCAGTCGCTTTACGAGACACTGTAGTCACCGTGCTTGTCGCTGAAGAGCGGTGTTTGGGCGTAATGAGCTATAGTTTGCCTGCCTTAGCCATTGTCCTGACCATTCATACCCCCGGGGCTTTCCTTGCTGTGTTTCCCCCCGTCGCTTTGTGTAGTAGATAAGGAGCTCCGTTCCGTGTCTTGAAACACGTCGCCGTCCCCGTTGAGATGAATCACTTAGAGATTGGTCGCAGAGGTTAAGTGGATGGTTGCTTAAGATTTTTGGCCAACTCGTCGTGCAAGGAAACGTCTGGTTTTGATCTGCTTCAGGCCGGAGTTCGGCCAAAAAAGAAAAAAGAATGCCAATGGCCAGGTAGTTTACGTAATTTGAAGGCGATGTTTTTGTTTTTGTTTTTTTTTACTCCAGAAAAGGAAATGTATAAAAGCACGATTAAAGAAACGTAGGAACAAGATTTAAAATAATGTTGATAATGACTCCACCGAACAGCGTGGCCAAACGAATCACAAGACAAAACACGACGCGTTTCGACCTCTGAGGTCTTCTTCAGGCAAGATAAACAACACTCAGGACAACGAAAATGAAGATCGAGCAATCACTTATCATAAACTGCGGGCTCAGTTCAACAATGTTTCTTATTAAAGAACATGCCCTGTGTAAACGTGTCCCAGTGCATATCTGGGAAGCATACATACACGTCCAAAAAGATTCGTTACAGCGATGTCAGAAATGTTAATGCATTGTTTGATTAACCTGTCTACTAACACAGGGTCTACCCCACTCTCGCTTTCTCCGAGCGTGTTAACCACCCTTGCCATTTAGGGGTATTCATTGTTATCAGACGCTCGCGCGCGTGTGATGTCTACGTACTTGCATTGATTAGGTGAAGCTGTTGCAGTCATAATCTTGAAGCTGAACTGGACAGACACGGGGGAATTTCAAGGGAAGACGGAACATGCTAGTCTTGTGACATGAATGCACTAGATGATGAAGTCCATTTCATTTTTTAATCCCCAAAATTGATTTGATGCAGAAACAAGCTTTTGCCCCCCCCCCCCCCCCCCCCCCCCCAACCCCAAAAGTTCTTGCTGTAAACTCAATGTTTTTATTACGTAATCTTTCGATTGCGAACAAGTCTGTAAAAATGAGCTGAGTATATCAAGTTATAAAACATTGTCTTAGTGTATCCTTCTGGGGTTTAGTTTTATTTACATTCGCTGTAGTTTGACTCCCTGGTTGCTTCGTGAAAAAAAAAAACAAAAAAAAAACAGTTGTGCTAAGGAGTTTGTTATTCTCCAAACATCAGCACAGGATTAAAAAAAACAACAACACTTTGACCTGATTGTGCTTGTACCTGTGTATATACGTGCATATGTATGTGCGCACTTGCGCCCGCACGTGTATGTGTGCGTTTGTGTGAGTACATGTGCGCAACAAACAAGAGAGAGAGAGAATCGTGTGTGTGTGTGTGTGTGTGTGTGTGTGTGTGTGTGTGTGTGTGTGTTGTGTGTGTGTAGATGAATGTACACACACACACACACACACACACACACACACACACACACACACACATACATAATTATTGTGTGTGTGTGTGTGTGTGTGTGTGTGTGTGTGTGTGTGTGTGTGTATCTGCGTATTTATGTGTGTGTATACGTAAGTATGTATGTATGTATATTAGTACACCAAACATTAGTACAGAAATAAACTCAGACGATGTGTATTAAACACAAAAACGTTCAACTATCGGTAAACAAAACACACAGATTGACATGGTGAGCAAGGGTCAGTGGAAAAGCAAAAAAAAAAAAAAAAAGAGGAAAAGCGACAAAATAGGAGGTAGGAGGCCACAACACAAAACAAGAAAGAAAAAAAAAGGAGGGGGAAGACTACGGCTGTGCGAGTCACGTGTCTTTCTGGGAAGCTCTAAGGCAGCGGACTGGTATAGCCAAAGACTAGGGCATGCCAGTGGGACACTTGTTCTGCTTTACAAAATTTCCTTTTTTTCCCCTTCATGCCCTGCTCCCACGGTGACATCAGTTTCGATATCCCTTCCACGTCTATGGCCTTGGTTTGATTCTGTCCGGGTCACCAGTACTGGCAAGTTCATGGAGGCTGTCGCTGGACGGACGGACGTGGTGGCGCCCTCCGGAGGGAAAGCTCACTCACGCCGGCTCCGCGACTAAGCAATCATTGTCGTCAGTAGGGGGACTTAGTAGGTGGTGTCCTGCGTATGCTGGATCAGAACAGACGCCACTGAACACCACCGAAGTGACTCGGCAGCAGTGCAGTGTCTCTGCCGGTGGGTTGCCTCTTGACGACTTGACATTGACTGCTCCCTGTGGATTGCCGGTGCCAGGGCCTGTGGCTGTGGACTAGGAGTTGAAATGAGCGGCGTGGCTTCAATGCCACTGAGGTGGCACAGAATTGGGAGGGGGGGGGGGGGGACCTCCTTTTTCATTATGTTCCTCTACGAACTGCGACAAGTCTCACCTGTAATCAGTTGTTGTGGTTCAGGAACATAAAAACAAAACGAAACAATATGGGAGATGGGTGACAGGAACCAGTCACCGTTAGGAATAAGTTCGTAAACAATGCATCGTGCTTAAGGAGGTAGAATACTTCATGGCGAACATATAAGCACCCACTCCCTATCAATATTAGAACAGTCCGTGGCCATTTATGTATTGACACCTTCCTACCAATGACAAATACTTCATGGCAAGATACAAAAAAAAAACCCACTCGTTTTGACCAAACAGAACAATCTCTGGAAAGATGTTTCAAAGACTCATTCCCTTCGAAGAGACGATACATTCAATGGCAAGGAAAGTGAAGGCCCACTTCCTTTAACAAGACAAAATACACTGTAGCCTAGATATACAAAGTCTCTGTCTCTTCAGCAAGACAGAACAGTCAAGATATATAAAGACCCTCTCCCTTCGACAGACCATTTTACGGCAAGATAGCAAGCTCTTTTGTGTCAGAATACTCCAGCAGATTCCATCTCACTATGGGATCACTTGGAGTGAGAAGGCTGACGCTCTGTCCAAGGCAGGCATCAATATGGAGCAGTTCAGCCACCCGGTGACCTACAGAGAGGCCAAAACGATCATCCACAACCAATACTAAAACCAGTGGAAGAGAACGCTGAGTGCAGACAGTGGTGCTGATTCAATCCATCATGTGTTCAGGGGAATGAAGGGGCGGGGGGGGGGGGGGGGGGGGGTGCGTGCCGACATGGGTGCGTGTGTGTGTGAAACAGTGCATATGTATAATCGTTGGACTATGGCATGCGTTTGTGTGTATGTGTGTGTGCGTGCGCGCGCGTGCGTGCGTGCGTGCCTGTGTGTGTTTGTGAGTACTCTCTCTCTCTCTCTCTCTCTCTCTCTCTCTCTCTCTCTCTCTCTCTCTCTCTCTGAGTGCGCATGTGTATTTGTAATCCTTGCGTGCGTGTGCACCATATCATTAAACTGGATTTAACGCAGCATGGGAAAGCAAAGTCACCCCGGGCCTACAGCACAGCGTTTCAGGTCATGTTACCAACACTGGCCACACTCCTCATACACTCCTCTAAA
>CM065738.1:36409987-36412487 GCA_033310375.1 Conus canariensis | reverse complement strand
GTGCTACCCCAAAAAGGAAGCGAAGGAGCAGACGACACGATAGACCAATGAGAGACAGGTTTACACATGCCCGGAGACCCCCCCTGGGGGACACGACATTTTTTTTTTTTTTTTTTTTTCAGGGAAGGGAACTAACTTTTCACCGTCGGATGTCTCTTGAAACCAAAGTCTGGAAAGAGTCATTAGATTTGCATGGTTGATTGCGTCTTTTCAGAGAGCAGGAAAGGATGAGGGGGTCGAACGAAACCAAATATATCAACGTGGGAGTCATTTGAAAAAGTACTGACAAAGCTGTAGAAGTATTATGACTCAGTGATGCGTGTATTGTCTGGGTTTGTTTGTTTTTTTAATGGACCGTTTTCATCGGTCCGTTTCGCTGACCAAATCGGACAAGCGGTGCTGGTTTCACCCTTTCCACGTTCATTTCGCAACAGCAGTGAAGGCGAAAAGATAGGTCTCATCGATTTGGGAAGATCGATGTGTTGTCGTAAGTTTAGTTTATCTGGCTTACTGCTAATGGAAAACACTGGGTGAAAAAAACACGTTATTAATGTCCATCCTCCGCGCGCGCGCGCGCGCATGTGTGTGTGTGTGTGTGTGTGTGTGTGTGTGTGTGTGTGTGTGTGTGTGTGTTTGAGAGAGAGAGAGAGAGAGAGAGAGAGAGAGAGATTGAAACAGTTATATCATTGATAGCTAGATGTGTCTCAATGAACCAGTCTGATGTGTTTCATAGCCTACCACTGATTCACTAAACAGTCTCTCTCTCTCTCTCTCTCTCTCTCTCTCTCTCTCTCTCTCTCTCTCTCTCTCTCTCTCTCTCTCTCTCTGTGAATTTGCTTTTCTGGCACCACAATCGTAACCGCATTTCACCAGAGACAGTGTTAAGCAGTTAAATACAGTTGAACAGCTAGGTATAACGGCAGATGTCAATGTCATCTCAATAGTTTGTGCAAGGTCATTTGAAAAAAATCTCTTCCTCTTACTTCAACTTAAGCGCTATGTCGACATCACTGCACTTAAGCGTTTATTATTCATTTTATAAAATTTTGTATTAAATAACAGTACTTACATAACGCTGATCTCTGGAGTCCAGGTTCTAAGCTGTTTACAACCCATACTCTTGTTTAAGCAACAAGCTTCCTAACTGGGTACATAGTGAAAAGAAGAGCTGTCTTTTGGCGCTAATCATTTGTTGTTGTCGTATCCTGGCTTTAGACTCCAGGGATCATCCGAACAGCCGAGGTACTTGAACACTATGGTACAGATGCATCAGCTAGGGATGAGAACATTACGTGTGTGACCGTCTTTGATTACCCTGCCACGTGGGCAGCACACTCCGACTTGGAGGGATTTTGGAGACTGATAATGTTATGCTAGGATATCTCTCTCTCTCTCTCTCTCTCTCTCTCTCTCTCTCTCTCTCTCTCTCTCTGTTTGTCTGTCTGTCTCTGTCTCTCTCTCTCTCTGTCTCTCTGTCTCTCTCTCTCTCTCTCTCTCTCTCTCTCTCTCTCTCTCTCTCTCTCTCTCTCTCTCTCTCCAGTCCCAGATGCAGATAAGTTACCACTATTCATCAAGGTCCATAGTCATGTCAGCATATTAGACGGAAGTTAATGAGCTCGTAAAAATCTAACCCGACCCTCTAATTGGAGTTTTGTCTTTCACCCCAACATCTTTTCCAACAGTCCTTTCAGTTATTCGTCTTCACAAGCGGTGAACCATGCAACAGACGGACATTGGGATCAATAGTCAGTCCTCATCAGCAGCGGACTATACAAGATACATCGATCTCCATGCATGGTTTGTCAGGAAGAGCAGTAAATCATACGGTAGACACTGAGATCAAAGGTTTATTTTCCTGAGCAACGAACTGTACAATAGACACAGAGAACAATGAAGAGAAATCTTGAACGAGGTATGAGACAGTAAACAGTAAATAACGAACAAGTGGGTAACTCTTGCTCCCATCATGAGATGATGGCATGCCCTTTACTCCAAACGAATGCTGATTACGATACTAAATCGCCAAGCCCAAATGCCAACACAGAGCAAAACAAGGTGACTATTCTTTGCCTCATTTAAGATTCATACCATAGCAGCCGAGACTACCTGCATTGTTTCTGTTTGTTTGGGTGTCCTGTTAGGCTAAATTTGAGATCAAAAGACTGTGCCAGTCTTTAATAAGTGTTAATTTGTGTTTGTTCATTTCTCCAGTTCGTTGTTGATGTGTGTATGTGTCAGGTGCTGAACATTCGGGCAAGCTTGGAACGTCCTTTCGTTGGGGGTGTCTCCTTGTTTGTTCTGTGTGCTCGGTGTCGGCATTTCTGCTAGGCGATTTGGTGTCGTGAAGACTATTCGTTTGGGCCTATGGGCGTGAAGTTATCTTATTACCTGAGCGAGAGTTACCTTACTTGTTCGTTATTTATTGAGAAAAAGTGGTTAGCCGTCATGAGCAGTAAATCACACGACAGACTATGAGATCAATGACTGGCGATAGTGACCA
>CM065738.1:36402487-36404987 GCA_033310375.1 Conus canariensis | reverse complement strand
AATAAAACACAACGTAGCACAGTTTGTTATAAACCTCAGCCAAACTTCTGGTCAAGGGAGTTTACTCTGGCTCCGAAACAAAACAATTATTGTCGTCACGGAGCTTTGTGGGTGCTCTGCCTGCATTGATTCAATCTGACCATTACCGTTTGAAGTGACTGTGAGCGATAAATAATGCAAGGTCGTCTGTGGTGAGTATTCCACGCAATGGCAGTCTGACAATGCTATCTCTCTCTGATCTGCGAGTGACAGGAGCAAGACGAGCCTGGGAACGTGTACAGGAAGGGGATGGGGGCAGGGGCAGTGATGAACGGCTTCAAATTCATGCCACAGAGAGCCGAGAACCAGAAAACAAGGGCAACCGAAAGTCAAGGAAATACAAAGACATCAATTACATATAAATAAATATGCTTGACTAGAAACGAGAAAAAGGGGCAATATTTCAGGCATGAAGGTGCATGGTGCACGTGGAAACAGCTGTCATGTAGGCTACACAATAATCGTCTTCAAACTAAACTGACCGCTGACTGACCTGTTGACGATAGGTGTCCATAGCAGGCAGCGCAATGGTCATCTTTCCGTGGTCACGTCTTCGTCTGACCATGGGACCTTGCGTCCAAGGTCGAATTCTGCTTCCCACCGTCTTATTCATTTTTTTTTTTTTTAATTTCACCCAAGATGGTCGGAATATTATTGACGGGCACTCGTCTACAAGTCGGCACCAAGTAGAGATCTCTACCACGGTACCAACAATGTCAGAATGATGGTGGACGATTCCGATAAAGCGTGAAGTAGCTGAGGCAGCTTTGACAGTGCTATGAAACACGACACTTCTGTCGCTGCGCGCTAATTAAATCACGGTTCTTTGAGATGGTGATGACTGTCATACTAACGAGAAGGCGAAGCAAGACGTGGAGTCCTATGCCCTACAGTTGAAAACGCACATTTACGGAAGTGTCAGAAAGTCTGTCAAAACTCTTGCAGTTTTGCTGGATTCATGACTGTAGTGAACATGTGATTATATGCAGGTCTCCCCACTTTGTTTTTACCGTAAAGTGAAAAAAAAAAAAAACCACCACCAAAAACAGAAATTGATAGTTAATGTAACTACATATTCGATTTGCCTTTCGAATGCTTTACATCTTTTTGTACCCTTGCCGAAGTTTCTTCTTTGTCTTTTATCCTTTAACGATCGTATGAATTCTTTATGTTCGACATGTTTGCTTAAGTTTCTGCCTACAATTCGTCCGATTTCATTTTTAGCTTTTTTTTTCTTTTTTTTTTCTTTTTTTTTTTTTTTTTGCCCCTCACATTTTATACATGTATCAGCTTACATCGTCAGTTCTTCGACTGGCTGGTCGGTTCACAATCACACTTCTCCTTCACAAACTTTGTCGAACCTTTTTCGATCACTGTTTGGAACCCTATCGAGACAATTACTTCATCTCTGCGTGACGCGCGCACGTCTGGAGTTTCGTCTTCAGTTCACCGTTCAGGAAGACACAAAGGTGAGAGAAACCGTTGAGGTAAAAAAAAAAAAAAAAAAAATTATCAAAAAAAAGTATCCGCCGAATGAAAAAGATCCCAAAAATCGATGAGGGAAGGAAAAATTGTCCGCTAACTATTATTTTGTCCCACAACGCAACACGTAGGAGTCGGTCGATCCATTGGACGAGCTGTTCATACTTTCAGGGGGGGGGGAACAATAGCCCAAGTTCTCTCCCTTGTCAGGATGGCCCACGTATTCACTGAGAGCGACCGGTATCGTGCACACAAGGAAGCTCCAACCAGCGACACGCACCGAGTGAGACAGGTGGGGAAGCGATTCCTTCTCGCTGGTGGGTTTGCGAAAGTCAGGGGCAGTGGGGGGAGGGGGGGTGGAGGTGTGGGGGGGGGGGTATACTTTTTCTATCCGGGGTGGGAGTTACGTTTCAGCAGTTAGCCAGCGTTCAGTTCTATACTGGTTTCCCCGCGTCGCTTCCCTTCCCCCCCCCCCCCTCCCCCCCACCACCGCCACCCCTGCCTGTCTGTCTTGCCCTGTCTCTCACCTGCTGTACAACACAACACAGATCAAAGCACAGAGGACCCTGGAATAGAATGGTTTCTGTTCCGTTCCTGTGAGGATCGGCCGCGGTGTTGGACATAAGTCAGACCATTTGTGGCTGACTTTAGCGGCCATGCAGGCACGCGCTTGATGGCATTAATGGATGGCCTATACGAGGCGCGCGCGCGCGCACACATACACACACACACACACACACACACACACACACACACACACACACACACACACACCACACACACACACACACACGAAGAAAGAGAGAGAGAGAGAGAGAGAGAGAGAGAGCACTGCCTCTTTCTCTGTCTTTCTCCTGCCCCCCCCCCCCCCCTCTCCCTTCAGCTCTCTCAGTCCTCTCTCTCTCTCTCTCTCTCTCTCTCTCTCTCTCTCTCTCTCTCTCTCTCTCTCTCTCTCTCCACACACACGCACCTGCCCTCT
>CM065738.1:36387487-36397487 GCA_033310375.1 Conus canariensis | reverse complement strand
TTTTTTTTTTTTTTTTTGAGATGTGGGTGGACCTCTGTGTGTGTGTGTGTGTGGGGTGGTGTGTGTGTGTGTGTGTGTGTTCGCGTGCGCATGTGCGCGCGCGCGCGTGTGGCAGCAGTAGAGGCGGTTCAGTCCGGTTGATGGCTAGGCAGAAGAGAGGGAGAGAGTGGGGTTGTTTTGGGTAGCACAGTCCCCGCACAAGAAATGCTGATGAATGGGAATTAGAGGGGAGGGGAGGGGCAGAAGGGAGGGAAGACCCCCCGCCCCCTTCTATAAACTGAGGTTCCGTGTGTGAACGCGCGCACATCTTGCACACACGTAAAATCCCATCACCAACTTTCGGAAGAGAAGGCCAGTTTGGCCGTTGCTATGGATGACACGTTACACATAGCATGCACCTTCCCCGAAGTTGGAGTATGGCTGCCTTAATGGCGATGGTCATACACACAAAAGTGTCAGAATAATCAACATGATGATTGTGGACACTAAAAGAAAGAAAAAGAAAGAAAGAAAAGAAGAAGAAGAAGAAGAAGAAGCACCTCGTCGTCGAACTGCCCCACAGCCTCGGCAGCCATACCCCGGTGACACAGGCCAGATCCGTTGTCACTGCTGGTTGGGAAAGTTGGGAAATGTAAGTCTTATAAAGTCCACGTTTGTTTCTCTTCCAGCAGATCCAGCTGGAACTTTTTTTTTTTTTTTTTTTTTTCAGCTGCCTCTGCAGTTCAGGGCTCCCCTCCTCGTCTTGCCAGGAATCCCGACCTGTTTCATGAAATCATAGGTTGGTATAAAACCCCCTTTATTTACTTGGGAGCTCACACTGGATTACTGGGAGCAGGTTTCCGTCTGCCGTTTGCTTGATTTGGTTTCCCCCTCTGTGTTCTTTCCAGGAGTCATCACACCATCCTCTGTGGTTCTTGACGGGTTCTTCTGTTATTATTGGAATGAGCTGGTTGGCTACAGCGAACGTGTCTGTTTCGACTACTGTTCGTTTCTCCTGCCAATTCTTTTCTTTTTTTTTTTTTTTTTTTTTGAAGGGGTGTCTCACAGCGTGCGTTTTCATTAGAGGGATAATTTACCCACATCGCACTGGACACCTGTTCAAAGTTAGAAAATATAAACCGTAGGCTACAGAGTGAACTTTTATTAATCCTCGAGCAGATACCGCTGGAACTTGTTTTTGCATAACATTACAATGGAATAACAGCAACTTTGTCGTCCAGCGCAATATTTTCTATATAGGTTACGCTAATGGAATAATAGCAACTTCGTCGTCCAGCGCAATATTTACTTTATAGGCCTAGGTCACGCTAATGTTTAGTAGCAAGTGCCTTTACTCTAGCTGCATTCCCTTCTTTTCTACGGGAACTCGCGCGAGTTGCTCTCCACCAATAACTGACAGGTTTACAAACTTCGGCAGGTGTCCTATCTGAATACCGAGGGACGAGAGAAACCGCAAAACTGTGTTTAAAAAAAATGCTTTGTTTTGTCTAATTGTATCCTCAGTCAATGTTTCTGAGTGTCTGTTCATTCTCATTTTGCGGCTGTTTTCAAGTTAGTGACCTGATCATGGCATAAATAAACAGAGGCAGCTAGTTTGGGAGTGTCAACAATGGCGGCCATCCGTTGCGGTTGGAAACCATAGACGCTTCTCTAATCGGATTTAGCATCAGCAGTAAAGCTGCTGCTTGCTCTGCTGCCTCGTTGACAGGTAATTATCTTTTCGCAGCCTCTTCTTACTCCTGATTTACAGATGAGTTCTCCTGGTAGCTAAAATGGACCGTTTTGGTCTGTTGATGATAAAAATATTTACAGGTCTCTTGCTTGACTCTTCGTAACATCAGACATGTTAGGTACGATGGAGATTGTAGACATGTATACATAATTCATGCCAGTTGGTTGCCAGAGTGGTGTATGTCTGTTTGTGTAACTCGTGAAATCGACCTGCGCAGCGTGATCTCGTGAAGGGAAAAAGGCAATGTCCACTTTTACCTCCTTAAAGCGTTATAGGACGGACAGAAACTTGACGTGTAATTCCGTAAGTAGGTCAACTTCTCTTACGGGGGTTGTATAGTAGGGGAAAATCTACCTTTGCTAAGGATTAAAGAAAACTATACCTTTAAGTAAGACTACAGAATTACAGAACATCAGGTGATTTTGTATTCACAATTTGGCAGAAAGGAATCATATTTCCTCAAAGTGTAACTTTAATTTAGTCATGTAAAACAAGCACACACACATGCACACACACACAAAACACCACACACACACACACACACACACACACACACACACACACACACACGCACATATGCATGCATGCATGCATGCCCAAATGCATGCCCACTGACATGCACGCATACACACACATGCACGCACATACACACACACACACACACGCGCACACATACACACACACACACAAAATACACACACACATACACGCACACGCACACGCAGACACACCACACACACACACACATACACACTCACATAAACATGAAGTAGATAATATGAAACAGAATGTTGCCTTTTCTCTGTTATAATTATTTGTGTTGAGCAAGTTTTTAGCCACAACTTTGAATCTTTGAATGCTGTGTACAGTTTGCAAGCTGGTGTGAGCACATGTATACATTTATCTGATGTTACTGTACTATATTTCTACAGCCTTTTAACTTAAACATGGCCATTATCCCAATTATACTTGATTGCTAACAACATATTCCAGGGTGTTACTGTTAGGAGGTCTTCCTGCAGCTCTATCCCATACCTATGCACAGCATCTTGTTTATTCGACAGTGCCATATGCTGATGCTTCACCCCATTAGCTGTTGTTGACCTCTGGCTTCTTTACGGCATCCAATCAGAAGACCTTGAAGTCACCATGGCCAGCTCCGATACAACCAACAGCGAGGAAGGCGTTCAGTCTTCACATCTCACACGCTCCATCATGAGCTACTTTGAAAAGTATGACCGCTACGAATGCCAGGAACTTCTGGCTTATGCTTCCAGTCACTGGATGCTTAGCAACGAAGACTTCCGTCTGCCTACCGACCCTCCCTTAGGCTTGATAAGGTAAAGTGATATTCTGATAACAATTATAAAGTGGTATGATTTAACTTTTCTTAATCATAATTAACTTCCTGACGTACTGTTGGGCGCACATGAACGCATACAGCTGATTGCACCCAACCAGAAGCTAGGCGTCAATCTTGATTCAAATCTAGCACACTCGATGCTTATTCCATGCATGTATTTACAAGTACAGGTGAGTATTTCAAAGCTACTCCCTTCTTGCATGATGCGCTGCTTTCAGAAAGCAATTTTTAAATGGTTTGCTGAGGTCTTCTTTTTTAGTTTTTTATTTTCTTCTGATAGCACGAGCTAGTGATAATATGTTACACTTACAGCGAGGTAATTTTCCAGACAAAATCATTGTGGATGATCTCAGCAAATAGTTCTAAAAATAAATAAATAAAACAAAAAAAGCCATATGTATTTTGAAAGTTGCAAACAATGTAATGGACTACAACACAAAACAATATAATGGACTACAGCACAGTCTAGTCTTTTTGCATTTTATCACAAGGGTAATAATTCAACCTGTTGGAATGAGAAGTGCAGGTAAGGTAATGAAGGATCTCTTTGGCCCCTATTCATCAAGAAACACTGCGTCACTAGGTGAATAAAAAATATGATATAGAATAGAAAAATTGTATTTCTGTTGTGTGTGCCCTTTTTACATGCGAATCCACAGCTAAGATGACAATTTCAGTAAAGCAGCCCTGATGTTTGAACTAAACAACAAAACATGCCAGTCTGGGAAGGTTGGTTATACCGCCAGTTTGCCATGTCAAGGCTGAAAGGGTTAACTGACTTTTTTTTTGTGGGCATTTTCTGTTAATAATATAATAGTAATGACAACAACAACAAAGTAATGCTAATGTGTATGTGGCTTCTGATATTTGCAGACCACTTAATATAATAAACAGTGAACCCTGGGACCCTCAATCTGGATTTTAAGTAGAATCTAGAATTCCTTCTTGCTGACCCGGAAGCAACATGTGCCAGGTTAGGCGTAGGTTCTTGGCTTCTGCTGAAACCTTTTTAAAAGTCTTATATTCTTTGCTGTTTATTTCGCCAGTCAGTGTATTTGAGTTCAGAGTACAACTTAAAAGAACAACCAAGTGATGTAAGGCAATGTCCATAATACTTGTGTGAAAGCGTAATTTTTGGGTGTCTGTGTCACAGTCAGTGTGTTGCATATCCTATATGTTTGTGAAAGCATGCTTGTGTGCATGCATGTATGTGTGTGTGGTGTGTGTGTGTGTGTGTGTGTGTGTGTGTGTGTGTGTGTGCATGCATGTATAAATGTGTAACCCACATGCATACCTGTGTGTGTTTATTCATCTGAATGCACATGAAGCTGAATATCTTGTTGTGTCTCTGAAACACACACACACACACACACACACACACACACACACACACCACACACACACACACACACACACACACACACACACACACGCAGAACTAAAATTTTAGTAGTATAGTAGTAGTATAGAGTGCTATGCTTTGCTTTCAGTAACGTCAACCTGCTACATGCCAATGAGTGTGTGGTGCTGTTCCCGGAAGACCCGGAGCTGCCTCCTATAGACTATCGTGAACTACATACCATCGTGCGTGAGCTGACCTACGGCATCTTCGTTCTGCACCAGACCCCTCTCATTTCTCTGGAAGCCAACTATGACCAGAGCACAGCCTGTCAGTTGCCGCCCGCCTACCAGGACTCTCGCGTCGGTCAGATTCTGGTCAACGTGGACTACATGATGAAGTGCCTGTGGCATGGGGCTTACCTCCCCAAAGAAAAGCGTACCAAGTTTTCGGAACGCTGGCGGTCCAACCTGGACGTCAACCAGAGTGGGAAACCTGAAACGAAGAAGCCGCTGCTGACGGAGTTCACAAGTGCAGGTTAGTGTCTTGTCGATTTTGTCAACTTTGACTAATATTAGTATTAATTTTAAAAGGAAATTAAAGTAAATCAGCCAGATAACAGGGTGCAAGATTGGCGGAGAACAAGCAGTCTTGCGCCAAATTTGAAAAGATCAGGGATAGCTCATTTTTCGTTTTCATTGTCCTGAATGTTGTTTTTCTTGCCTGAAGAAGACCTAAAGAGGTCGAAACGCGTTGTGTTTTGTCTTGTAACTTGTTTGTCCCAGTTATCTGGCAGATTTACTTTAATTTCCTGTTGAAATTTGTTTCAATTTCCACCTGCGGTCACCTCATTTTAAAACTAATTAACATTACCTTTTTTTCTTCTTGTTCTACCATTCCCTTCACTGACATCACTCCACAAGTTCCAAGCTGCTGAATGTGAGCCCCCAGCCACAGGCACACACAAGCTCATCCTGTTGCAGGCTCATTAACAACAGTGACAGAGGGACAGTATTATTATTATTTTATTTTTTTTTTTTTAGGTATTCACTCGTCAGCTGTTCTATATCAGTTTGGTGGTACATAATTGTTATGGAGTTGGTGGGGAGTGTGAATTTGGATCGTTCCAGTTAGGCAAGTTACATTTCTTTATGTTACCTACAGATGAGGTGAAAACTTCCCAGACCATCTGGTATGAGCCAGATTTCATTGTTCCACAACAGCTTTCATTTTGGCTGTTCCCCAGGCTAAAAACCAAGATGCTAAACTTGCCTCTGGATTTCTGTCGCTCGAAATCTAACTGTCACAGTGAAAAAAAAAATCACTCTGCATGCCAGTCTGCAGACTGTGTATGTTAATGTTCAAAAGCATACTCTTTGTGGAATTCAGCTGTCCTATTCAACAGTAATGGACATTTACTTTAACAGCCACTCTGTGTTACCACCACTGCAGTCTCAGGGCTGTTCTGAACTGAGTGAACTGTTTGGTTACTGAAGTAGATCATTGACTAACACAAACCCCAAGTTTGTTCTTTGATATTCTTGATGAAACTTACTGATCCACCATCTTCTTTTCACAGAGCATCATACTGCAGAGATCTACAAAATTTGTTGTTGTTGTTTTTTAATTGGGTGTTCCATGTTTATGCCAGAAAAGTATTGCTTGCTCTCTGAAGAAGATATATTTGTGGAAAATTCACTTGTCTGTTATTGTGAATTGAATAAGCTTCACTTTCAGTGGTGGTTTTTGTTGTTGTTGTTGTTGTTGTTATTTGTAATTTGTTATTCGTAATGAATTAAGGAGGCATTTTATCAAAAATTACTTATCTGTTCTGCATTGTGTTGTAAATAATCAGTGCTTTAAAGTTTGTTATGTGTTTATTTTTGTTTTGCCTTGAGATTGGTTGTAAGGTCTACTGAGCTCAGAACAGTTTGAGTAGGCTTTAAATTCAATGTCAGCAATCATTTTGTCCTAATATGAATGATTATTTTCATATTTCAGTGTTTATTTTCAAAGTACTATGAACTTTACATATTACAGCTTCACCAGAAGCAATACTGGCATCTGAATGTATTTCTTGTTGGGCAAACTCAAAAAGATAGAACCAGTAGAAATTCAGTTCCATCACAGGAGGGTTTATGGTTTCTTTTTTTTTTTCACAAGCCTGAACAGTTCCCAGTGCTTAGTCCTTTTTCTGCAGCAAACTTAGGATTGTTGGGTTACCCCAAAATCATCCTCCATGGATTGTGTGTTAAAAGGGGAAGGACTCTGGAAATCTCATGTACAGCAGTTTACACTTATAAACTAAAATGTGTGTCCAGTTAAGAGCAGCCTTGACTGTGAGCAAAAGTTCATAGTGTTCAGCACCATTGCCAACCATGGCACAACTGTTCTTGAAGCTTCAGCACCCATAACTGACTTTCTGCCTTAAGTATCTCCTGTTATGAATCCAGCCACATCAGTCTGTCCCATGTATTACGACTCGCTGTCTTGTATGTATACATAGATGTGCACGAATGTGCGCACACACACACTCGTATACAGAAACTCATGTGTGCGCCCTGTCTCACACACACACACACACACACACACACACACACACACACACACACACACACACACACACCACACAACACACACACACACTCTCTCTCTCTCTCTCTGTCTCTGTTGAACACATGTACATATGCAGGCTTGCATTTCAAAGACACCTGACCCTCTCTCTTCATATCATTTTCACAGACATGCTTGCACGCGTGCACTCGAGCATGCATGCTTGCACTCTCTCTCTCTTTCACACAAACAGACACATACACACACACACACACACACACACACATACACACACAACACACACACACACACACAATACCAACACACACACACACACACACACACACATGTATACCTCACACATATGAACAAATACGCAGACACACACACACACACACACACACATGTATACACTCACACAGAACAATACGCAGACACACAACAACACACACACACACAAACACACCATACAAGAATATTGCTTGAATTGAAAGCAGAATATCAAGGGAAATAAGACACAAAGGGTGCACTTGAACCACTCCTCCAGCAATGTAAACGGCGCTTAAATCAGTTCTGTGTTTTGTGGTCAAGCTGATGTTTTTCTTCTCATCTGAAGACTGGGGTCCTTTTGACCAGCTGCTCACTGATGCTGGTCAGTTTTGTTACTGCTGTTGTTTTGGAGTCTGCTACTTCTTCAACACATATTTGACGTGCAATGCAGTCTTTTGTTTGAGATTCCAAAAATGTTTTTTTGACATGAGATCAGAGTCGCTGCTGTGCAAAAGGATCAGTTCTAGGACTGCAGTTTGTAGTTCAGTGTTTCTGAGACCTGTAGATGCCGCCAGGTTAAACATCCCATCCACAAGACAAGCTATGAGCTCCGTCCCCGACATTTCCAGCAGATGACATCTTGGTTCTTTCTGGCGTGTCCAGCAGTTGAGGAATGAAGTTAGAGGCAGCCTCCTCAGGCAGCTGCACAGACTGTGGCAGTTTTCAGAACAGTTCAGTGCCTGATGCCTGTTGCAAATGCTGTGTTGGGAGTGTCTTTGATTTTCTTTAAGTTTAATTTTGATGTATTAATAAAGCGTAGCCTGATGATATGGCTGAAATGAGGACATGAATGGGGTCCTGCTCTGGGTAACCTCTTTTCTTTTCTACCCACTGAGCAAGGTAGTCTGCTCTTAATGAAAGCATGTGCTGACTTGAAAACACGTTTCACTCAATTCATTGTAGTCTCAAGAAAGTCCGTTAGTGTGTCTTGTTTTCTACACTTACAACTCGCCCACACACTTTGTCAGTGAAGCAGCGCAGAATGATTTCTCGGACTGGCTGGGTTACGCCAAGGCCTGGGTCTCTGTTAATGTTTTCCCTGCCCGTTCTGCCATGCTGTCAGTCTGTCAGATTTTTTTTCTTTCTCAACCTCATCTCTTCGGATCTCAGCAGTTCATCAGGGGAATGGTTTAAGCAAGGCCATTAGATCTTCAAGTACCATGGGGCAATCGTTTCAGATGAGGGATCAAAACGTGAAGTACTCTCCAGAGTTCCGCAGACGACAACAGCACTAGTCAGGCTAAGACCCATGTGGAATGACAGAAACATCATAATCATTCCAAGATCAGACTGATACGCTCCCTGGTCATTGCCATATTTCTCTGTGCCTGTGAGACGTGAACTCTGACAGCTGAACTTAAGAGATGGATTCAGGCATTAGAGTCATATGAGATACTTCCGCAAGATCCTTGGCATCTCTTGCAAAGATAAACCTTGGAGGTCCAGACCAGAGTAAGGCAGGCCATTGGACCATACGAAGACTTGTCCACAGTGAAAAGAAGAGAAAATGAGATGGTATGGTCATGTGTCAAAATCGAAAAGACTTGCCAAAACCATTGCACAAGGAACAGAGCGAGGAGGCAGACAGAGAAAGAGATGGGAGGACAGCATCAGTGAATGGACTGGCCTAACACACAGCAACTGCATAAGACCGTCTGAGGACTGTGAGGAGTTGAGGAAGCTGGTTGCGAAATCTTCTGTGGTGCCCCAACGGTCTTCAAGACGATGGGATAGGTGATAGGTGATTAGATCTTGTTACACAGTCTTATCTTTGTGTTTTTCTTCTCTTAGCCGATTTCCGCAGTTCTGTGGTATGATCCAGTGTGCTGCATGATGGTATGGAGCACTCGTTCAATGGTGATATGATCAGTGTATCTGAAGTTCAGTATTTTGCAATAAATCCTTAGTTCCCTGGCTTGGCTGCTTCTTTTAGATCCACTGTGAGTGTCCTTGTCTCACATACATGTACGGGATGATGGAATATTCCACCTGTACAGAAGCCTCATCTTGCATTTCATGAAGTTGTTATCGTCTTTCCATACGGATTTCATTCTGGACAATGCTGATGTTGTCTTTGCTGCCTTTAATTGGATTTCTGGTTCGGATCCCTTATTGCTAATGATGGATTCCAGGTTAAGTGAACACTTCCTAGTCCCTGTCTGTGGACATTTACGTCAGTAGTGATGATGCTGTTGTGGCTGGCCATCAGCATAGTCTTCTTGGGTCTAGTTTTCGTACCTTGTCTTCTAATGTTTTATCCAGTCTTTTAACAAGCTTTGCAAGTTCTTGTTCAAAGCTTGCACGCCATCGATGTCATCATGATAGTTATGTTCTGATGTGGAGTGTGCTGACATGATCTTGAAATGCATCAGTTAAGATACATTCAGTGATGTGTTGAAAAGCATGGGAAACAGAAGATAGCCCTGGTGAGCTCTAGTTGAAGTACAGAACCACCCTCCAACAGCACCCTGTGAAAGTATTACATCGGCTGCTTTAGAGTATAGTTCTGTTATGCTAATATTTATATAAACAGTCATTTTCGTTCAGAGTCAACTGTAGAGCATCAAATATAATGCTCATTTTCATTTGTTTGTGCATGATTGGAATGTCTACAAGCAAAATATTGTGCTGTTGTTTTTTTTTGTTTTTTTTTCATATAAATTTACATTGTTGAATCGATTAT
>CM065738.1:36294987-36377487 GCA_033310375.1 Conus canariensis | reverse complement strand
GCCATATAGGACATTGGTGTTTTAATCTTTTGATTTAAAAAAAAAAAAAGATCTGGATTAGAAGGAGTCAACAGCTTTATACCAATATGTATGAACCAAGGATGCCAGCAGCACTAAGAAAAATACCAGAAAGAGTGAGAGATTGGAAACAGTTGTTGCAGGATGGTCTCAGTTATTACAGAGCAGAAACCCATCGGGAAAAGTAGATTAGGATGGGATCATCTCCAAGTTTTTTTTTTTTTTTTTTTCCCTTTTTTTAAAGAGCTGTTCCACACTTAATAGGAAGAAGGCAAGCATCTGCACAGGTAAGTGCGAGAAGAATATTTATAGATATTAATTTTTGAGTTGTTAAAATGGAGAAGTACACACAAAAGTACTCACAAATGGATCATTCCTTATTGGTTTCTGTGATTTGTTCAGCTTTTGTGGTTACTGTCATTACCTCTCTCTCTCCGTCTCCCTGTCTCTCTCTCTCTCTGTCTCTCTCTCTGTCCTCTCACTGTCTCTCTCTCTCTGTGTCTCTGTATCTGTCTCCCCCCACCCCCCTGCCCTCCTTCCCCATCTTTTTCTCTGTCTTTTCTGTCCTATTGTCACGGAGTCAAAAACTCTGTGTTTCTGTCTGTTCTTGTTTCCTTTCTCTGTTAATCAGCCTGCATTTCTGCCTGTCACTGTCTGCATCATGTATTGTTTCTTTTGTCAGTTCCTGCTGTGGCTTGTCTTGCTAGCTGATTGGAGCTTTGGTGTTTTAGTATGGCTGTGTGGATCACTCTGTTTTTACTGTGGGACTGAAATTTCACCAGGAGATTTTTTTTTAGTAAGGGAGCTTCTGTTTTCAGTGTTGCTGTGTGGATCACTGTTTTACAGGAAGGCTGAAATTTCAGCAGGAGATGTTTAGTTGCAAAGTGAGGCGACTGCAGGCGTAAATCTGAACAATTCTTAAAAAGTTTATGAAATAAATCCGCCAAACATGAACGAATGAATCACAAGACAAAACACGACACATTTCGATCTCTTAGGTCTTCTTCAGGCAAGATGCACAACAGTCAGGACAACAAAATTGAATTTGACAAGATAAGTGATTGCTCGTTCTTCATTTTTGTTGTCCTGAATGTTGTTTATCTTGCCTGAAGAAGGCCTAAGAAGTCGAAACGCGTCGTGTTTTGCCTTGTGATTTGTTTGTTCGTGTTTCGCGGATTTATTACCTAAACTTTTTAAGATTAAGAGATTTTTAGTCAAGGATTTTGGTTTTAAGTATGGCTGTGCGTGGATCACTCTGTTTTACAGAAGGGTTGAAATTTCAGCAGGAGATTTTTGTTGAGGAGATCTGGTTTTTCTCATAGCTGAGTTGATCAGTGTGTTTTATTGCAGGATTGAAATTTCAGCAGGAGAGATTTTAGTTGTAAAATATGTAAGTGGGAGGAAGGATGACTGTTGAAATGCTGAGTGTGTAAGTTAATTAGTTGTAATTGGGAAAAAAAAAGTTTGGTACAATGTCAAGTGTAGACTTGAAGAAGGAACACAGAATAATATGTGTGTTTATGTGTCAAGTATAAACTTGAAGATGGAACACAGAATGATATGTGTGTTCATATGTGATTATGAGGAACTAGGCTTCTGCTTGCTACTGTTAATTGTTGGTGGTTATTAGTGTTGGTCAGCACAACTTGTTTCTCAGAAGGATGGTTTCAGGATAATTACTGATGACTATAGTTGGATATATATAGTCTACACCTGTGAGTTGATAGGAAGGTGTTTTGTGTGATGAAAAGTCTTTTGTGTTGTTGTTTTAAGTCAGCCAATAATTACCTAAGAATAACTTTAAGGAAAAAGTTACAGTATGGCATTACACGGTATGGGAATGTTTAATGTGGTATGATTTTTTGGGGGGATGTGGTATAATGTTATTAATGCGGCTTTATTGAGCACTGAACTGTTACCATCTACCTCAAAGTATGGTGTGGTTTGTTTGTTGTTGTTTTTTTTGTAGCACAGTATGGTAGTATAATACAATAGTATGGTCTGACATGGTATGATGTAGTATGATAAAGTATGATGGAATATGATATTGTATCATAGGTATTGCTATGGTACAATATGATGGAATATGATATTGTATCATAGATACTGCTATGGTACAATATGGTTTGTTATATCAGATACAATATGGTATCGAACAGTATGTTATCGTATGCTGCATAATTGTTTTGCCTGATATTGTATGGTATTGTAATGAGAAATAAGGTAAAAGAAAAAGTAAGCAATGGTGTGGTTTGATATGTTGGAAGAAAACAACCTTGGGTGTACCTGGCATTGAAGAATACCAGTGATCAAGCCTGTGTATGAATAGGAAATCACAATATTTGCTTTCTTCTGTTTCCTTCCATGTTCTGCATATATTTAAGACTTCTTTCTTTAGGCTAGATTTGTTATGTTTTTCTTTTACATTCCTTTAATCATCGTTCATTTCTAAGATCGTGTGGTGCAGGGTAATGAGAGATTCAATGAAAAAAATTTGTAGTATGGTTGATATAACTTATATGAGAAATCTCCGATGTAGTATGAGGCATGTTGATTTTATGGTGCATTTTTAAAAAATGATATATGGTATAATGGGCTCTTACTTCTACACTCTATTTGATGATTTTATGACATACATGTCTTGGTGATATACAGTATATGAACAGTGACATTGAAGGTTTTCTGACTTTTCGTTCAAACTTTCCAGATAGTCCCCCCTGTTTATTTCAAACCTGGTTGTTCGCAAGAAAATCGCAGATAGTTCAGTAGCTGGCAAAGCCATGTTTGCCATAGTCTGACTGGCCTTTTCTTTGTTCTGTAAGCTTTTACTGGTATATCGAAATCTGAAAGTGTTACTTCTGCTGTCTTGTTCCCTGTTCTCCAACCTGTTCATGTTTCAGACAGGTACCATTCTATTTGCCTGCTGAACCTATGGTTCTGGTTCGTTCCTGCTTGTTACTTATTCAGTCGCAGCATTAAATTTTGTTTTGCTTCTCTTGATTGTTTTTCTGGCCAGTGCTGACAAAAATATGAATCATTCAACGCTGTTGGAATTTTCAGAATTGTGCATCCCTCATAAAATGACAGTTGTGCCATCATTCTTGCCAGGATGTCTGGTTGTGTTAAGCAGTTGAGGTAATAAGATTAATGAATGCCGCAATAAAACTGGTCTAAAACTTTGATTCCACACGCTGAGTGTCAAACTCAAAGTTTAGATACGTGTAAAAGAACTTGGCAGGTGAAAAAGAATGCCTAAATTGATAGTAAACTCTTTCAAGTCAGGTCAGACTGGTAGGAGTTCCTTCCTATGTCTCTGGAAATCAAATGAAAAACTGAATAAAGCAGATTGTATACAGGCATATTCCTGTCTTGTCCACTTTCATCATCTAAAGGGACATAAAATCCATGATTATACATGTGACCAGCCACTTGTATCGACCATTCTGTATGGCATGCCAGGACTAGCTTGGTGTCAAGCACAAATATTTTACCACTGACCCTGTAGTGACCTTGTTCTAAGATTGCCCAAGTTTTCAGTTTCTAAAGACATGACTATTTCTCATTCAGTCTGATTAACATGTTGACGATGATTGGCTTTAATCGGTCTTTTAAATTTTAGGAATCAGATTTTGTGTGTCTTTTTACCTTGATTAAAAAAAAAAAATCATGCATGGGTGTAGTTTTGCCTTTAAGCAGACTTTGACCTCAGGTCAAGTCAAGTCATACTGTGTGTCGCCCAGCTGTTGGCCCCTTCAGTAGGCAGAGCTACACCTGACATACAGGTTGAATCGAAGCAAGCTATGGGCATTCTGTTGTGCTATACTTATCCAAATTCCCTTCCTCATAGCATTGTTCATTTTTTATATCAGTGACTTGCTGGCACAGCATGATGCTGACTAAAAGTGAATCATTCACGCATTATTTGTATGTACCAATATCACTGACTTTCAGACTCCGGCCAATGGGCTGAAGGCGGCTGCCCAGCGGGGGTTGGTGGCCGTGTTTCAAGCCCTGTGTCGCAAGATGCCTGGCTCTCGGCTGGGGAAGCAGGACGACCAGGGAATGTCGCTGCTGCATCACGCCGCCATGAACAACCGCCCGCAGATCATCGCTCTGTTGCTGATCCAGTCCATGGACGTCAATGTACGCCGCAACAACATCCTGTCCACAGGTCAGTGGGGGGTCATGACGCGGGTCGCTCAACCTGCCCCCTTGTGTTTCAATGTCCCCTGTCACCCGTGTGCCTTCCGGAAGGAACCGAAGTGTGATTTTCATGTCCACCTTTTACATACAGTTAACTTGCATTTAGTTTACCTGACGTTGAGTTTGAATTCGTCTGTGTGTGCTCGCTTTGGATCTGTTTAAGAAATGAGGTGTCCTGTTGTACTTTCCCCCTTTGACCCGCACTCACCATAGAGTATTGCCCTTGTGGAAAGCTGTAGTGGTGTGAATTTGTAGGTGTAGTCCCTAAAATGATCTGTGGTGATCTTCTTTCCTGCTCCTGACATATCAGCAACAATTTCCCACCTTGTTTGAGTGTATCCATTATCTGGTTGGTGTGTTGCATAATGCTTTGACCTGGTGTGCAAGCATAATCATTTTTTTCTCCAAGTTTAGAATTGTTTTAAATCACCAGTTTCTCTCAAGAGAGTGCTTATTTACAAAATTTGATGAAACAAATCATGAAACTTTGTAACTGACAGGCTAGGTGGGGTTATTCTAGAGTACCAGTTGTTTGGCACGTGTTTGTTTTTTGTAAGAACGTGATGAGGTGGAAAATCAAATGATGTGTATTGAAGAATATTTTACAACCTCATGATGTGCATACATATATCCATTTCTAGAGCTATGTTGTAATACCCATCAGCTGATTGAACCAGTCAGAAAAATGGGTGGAGACATGGAAAATAGAAATGTATTAATGTAAACTGGGGACGATTGGGGATGAATTTCACATTGCTTTAGAAGATGGGGGGAAAAAATGACAATACTTTGAATTAGACTGATTCCAAGAAAACATTGATCATGTTCATCAGTGTTTAATTCGTGCTGTTTGCTCCACACTGGGATGAAACACAGAAACAGTTACATGAATTTTTATCACATTTGAGAAGGGAATATGATTTTAATTGGAACCCAAGTCTTAATGATGAAAAACGATATCGTATCCTGGTTAATTATTTTTTAATGAGAAGATGCATTAAAATGGTAACAATGGATAGGATATTTGAATTTTGAATATTGATGCAGTTTGTGTGGCAATAGTTTAGGTTGACTTCCTTTCTTAGATTAAGGTTGTTGTGAAAGGTGAGACAGTAAGCTGAACACACCAGTGGAAAATTAATAGAACAGTCAAAACGTTAACATGGATGATGCCGTAGTTGCAAACATGGTATACTATTGGAATTAGACCTGGGGTGAGACAGGAGAGAGAGAGAGAGAGAGAGAGAGAGAGAAGCAAGACAGAAGGAGCAAATTTTAGTTTTAAACTGTGATTAATTGTCCATGATTCTGTAATCAAGTCAGTAAATAATGAGCACTGTGTTTGTAGTCAAACAGCGGACCGGTAAGATTGAATGTTGTTCCCTATATAGCTGTCAGATGTTGCATACTTTTCAGTCAATGCATCCGTTTGGATTTTGCTTCCATATCCATAGGTACCCACATTACAGCCGAAACAGTCTTCTTTCAATAGTGTTTTGTAAATCAGACAATTATTTCTAGCTAACATGAACAGGATTACGTACATACCTTAGAAGTTTTAACTGTAATAAGATAATATCCATTTTGTTGTCTTTATATTCTTATTGTTTTGGTTATTTCCCATTACATTTAAATCAGAACTGTAGCAATTAGTGATTATTTTAAAAAAAATTCTGTGCTTTTTAAGTTTGTAACATCAGTGACATATTATCTCTTGCCATTTTGATTTCTACAATTTTGAAGCAGTAGCCTCTTTTTTTCCCTTTCTTCTCTGCATGTCTATTCATTGTACTCGATGCATGCTACTTTTTTTTTCTTTAACAAATAGTATGCAGTGAAATTAAGTAAAATGGGAAATTTTTGATGGCATTTCCATCCAGAGAATCAGGTTAGGTCTGAAAATCAGGGAGGGGTAGAATGAGACAGTGAAGGTGAAGGACAAGTATGCTTGTTCTGAAAGTAGTGTTGCCTTGTCTTTTACTTTGAAGTGCTTGAGAGTGTCATCTTTATGACTGAGATATCTATTTCTCTACCTCGAGGATGCATCAGTTGGTAAATCATAATGTGTCATAATACTTGCTCAAAGTCAGTCTTATGGAACCATTCTCAACAAAGTAGTGTGTGTGTGTGTGTGTGTGTGTGTGCATGTGTGTGTGTGTGTGTGGTGTGTGTGTGTGTGTGTGTGTGTGTGTGTGCGTGTGTGTGTAAATATATTTATGTGTGTTTTTTTTAATTGCAATCAATAATTTTTTTTTTTTGCAGTCTATTTTTGATTACAGTAATGAATTATTTGTTCATGAAGAGTCATAGTGATTCGGATATTAGGACTCAGAATTGATAACTTTCACAAGTGTGACTTGTTTGTTTTAACATATTTATTACAGTCATGTTCTGAATTTGTCTGTGTTATTGGGAAAAAAACACAAAAAAACAACCCCCAATACACACACACACAAACTCTGACTGGATCATGCTTATAAAGATCGGGGAAAATGCTTGTCATTGCAACAGAGTTAGTCATGTGGTTATTAATTTGATCTAACTGTTTTGATTTGCTGTTCAGTGTTCAAATCATGATGACATACACAAGACATTGCCAAAAAGTGTGTTCAGAATTCAAATTCTTGTATTCAGATCTTAGACATACTTAATGTAATTAATGTTTATGTTGTTCATGCAATTCTAATTTACTTTTAGCACCTACTGCATTTTGTAGTTTATATAGAAAAAAAGAAATCCTAAAGTTTTGTTGTGATTGAATATGTATATATAAATATAAATAAAGAAATAAGTATATATGTACATACATATATCTATGTCTATATATATAAATGTATGTATTTTAACATTAAAAACAATTTCCTTTTCTTCATAGTTACCTGTCAAAACAAATGCCTTATCTTCACTTGATGTGGAATATCGCCAAACATCAGGATTCCCCAAGGAACAAATTGGGAGAACTAAGAGCTAACTCGCCTCTATTCCACCAAGCCTGCTAGAGTGATGTCACGTAGTGAACTCAGAATGGTGCGCCCTGAAGTTTGGTTTTCTCCCTTTCCTTGGTAAAGGAACACACCTTTCTTGACTCTCGGCCTCAAGTTCCAGTCAGTCTGGCATAACTACACTTCCAGACTGATTTTGGCATTGGTAAAGTAAACTTTGTGTTAATACTGTGCCTAACGTTTTATTTGTTAGACTGTGTTCCCTTATGGCTCACTTGGACTTTTTGTGTACATGTGCACATCCATGATACTGGGAAACAGGTGAAATGTTGGCTGGTAACTGACTTTGATAATCAGCTAAAGAACTCACAGAAAAATGTGGATGCAGTTGATGGTTTGATGTGTGATGGGTTATGCATTTGTCTTGTGAAGTAAAAGAATTTGCAAACAAAATTGGTTTTGTGCATTTTATATCATTTTTTTTTTTCAAGTTAAAGTGTCGACTCAAAATGGTGCCCAAAAATGGGACATCGTCACAATGGCATACTTCCGTGCAAAGTTCTTCAGTACTAAAATGTCCAGCTGGAAAATGAAAGTTATGAAATGAGATGTTTTATTGAATAAAGTGAAAGGAATGAAAAAATGTGTCTTTTGGAATTTTGAAGTGAACAAAAATAGTCCTGAGGTAAGTTGCCTTCGTTTCCGCATTCAACTACTGGGGTAATGGGTTATCTACAAATGATACACGCTTTGGAGAACAAAAAGAAACACATTGTTTATTAGTGGCAATACACTAATTTGTCCAAATGCCCAAAATATATTTGAAAGTACTAAATTGTAAGCAGTAAATCGAAGCATTTTTCCAACCGCGAATAGCTTCGTTTCCATCTGTTAGTGTAACTTACGGAATGGCAGCCAACTGAAAACATAGCGAGTTAACCTAAGCACTTGAAATCATATTCTAGGCATGACATAGTGTCTGAAAATTCCATGCATGTGACCTTGACCCCCAACATGTGAACCAATTGTATTTCATTAGAGAGAAACTAGTTATCGTTTCCCGTTCCTTTGAATTTACGCAACGACAGCATGCTCTGATTCACTGCAGACAAAGAAGTTCCATTATTCACTCCGGGCACCATTGTCCTTAAAACGGTAAATTTACTATTTATCAATCATTGTTACACGCATACCTTGTGAACTGGTGAGATTGTATTGACAAGTTGCTTAAAACAATCTGCTTAAATAAGCGTCAGATTGAAAATAAGTGTCCATGTCCCAGAGCCGTTTCCCAGTATCGTGGACATGCACATATACAAATATGGATTCTGGTAGTAATTCGCACAGCTACATTTCCAGAGTAAGTCAGATATAATTTTCTGGAGCTGTTGGAACTGGCCTCTTTACCTGACATTTCCTTGACTTTGTGTCGTTTTACCCACTTTTCAAATTTCGACGTCTATGCACAGTGTGAGGACTGGGACTGGCTTTCAAAGCTATACTTCCAGGTTGATGCAATCATTGGTTAACCAGAGCAAGTTGATATCATCTGCAAAACCTGCTGTACTGTGACTGTGTGTTTTATGACCTACTTTGGACGTTGTGATTTATGTTCCAAAGTGTTTGTATATTGCTGGATCTTCTCCTTTTCCTGATTCTCAGAATGCTTTATTTTCTTAATTTGACTCTTGGTTGATATGGAGCCATTTAAGGAGAGCGGGGACTATGCTTTAAGCTGTCATACTATTGATGAGACTCTTAGGGCCACTTTGGCCTTTGTCACCAACTCTTGGTTGGAGAACTGTGCAGTGACATTCTCATGTGAACTTAAGTGGGGATGGATAGTTTCTCAGGTGAACTTGATACCACCATCCTTCTCACTGTTCAGGCTTTATGGTCAGGACAGGTATGTATGAAGAAAAGGAATTTTACTACTAAAAGTAGTTTTATGATATAGTCACTTTTGGACACTGGGACGCTTCCCCCCATCCTCGTTTGGTTGGAAAAAGGGCGAAAACTGAACTTATTCGCTCAAGGTGAATTGGTGTGAGCTCACTAGGGGAGATTACTCTAGTAGGCTTGGTGGAATAGAGGTAAGTTAGCTTCCCATTTTCCCAGGTTTTTTTTTTTTTTTTTTTTTTTTTTTAAATCCTGACGTCTGGCGATGTTCCATGCCAAGTGGAGATAGACATGTTTGGACAGGTAAGTACATGATAAAACTATAGTTGTAAAATTCCTTTTTGTGATATGGTCTGCACAGAGATCATCACAGCTGTCATCATCTTCAATGAGCCAGTCTGACTTGTTCAGCACACAGTGAAACTGACACTTGTGGCCAGCACATCTTTAATGTTGCACTTTAACCCTTTCATAACCTGATTGACCCTCACGTTGACCCGTATGACTGTGACTTATTTCTTCTCACCAAACTCCTGGCACCCAGAGGAATCAGGCCGACAGAAGGCAGGGGCGAGGGCGCTGTCCTCCCATCTTCAGTCTTACCTGCTAGAGCTGTGTAACTATCCTGTGGAGGGGTGGAGGGTGTGGCCACTGGTTTGCTGTGTCTTGGAGCTGTGTGCTTTTGACCGCCACATTTTGGTTTGTCACATGACGGTGCTTCCTACCTTCACCTGGCCGTCACTGGCACTGCTTGCGTTGGGTGGGCTTCCAGTGTTTGGGCAGAGGCAACCACACAGTCCTGTGCATAGACACAGATAGACACACACACACGCACACACACACACACACACACACACACCACACACACACTCATTCCACACACACACACACACACACACACACACACACACACACACACACACACACACACACTCATTCACTTGCGCATGCATGCAGTATGCACACACGCGCGTACACATACACCCTCCCCAACATACACACGCAAACACACACACTCTCTCTCTCTCTCTCTCTCTCTCTCTCTCTCTCTCTCTCTCTCTCTCTCTCTCTCTCTCTCACACACACACACACACACACACACACACACACACATACATGAGCATTTATATGCACATGCAAGTGTGCAAAAAGACAGACACCCATATGCACATGTACACACAAATGCATGCACACACACACACACACACACACACACACACACACACACGCAATGTGTGACCTCTCCTCTCTTTCTCCATCAACCCCCCCCCCTCCTCATTCCCTCTCCTCCCCACCTGCTTTTCAATCTCTCTCTCTCTCTGTCTCTCTCTCTCTGTCTCTCTGTCCTCTCTCTCTCTCTCTCTCTCTCTCTCTCTCTCTCTCTCTCTCTCTCTCCCCACTCATTGTATAGTCATCAACCAAGTTGGTTTAGCAGAGGTGCCATGATTGAAGATAGAAAAGTCATGGTTAGTGAAATTACATACAGTGGAGTGATCAAGTTTCCTATCTCCCTTGCCATGTGCTCACTGAAAATCCTGGCCGCTTGTTTTCCATTTTGTTTCCTGTCCTTCTGGAAGTAGATGCTGGAAATCATTCTCATGAAATCTGACATATGGCTAACATGCTGTCTCGCACTGGAGCTTCTGATACTGCTTTTCTCCATCCCTTCCCACACACTCTGACTTTTCCCATACCTCCTGCTCTCCTTCCCCATCCTGTCCCATGCTTCCGTTGTGTACCTCTGCCCTCTCTCTCTCTCTCTCTCTCTCTCTCTCTGTCTCTCTTTCTCTCTGTCTCTCTTTCTCTCTGTCTTTCTCTCTTGTCCTCTTCCTCTCTCTCTCTCTCTCTCTCTCTCTCTCTCTCTCTCTCTCTCTCTCTCTCTCTCTCTCCTCACAGACATACAGATTCACATCACTTTTCCGCTGACCCCTCTGTACATTCCCAAGCTTACGCACACAGGACAGGTGGGTGGTTTGCAGCATCAGAAGGAAGCAGGTTTTGTTACTCGTTAATCACTGGTCACTTTGTTTTCAGTTGGACTGTCCAGGTATACATGGCTTTTGGGACGATGTTAATAAGTGTCTGGTCAAGGCAACAGATGTTTGGCTTCCAATATTGCCTGCACTGAAGTTGTTGTTGTGTGTGTGTGGATCTATGTGTGTGACTTGCTTCAGTATATTTCATTTTATGTGTTGTTTATCTGTTGATGTATGAACATATTTATTCAGTGAATGTATTTATTCACATCAGGCAAGCTGAATTTTTATATTTGTTTGCCCAGTTATTCACTTAATCATATTGTTTTGTGTTTTTTTTTAATATGTTTTGAAATGTGCAGAACTTGTGTCTGCCCAATAATTTTCACTGCTCTACTTTCTAGACTTTGGGTCCTAGATCAGTTTTTCTTTTTTGTAATGCACTGCACAGCAGATCTGCGCACAACTCTGAAGTATATGTGTGTGGGATGATGGAGGTGGGGGCGGGGAGGTTGTGTGTGTGTGTGTGTGTGTGTGTGTTTGTGTGTGTGTGTGTGTGTGTGTGTGTGTGTGTGTGTGTGTGTGTGTGATTTACAAGGAAGGTCTCATTTGGATTATTGCTGTACAGTTTATTTAGAAGCATGAATATTGTTTAATCTCCTGGCTTTGAATAACATTTATTTTACTGGCAAGTTTTTCATTTTAGTATGTGTAACTGAAGGTAGTCAGTAGATATACCAACTGTAAACCTGTGTCTTGTGTTGCCCATTTGCACAGCACAGAATACAGGACATTGGGGTCATAACATAACCCATTACACGAAAAGCATGTATGCCTTGAATCACACCCAGACACACCCAGACCACACACACACACACACACACACACACACACACACACACACACACACACACACACACACACACACACACACAGCACACATAATTTATTTTCTAGATGTCCTCACCTTTATGTATTATGTCACTTTAAACCAGTGTAACCATGCATTTTTGCCAGATCTAACAAGACAATTTTTTTTTTTGCTTCTTTTTCTTATACCTTGCTGTGATTAACTAGTCTCTGCTTTAACAGACGCTTTTGAGATTCGCTTGCATCCTGTTAGTTTAATATCAGCATCTTCTTATTTGTCCATTACAGTATGAAATGTTGTCTGGGATAGCTTAGAGCTGACTACACTGCTTCTTTATTTCATTAATTTAAACTCATTGTTTAACTAAAGATGTATTTACCCAAAATGATTGTTGCACAGAAGTACTACTGAGTGGTGAAGGGACTCAAATGGATGCTCTTAGAATCAAACATCCATGTACATTATCTCAGTGTTAATGAGCATCATCATATTCGGAAACATTGTACTGAATCTAAATGAGCATTGTAGGAAAGGGAAGGACTCAACATAAATGACCATCTAATTGTAGAGAAATAGTATACTGAAACCAAATGAGCATCATCATAAAGAGAAGCTTGATACTGAATCCAGATGGCTGCTTATCAGAGGTAAACAATGTACTGAGTGTAAACTAGTATTTTAGTATATTAAAACAGTATACCAAATCAAGAGAGTTTTTTTTATACAAAAGGTAAACACTGTACTAAAACTAAAACTAAACGAGCATATCAGTGTAGGGAAATTTCATGCTGAATCTAAACGAGCATCGTAGTTAAGGGGAAACTCTAAGCTGAAAGTTGATGAGTATCATAATGAAGAGAAACATTGTACTGAGTTCAACTGAATGTCATAGTACAGAGAAACATACTATACTGAATCTAAAAGAACATCTGTGGTATAAGTAAACACTACGTTGAATTTAAATGAGTATCATGGTATACGTAACCTCACTTTACCTGATCTTATTTTGCATCCTTTTGTTTGTGTACATTCATCAAACATGTTCTTGTGCATTTGCGCGTATGTGTGTGTGTGCGTGTGGTGTGTGTGTGTGTGTGTGTGTGTGTGTGTGTGTGTGTGTGTGTGTGTGTGTGTGTGTGTGCACGTGCGTGTGTGTGTGTAAAACACAAACTTAATCATGACATATTAAGTTTCAGAGGAGCAAGATGACTGAATGAACTTAATGTATTATTCTGGGTTACTTCATGATTATTCATGCATTATTTATGTAGTGCAACTTGTATTGCCATTTAACTTCTTACTTACTGCAGTGTGTGTCATTCAACATATTGAATGATAAAAGTGTGTAATCTTTCATATCACTGATAAAAAAAAGTAACATCACAATGATACTTGCACTGTTTTGTCATGGAATAATAAGTAACACGAGAAAACTAATTGCTTATTGCACGTTTTGATGTCATAGAATCTTCGTTGTCATGATTTAACTTTAGGATTGATAAATCTGAACAGGGTTCTGGTGGTTGATTTTGATTTAAAGAAAAATTTGTTCAGTTGTTTCTTTTTTTTTTTTTCTTTATCACTTTGTGTTCAAATTGTTAAAAGTCAAATTGAAAACTAATTAACTAGTACAGCAGCAGACAGTCAGAACTGGTTTATATGTAAAGGAATAACGTGATTAAATGGACTGTAATGTTTTTTTTTTTAATTTTTCTCACACACACCCACACCCACACCCACACCCACACACACACACACACACACACACAGGTCCCACAGCCCTCCATATGGCGGCCAGATGCGGGGCCTTGGACGCGGTGGAGTGTCTACTGGCCAACTACGCCAACATCCTGGCCACGGACCAAGATGGCTGGGCCCCCATCCACCACGCTGCCTTCTTCGACCACCAGCCCATCATCAAGCTTATGATCCGCAAGAACCTGGGTCTCCTGGAGATCACCACAAAGAATGAGTCAGTACCAGCCTTTCTTTCTGTCTTCATGTCAAGATTTGTTGGCTTGATCTGGTGTCTGTGTTCTTGATAGTACTAATTTTACTCAAGCAGAAGCGTCAGCCACTGTCAGCCAAAGACGGATAACACAAAATGCCCCAGTGTGTGTGTATGTGTATGTGTGTGTGTGTGTGAGTGTGTGTGTGTGTGTGTGTGTGTGTGTGTGAGTGTGTGTGTGTATGTGTGTTTGTGTGTGTGTGTGTGTGTGTGTGTGTGAGTGTGTGTGTGTGTGTGTGTGTGTGTGTGTGTGTGTGTGTGTGTGTGTTTGTGAGCCTGTGTGTGTGTGTGACATGCATTTTAGATCCTTCGACAAATTAGATAAATTACTATCGTGCATTATATACTGAAAAGAAAAGTGCCCCTTACGTAATGTTAAAACCCATATGTCCTCTGTCTGTAATAACAGCAGCCATTGACTCTGGTCTTTCAGCCTCAAATCCAGCCCCCTCCTACTGGCGGCCAGTTCAGGAGGCCTGTCTGCGGTCAAATGCCTGATCTCACTGGGCGCTGACATCAGACGTCACGATGGGCAGGGCAATAACATGGTGACTCTGGCGGCTCTCCGCTTCCACACCAACGTGTTGGAATTCCTGATCGAATGGAACAACCCTGATGTGCCCGTCTGGAAAGTGTTGGTCGGTAAGTGCTGGAACAATATGTTCAGACTGGCTGTGTGGGTGTGTTTCTTCCTCGTATAAACAGGATTAGGGCTACAGTGTACCATCAAGCACATGGTTATGGTTGACGCTGGGATGTATTATGATAGTGAACATAGAGTACAACTCTGTCATGCAGTCTTAGACCGAAATGGAAATCCATAGCATCATCTTCATCATCCTCATTCTCATTGATCAGCGTTAAAAAAAGTTTCAAATTCTGTGGTCCTTCACGCCCTACTCTCATGGTGACCTCAGTTTCGATGTCCTGTCTGCATCTATGGCCTAGGTTTGATTTTGTTGGGGTCACCGGAATCGGCAAGTTCATGGGGGCTGTCATTGGAAGGACGTGGTGGCGCTCTCCGGAGGGAGAGCTCACTCACACCGGCTCTGTGGCTAAGCAATTATTGTCATCAGTATAGGGCTTAGTAGGTGGTGTCCTGCGTAGGTTGGATCTGAACAGGCACCACTGAACACCACCAAAGTGACTCGGCAGCAGTGCGGCTTCTTCTCTGGTGGGTTGCCTGCTGTTGACTTGGCATTGACTGCTCCCTGTGGATTGCCGGTACCAGGGCTACGGCAGGCTGGGCTGTGGCTGTGGATGGGGGTTTGTAATGAGCGGTGTGGGTGCAGTGCCACTGTGGTGGCAGAGAAGATGAAATAGCAACAAACAAACCACAAAAAAAAGGGGGAAACCCACAAAAAATACACACACACACAAAAATATGTTACTATGGTGGTGCAGGTGATGAACGAAAACAAAGTTTCAAGTTCAAGCTGACTCAGTTGGACTCTGAGAACCATGAAAATGGTGAATTGTGGTCTGAGTCACCATTTGCAGTCTTGAGAACCATGACAATGGTGAATTGTGGTCCGAGTCACCACTTGCACTGTGACAACCATGACAGTGGTGAACTGTTGTCTGAGTCACCATTTGCACTGTGAGAACCATGACAGTGATGAACTGTTGTCTGAGTCACCATTGCACTGTGAGAACCATGACAACAGTGAATTGTCATCTGAGTCACTGTTTGCACTGTGAGAACCATGACTATGGTGAATTGTGGTCTGAGTCACCACTTGCACTCTGATAACCATGACAGTGGTGAACTGTTGTCTGAGTCACCATTTGCACTGTGAGAACATGACAACAGTGAACTGGCAAAGTCACCATTTGCACTATGAGAACCATGACAATGGTAAGTTGTTGTCTGAGTCATCATTTGCACTTTGAGAACCATGACAACTGTTAATTGTTGTCTGAGTCACCATTTGCAGTCTTGAGAACCATGACAACGGTGAATTGTTGTCTGAGTCACCATTTGAACTCTGAGAACCATGACAATAGTGAATTGTCGTTACTTCTAATCATGTGTTTTATCATGTGACTAAACACACTAATGTCCCACCAAGGTACTGTTCAAGTATTATGGACTGTGTGACCATTTATACTGTTAGACAGCACTTTCCTGATAGTGTGAACTATGTGACCATTCACACTGTTGTTACACCAAACAGAAGGCACTAGGGTGAATTATCAGACCACTCACAGAGTTATTACACCATCAGGAGGTACTATTCTAATACAGTGAATTATTAGACCATTCACAGTGTTATTACACTATCAGGAGGTACTGTTCTAATACAGTGAATAATTAGACCATTCAGAGTGTTATTACCATCAGGAGGTACTATTCTAATACAGTGAATTATTAGACCATTCACAGACTTAGTACACCATCAGGAGGTACTATTCTAATACAGTGAATTATTAGACCATTCACAGTGTTATTACACCATCAGGAGGTACTATTCTAATACAGTGAATTATTAGACCAGTCACAGTGTTATTACACCATCAGGAGGTACTATTCTAATACAGTGAATTATTAGACCATTCAGAGACTTATTACACCATCAGGAGGTACTATTCTAATACAGTGAATTATTAGACCATTCACAGTGTTATTACACCTTCAGGAGGTATTGTTCTAACTGTGTGAACTATGTTACTATTTACACTGTTTTCACACATACCAAAAAGAAGGTAAACCAGTGATGACGAAGGTGAAGTTGACATCATTGAAGTAAAAATTCAGTTTAAATTTGTGGTGACTATGTAAGATGAAATGTGATCATTGAAATCTTAAAGCATGTGGTGATCAAGGTGACAAGTAAACCTGTGATGACTAGGGTGAAGTTGGCATCATTGAAGTAAAAATCTGTGGTGACCAAGGTGAAGTTGACATCATTGAAGTAAAAATCTGTGGTGACCAAGGTGAAGTTGACATCATTGAAGTAAAAATCTGTGGTGACCAAGGTGAAGTTGACATCATTGAAGTAAAAATCTGTGGTGACCAAGGTGAAGTTGACATCATTGAAGTAAAAATCTGTGGTGACCAAGGTGAAGTTGACATCATTGAAGTAAAAATCTGTGGTGACCAAGGTGAAGTTGACATCATTGAAGTAAAAATCTGTGGTGACCAAGGTGAAGTTGACATCATTGAAGTAAAAATCTGTGGTGACCAAGGTGAAGTTGACATCATTGAAGTAAAAATCTGTGGTGACCAAGGTGAAGTTGACATCATTGAAGTAAAAATCTGTGGTGACCAAGGTGAAGTTGACATCATTGAAGTAAAAATCTGTGGTGACCAAGGTGAAGTTGACATCATTGAAGTAAAAATCTGTGGTGACCAAGGTGAAGTTGACATCATTGAAGTAAAAATCTGTGGTGACCAAGGTGAAGTTGACATCATTGAAGTAAAAATCTGTGGTGACCAAGGTGAAGTTGACATCATTGAAGTAAAAATCTGTGGTGACCAAGGTGAAGTTGACATCATTGAAGTAAAAATCTGTGGTGACCAAGGTGAAGTTGACATCATTGAAGTAAAAATCTGTGGTGACCAAGGTGAAGTTGACATCATTGAAGTAAAAATCTGTGGTGACCAAGGTGAAGTTGACATCATTGAAGTAAAAATCTGTGGTGACCAAGGTGAAGTTGACATCATTGAAGTAAAAATCTGTGGTGACCAAGGTGAAGTTGACATCATTGAAGTAAAAATCTGTGGTGACCAAGGTGAAGTTGACATCATTGAAGTAAAAATCTGTGGTGACCAAGGTGAAGTTGACATCATTGAAGTAAAAATCTGTGGTGACCAAGGTGAAGTTGACATCATTGAAGTAAAAATCTGTGGTGACCAAGGTGAAGTTGGCATCATTGAAGTAAAAATCTGTGGTGACCAAGGTGAAGTTGACATCACTGAAGTAAAAATCTGTGGTGACCAAGGTGAAGTTGACATCATTGAAGTAAAAATCTGTGGTGACCAAGGTGAAGTTGACATCATTGAAGTAAAAATCTGTGGTGACCAAGGTGAAGTTGACATCATTGAAGTAAAAATCTGTGGTGACCAAGGTGAAGTTGACATCATTGAAGTAAAATCTGTGGTGACCAAGGTGAAGTTGGCATCACTGAAGTAAAAATCTGTGGTGACCAAGGTGAAGTTGACATCATTGAAGTAACAATCTGTGGTAACCAAGGTGAAGTTGGCATCACTGAAATAAAAATCTGTGGTGAACAAGATGAAGTTGGCATCACTGAAGTAAAAATCTGTGATGACTAAGGTGAAGTTTGCATCACTGAAGTAACAGTCTGGGGTGACTAAGGTCAGTGTATGTATGAAAACACTCCAATGAGAACTGGACAGCAGGTTTTCAGACAGGAAGCCCCCTCAGGCAAATGTTTTCAGCCATCGACTCCTTCCACTCTGAGGGAGTTTGTGTCGCAGCCAGCTCATGTCTCCAGATGCCCTTCTGCTATCGCCTTTTCCATGTTGCCACCTGGACTCGAATGAGCGCCTCCAGGATGGTCCGGTGCCTTTGAGGCCAAGCATTCCTGTGATGGATGTTTGAATCACCTAGCTGTCGGACACCTGTTGCTGGTTGGGAAATGTTAGTCTGATGACGTTTACTTTTGTTCCTCCTCAACCAGGCCCAGGTTGAACTGTAATCAGTCAGCATCAGTCATTGTTTTTAGATTGTTGTAAGTGCTTTGGTCCTCTTTTTCCACACAAGTTGAGAGACATTTCCTGAAATCATGGGCAGATTTGCTTACAAATCTTCTTACTCCAATCTCTTTAGCAAGGATTTTGTTAAGTTCAGTGTACTAGACTGTATTGCATAGGCGCATGTTTATTGTCTTACTGTGAGGCTGCAAGTGTGGTTTGGCTGAATCTCAGTTTGGTACCGCCCAGTGTACAGAGTGGCTCTGTTGCAGACATGTTGAAGGACAGTAGCATGGGCAAGAAGGACAGCGCTGTGAAGTGCCTGGAGGTGCTGTCCACCTGCAAACCAGACCACTGGAAGGCCATCCTAGATGCTGGTGGGTACATGGGCATGAGTTGATGTGTCTTTGCGTGACCTGTCAGCCGCTTTCAAGGATGCCCGTGTAACGTATTTCTCTTGATTTTTGTAACTGATTTATGATGTTCTGAAACTTTCGTATCTGTTATAGAATAATGTTTGTTTTTGCAAGATTAGGGGTGGAGGGTGGTGGCAGGGGCTAAGAGAGGGGGAGAGTTCAAAGTTTGTTATGCGTAATTTTATAACGCATACTTATTGTGCTGTCAGAGCGTCTGGTGCTTTAATATGATAATTGTTCGTAACTGTCACACCTGGCAGGTGGGTGTGAGGAGTTTGGGGGCTGGGCTTTGATGTAGTTCTTGGATAAATCTGACACTGCTAAGTCAGGTTCTCATTTCCTACAAACAAAAATTTCTAGCTCTTAGCATGGGAAAGTGTTACGTGGCACTGAATGTAGCCCAGGGGGAGTGAGACAGCTTCTGTATGAACTCCACAATGGGAATCTGAAAAACTAGCAGTGGAAAGTGTGACATTGCACTGAATGTAGCCCGGGGGAGTGAGGCAGCATCTGTATCAACTCCACAACAGGAATCTGAAAACTGTCAGTGGAAAGTGTTACGTGGCACTGAATGTAGCCCGGGGGGAGTGAGGCAGCTTCTGTATCAACTCCACAACAGGAATCTGAAAATGTGACATGCCACTGAATGTAGCCCGGGGGGAGTGAGACAGCTTCTGTATCAACTCCACAATGGGAATCTGAAAAACTAGCAGTGGAAAATGTGACATGGCACTGAATGTAGCCTGGGGGGAGTGAGACAGCTTCTGAGTCAGTTCCACAACGGGAGGCTGAAAAAAAAACTAGCAGTGACGCTTGAGTAATGCTGTTTCTGCTCCTGAATAAGCATGAGGTAGACCTGATGAATTGGACATGTGCTTCAGGGGCTGTGCCCGCTCTGGTGGAGCTGATGAAACTAGACAACGAAGAGATCCAGTCGGTGTCTGCCTCCGTGCTGTGCAACATCTCCGAGAATGACGACATCCGTCAGGCCCTGACCACGGCACAGGCAGGTCCCATCCTCATCCAGCTGTTAGCCTCCTCTGTGGATGACATCCAGTCACGAGCAGCCATCATCCTGTCCGACCTAGCCTGCGTGGACGGAAACCAGGTACAGTCTGTTGCAGGACAGGGGGCCAGGGGAGGGGTGGGTGGGGGTGGGGGGGCATTGTGAGCAGGTCATGTTAGTGTGTGGGACCAGTGTTAAGCTGGTGGCGGTGGTGTGTTGTCTCCTGTTTGTTGCTGTGGCGTGTTTAGAGAATACAATGATAACTGTGTTTTTCAATGTACATTTTCCATCTGTTGAAGACTGAATCTGTCTGAATGTGTGTGTGTGTGTGTGTGTGTGTGTGTGTGTGTGTGTGTGTGTGTGAGTGATACTGAGGGATGGTAAGTAATTAGAAAAACATTTGAAAAAGATCACTTCTGGTTATAACATTTTGGTTGCCTAGCTTGTTTTTTTTTTGTTGTTTACATCGAGAAGATGAGTGATAATTGTTTCTTTCTGACTTGTCATATGTATATTGTATGCATTCATTTGATGTAAAATAGAGCTTTTTAGTGGAACCTATAGATTCTTCATCGAAGAGAAAATCCGACATGCAGTGTGTCTTTCAGCCGGAGATGTTGACAGAGCATGCTATCTGTGTCCTACAGGAGATGATTGCAGCCAGCGGGGGCGTGGAGCCACTGGTCAACTTACTGGATTCTGAACTGGAGGATGTGCTGGTCAATGCGGTCAATGCTTCCGTGTTGTGTTCCGGTAACCATGCCAACCAGACTGCGGCTGCTGCCAGCGGGGCTCTGGAGCCGCTGGTGGAGTTCCTGACTGTGCCTCAGGTAGGGAGGCCTGGTGCATGGGGCTTAGAGTGGATCAGAATGCAGGAGAACAGTGAATGGTGTGTGTGTGGTGTGTGTGTGTGTGTGTTGTGTGTGTGTGTTGTGTGTGTGTGTTAGTGTGTGTGTGTGTGTGTCGTGTAGTGTGTGTGTGGTGTTAGTGGTGTGTGTGTGTGTTAGTGTGTGTGTGGTGTGTGTTGTGTGTGTGGTGTTAGTGTGTGTGTGTGTGTTAGTGTACGTGTGTGTGTGTGTGTGTGTTAGTGTACGTGTGTGTGTGTGTGTGTGTGTGGTGTGTGTGTGTGGTTAGTGTGTGTGTGGTGTTAGTGTGGTGTGTGTGGTGCGTGTGTTTGTGTGTGTGTGTGTGTGTGTTAGTGTGGTGTGGTGTGTTAGTGTGTGTGTGTGTGTGTGTGTTAGATGTGTGTGTTTTGTGTGTGTGTTAGGTGTGTGGTGTGTTGTGTGGTGTGTGTTTGTGTGTGTGGTGTGTGTTGTGTGTGTGTGTGTGTGTGTGTGTGTGTTAGTGTGTGTGTTAGTGTGTGTGTTAGTGTGTGTGTGGTGGTGTGTTAGTGTGTGTGTGTTAGTGTGTGTGTGTGTGTGTGTGTGTGTGTGCGTGTGTGTGTGTGTGTGTGTGTGTGTGTGTGTGGGTGTTAGTGTGTGTGTGTGTGTGTAGTGTATGTGTGTTTTATACATATGTGTGTGTGTGTGCGTTAGTGTGTGTGTGCTCGTGTGTGTGTGTCTGTGTGTATGTGTGTGTGTTTTATACATATGGTGTGTGTGGCATGTGAATGCATGCGTGCTTGTGTGCACTCACGTGTGTGTGTGTGTGTTGTGTGTGTGTGTGGAGAGAGAGAGAGAGAGATTGTATGTGTTTTATTTGAATGTCATATTTTGAATGGAGCAGTGTTGTAGTTATTTCTAGTCAAGTTTTCTGGAATTAGTAGAGACATGTAAATGGAAATATTTGTCTTCTGTTAGCCACAGGCTCCAATGACACGCTATTCCCAAACCAAAGTTTGTTAGGTTTCATATTAACACTTAAAATTCCGGTGAATGCAGAGCAGAATGACATCTGTTGAATCCAAGAATGGTAACTGCAATGGACCAAAGAGACCAGCCCTTCAGCATGGTTCATGTTGTAACGATGTCACACCGTGCACAAGTGCATGCACGCACTCAGCTCAGCATTCACTCCGTGCACACGCAATCTCTCCAAACAACCAGAAGGTGCACTACAATACTCTTCTTCTCCCCCTCCTCTCCGGGGAATAATTTACTAAACGATAATCAGCTTTTCAAATAATGACAACACGTTTGTTTTCCAATTTATAACTTCTGTTCCACCACTCCAGTGGAGGTACAAACATTCCACAGATCCACTAGCTGGGACCAAATTTCATCTCATTTTATATAATACTTGACAAATACTTCTTTCAACGGTTTCTCCTCCTCACTGGAGAAACATTATATACATTTTCCAAAAAAGAATCAAAAGATGGCTTAAAATATAGGAGTATCATCTGAGTTCCGACCCAGGGGGACAATTAAAAATCATTGTGGGTGAACATGACAAACGCTTTAAGTTTTCTCACGACTGGCACAGTCGTCTTCTCCAGCTCGATTCTCCAGCTCTGGAGACAATTAGGTGCTGCCGCAGCACTGTCACCCAAATACTTGTGCGACTGCCTCAGTCGCCTAACTGGTGCTGCCACAGCACGGGAAGGGCTGAAACATGAATGAAGTCTGTGTAAGTAATCTATTTCAAAATCTGAATAATGATAAATTCTTTTCCCTTTTTCCCTTTTCTTAACTCTCTCTCTTTTCTCTCCCCATCTGTCTATACCTCACCTGGTAATGGTAAATTGCAGGTGAAACTCGTTCCAAACAACCTGTCTGGTCAGTGTCCCCAAGCCATCTCCTTCCTATACTTTATTTTTCCTTCCTACGCTCTTCCTGAGTGATTACTCATCTAACTCTACACATTACCAGCCCTTGGTTACTTGACCAGTGGACAACGTCCGTCCATTCAACCAATAATCACCCTACATCTATTTTAATTAGCTGTTTTCATAGCCACCAGCGACACCGATCACACTGGTCAGGCCATGTAAATTATCCTTTCTTTTACCTTTCCTCTTCCCTACCTAGGGAAATGCTTTATAACAAGTAAGGGCGTACGCGATGGAACGTCACATGTCGCCATGTGAGGCTACATCACATGACAAACAACCAAATTACATTGTACAAAAAGTAACGGCATCAACCAAATGACAGCATACAAAAAGTGACAGCAACTACCAACTGAACACATACGGAAAGAAGTGTGACTTGTGGTGATGAGTAACATAAGGGCTGAAATGTGGTTTAGTCATATTGTGTTTGGTTTACTGGCATTAAATTGCCTCCTAGTGTTAATGATCTTTTTTACTTTTGAACTTAAAACTACAATTCATTTAACTGGCAGTCTGCTATACAGTTCATTTAATAGGCAGTGTGCTATTCATGATTTTGTAGGGAAAAAAAATTGACCTGCAGATGCATACATTATTGTACTTTGGTCATGACTATGAACTGACTCATGCAGGTGTTTCCAGAGTGATGATGAGGTATGGACACACACATGCTCAGCTTCTGAACAATCCACCTGTTTGTTTAACAGTAAGAAGATTCCAGATAATGGCATGATGAACACCATGCTCCTGTCTGAAAAGCCACCTTTGTTTTAACAGTAAGAAAGATTCCAGAGTGATGATGAGGTGATGGAACACACACATGCTCTGCTGTCTGAAACAGATCTACCTGTTTATTTTAAGCAGTAACAAAGATTGCTTCTGACAAACTGAATGAACCGCACAGGCTGGGCTTTAGCTGGTAGTTCCATGTCCTGGGCCACAAATTGTGTTAAAAAAAAAAATCAGTCAGCCCTGGAACATGTGTCACCGGCTGCCATGATCCTTGCAGAGCAGGTGACTGCACATGGTCATTCTGATGTTAACCATTATCCCCACTGTCACCTGCACCAATCCTCTACGGCCACCCTACCCACATGCTGTCTGCAAGATTGCCCCTTATCATCAACATCTTACTTCTTTTTTTTTTCTTTCTCTGAACTGCTCAATTTTTTTTTTTTTTTTTTTGGCAAAATTTCTGCTCACTCTGCCTTGATAACTGCTTCACTCCATCCACAAATTCATCATCGTTGCTAAAGGTTAAATTTTCCCCTGCATTAGAAGAGACAGAAAAAGAGCACACGGTTAGTTCTTGGTCATTCAATACACATTAGATTCATTCATTCATCCTATACCACTAGCACTGCTGTTTAGAGAGGCCGTGTAGCTGCCCCCTCCCTGTGAATTCTGGCAGTGAGTGTTTGGGGGGCACACTGTTTGGTGAAAATTTACCGTCGGATGTGAGGAGGCCTTGAACAGTGTGAACAGGGAGGGAAAGGGGGGAAAGAGGATGGGAAGGGGAGTGCCCACTGATGTGGTGCCTGGGACATCGTGAATGCAATCTTAGATTGTGTACAGGTGTTTTCACTGTGTCATTCACTGCTCACATGTGTTTGATGTGTGTGTTACATCAGACGACCTGCAGGCAGGAACGGCAGCGGCGATAGCGGCAGTGTGCTCCGGCCACAAGGAGAACCAGGACTCCGTCATGGTGGAAGGAGCTGCCAAGTGAGTGAAGGAAGGCCTCCGTGTCTGTGTGCAGTCACTGCTGTGCTGAGTGGTTCCCCATGGTTTCCCGTGTCCCTTATTTCTGCTCCTCTGTGTGGTTCCACTGGTTTCCTGTATCTCTTATTTCCGTGGCTGTGCACCACCCTTGCTCTGCTGTGTAGTTCTCTTGGTTTCTTTTGTCCCTTACTTCTGTGGCTGTGTGCCTCTTGCTTCTTTATGTGGTTTTCTTGGTTTCTTTACTTTTGTGGCTGTGTGCGTCGTGCTTCTTTATGTGGTTCTCTTGGTTTCTTTATTTCTGTGGCTGTGTGCATCGTGCTTCTTTATGTGGATCTCTTGGTTTCTTTATTTTCTGTGGCTGCGTGCGCACTGCTCCTCTGAGTGGTTCTCCTGGTTTCCTTTGTCCTTTGTTTTGGTGGCTGTGTGCATGCTGTATCTTCATGCAGTTCTCTTGGTTTCCTTGTCCTTTGTTTGTATGACTGTGTGCATGCTTCTTCTTTGCGTGGCCCCCATGGTTTTATGGTGCCCGTATTTCTGTGACTGTATGCACACTTATTCTTTGTGGAAGGTTTTTGTCATGATTTATTGGTTGTAAAGTTACGCTGCGTTCCCTTGACTTTGAGCTCTTGACCTTAGACAGAAGTGCCTGCCCTACTGGCTAATAAGATTAGTGAAAGAACTTCTGAGAATCTCAAAGTGTAGGTCTTAAAACTGGACAGAAATATCAAGTTCTGATAATTAAAAAAAAATTTAAAAAACAAAAAAAAAAACCCAGCATGTTAACTCAGAATCAGCATCACCTGTGCATTGTGTTGGTAAATGATAGAACAAGCTGATGAGTGATGAGTATTCATCACATGGAAGTCAACACCCAGACTGTATAGAGGGTCTGTCGGTGTTCCAGTGAACTAATGCAGATCTTCAGTCTTGTGAAACGTCCAACTTCCAGTCATGCCTCATTCATCTGATATTGAATTGATCTGACTTCTTCTTCTGCGGTTGATTATTATTGTTGATGTGTGTGTGTCCTGATTTATCCTCGAAACCTGTGCCATACCTGACACACTCTGTCTTCGACAGGCCAGATCATTTTTTCTCTAAGGGGATTTCTCTGTTAACTTGAGACTAAAAAATCCTACCCTGTGAGTGCAGGGGATGGTTTGTTCACTGGGGTGTCCTTCCCCAGGGCTAAGAGCTTGTAGCATGACTCTTGATCGCATAATGTCATAGGACATATGGGGTATTTCAGTTGATTTAACCATGTCACATGTCATCGCATCCCATCCAGCTAGGAACATCGCCATTTAGTTCAGGACTGCTTATTCGACTAGGCAAATGTTACTTATATTGCTATTAACCCTCATATTTGGCAGCATCCCCTTATCCACCACTTGGGGACCCGCCTGGTTGGGGATGGTTGTTCCTGCTCTAGGGAATTGATCTTTACAACTGGTGAAGTAATCAGTCACCTCTGAAAAACTGTTTTCTGTGAGGCAGTCGCAATGACGCCAAAGCATATAAAAGGCATTACTCTTTCATAGCACCAGAAGACTCTGTCAAAAAAAAAGTGAGCTTCAACGTTTACCCAGAAAGCCAGTTTGTTTGAATGGACTTTTGTGCAGATCCTCTCGTCTGATTTTTTTGAGAGCTGTGATTTCTCTGGATTTTTGTAGATTGAAAGTGAAGGAGATGCATCAGTTGCTTTACTACATCACTGCTTATTTACTTTCAATTTCAGTTTACTCGGCCAGTGTTTTGACACTGTAGGGAAGATGCTTCATAATAGGCAGTATGTAAAGACAAAAAATTACAATTTTGTGAATGATTGTTTTTGTTGGTTTGTGAAAGTTTTTACTCAGAAAACTGTAGGGTGAGTTGAGAGCAGGAAACATACAGGAGATCACTATGGTTAAGGCAAAATCCAGATCCCATTCTGAAGTTTTGTGTGGTGTTTTCAGCATTGTGTGTGCGTGTGAGTGTGTGTGTGTGTGTGTGTGTGTGTGTGTGTGTGTGTGTGTGTGTGTGTGTGTGTGTGTGTGTGCTAGTGTATGTGCGTGTGCATATGTGTGTGTGTTCATATGTGTGTTTGTGTGAGTGTGTGCGTGTGTGTGTGAGTGTGTGCATGCATGCATGTGTGTGCTTGTGTGTGAGGGTGCATGTGTGTGTGGTGTGGTGTGTGGTGGTGGGGTGGGTATGTGTTTATGTGTGTGTGTGCACATGTGTGTGTGTGGGGGGGGGGGGGGGAATTATATTCCTTTTCTTTAGAAAAAAAATACTGAAATTCTTTTCATGTTTTCTTAAATGTCAGTACAGCTATGAGTTAATCTAAAATTAAATTGGTTTCCGTCAGTCAGTGTATGTGACACTGTGTGCTGTGTGGTTGCTGCAGACCCCTGGTGGACCTGATCCGCAGCAGCCGCAGCACCACGGTGCAGGTTAAGGCGGCCAGTGCCCTGGAGGCTCTGGCCCAGAACAACCCCAACAGTCAGCGCATCTTCCTGGAGCTGGATGCCCCGAAAGCCCTCATCCGACTCCTGAAGGTGCTCACTTGTCTGGAGATGTACTTGTTGACAGTGTTGTTCTATCTGTAACAATGCTGTTATTGATTGTTTGGATAGTCTGAAACATATAAACTGACCACTCTTAGTCTGAAACGTATGAACTGACCACTGCTCTATTTATTCATTCATTTATTTTAAATATTTCAAAAGGAATTTAAAGTAAATCCTCCAGTTAACATGGACGAACAAATTACAAGAGAAAACACGACGCATTTCGAAATGGAGTCAGAACCAATGTTAACTCCAAGGGGAAAAATCCCTCTGTACAAGCCAAGTGTAGATTCAAACCCGCAACCCCAGGATCACCAAGATTATGAGTCCAGTGTTCTACCGACTGAGCTACTCTGGCCCCCCCAAAAGACAGAGAATGCATAGCCATACTGTGAAGTAATTGAAAAACAGCCATGCATACAATTTTTTTATTCTAAAAAATCGTCCAAGGGTGCTGTGTTTGCTTATGAGGGTACCCAAGAGCCTTGCCGAGTGTTCAGCTGGAAAACTGACAGGTTGACCACAGGTGAAAAGGATCAGGTGAGACTTACATAGACCAGTGAAACCCTTCATTGACCATCTCCAGGTACCCCACAACATGGGGGTCTCTAAAGAGACAGAGAGTCTTCAAAGGGAGGTCAGTCCATTCTAGACACAAACAGACATGTTCCAGAGAAACAGGTCTTAAAAGGGGATCAGTTCTTACTGGAAGGTATATCATGAGCAAAAAAAAAAAAAAAAGTGTTCCAGAAACGTTTGGGGAGAGGTAGAGAAAGAGAGAGATGATGTTGCTTATAGCCCAGCCGACCACAAAGGGCCACATCAAGGCTGTCACTGCGTTGAAGTCAGCTCTCTCAAGTCTTAGGGAGGCTATAAAGGGAGTGACTGTTTAAAGAAAGGGAGGCTTGTTTGGTCTTTTCACTGTGGCTCCTTCTGTCCTCTGATGATATCCTTTAAAGTCTGAACAGATACGAAGGTGGATGTTAAATTTATGTCATCCATTGTGTAGACGTGTATAATCAAGAGAAAAGATTATGACCGTTTTGCACACGAGCAAGACAGTGAAACGGAGTGTTGTTTTATGATGCAGAATATTTACACGGAAGTGCGAGAACAAGGGGCGTGCGCACTGTGGGCGTTGGCTGGACACACCAAGACGCAGCAGAAGTACATTGCCCAGCGTATCACCATTCCTCACATTATCCAGATGCTGCTAGAACCCACACAGAAACTTCTCTATGTTGGTGAGCGGGTCACAACCTTTATATCGTGTTACAGCGCTGTGTCAGCTGTTGGAATTCCTTCCATTACTCTTTGTCGCCCCACTCCTCCCTCCTTCTACCCTTTCTCCTGAAAAAAAAACCAGAAACGAATAGAAAACGCTTTCAGAAAACACACATCCCACCCCCCACACACCTGTCCCCCCAAATCTTCTCCAAATCCCTTTTAGCATTATCTCAGCCTTCGCAAAAGGGTGCATGACGGTACAAAGGCATAAAGAATGGATGCTTTTTTTTCTTTTTTTTTTTGGTGCTTCATTGCAACTTCTCCATGTCAGTGAGTAGTTTGCGAGAATGGTCATTGCACACTACAAAGGCGACTTTTTGAATTGGTTCTTTTGGCTCTTGCGTTGATTACATCCTTACTCTCCTACCTCCTTCCGCGGCTAAACACACACACACACACACACACACACACACACACACACACACACACACTTGCACACACACTTGCACACACACACACACTTGCACACACACACACGCACACACACTCACACACACACACACACACCCCACACACACACACACTTGCACACACACACACACACACACACACACACACACACACACACACACACACACTTGCACACACACACACACTTGCATACACACACACATACACACACATGCACAGACTCGCGCACACCCGCACACACACCACACACACACACACTTGCACACACACACACACACACACACACACACACACACACACACACACACACACACACTCATACAGACTCACACACACACGCGCACACACACATGTATACATACCCACACGCACTCTCTCACTCTCTCTCGCACATACATGCGCGTGCACACACACAGACACACATGCACATACACACACACACACACACACACACACACACACACACACACACACAGAGCACTCGCACACACACACACACACACACACACAAACATACACACACACACGCACGCACACACACACACACACACACACACACACACACACACACACAATACACATACAGGCAGGATGTAAAAAAGCTGGAAAGCTTATTCTTTAACCCTCAATAAAGATAATTTTGACTGATTGATGACTTACACACATACACACATGCACACTTCGCATCTCCTCCAGATCTTCACCATCATCTTACCTACACAAAAAAAAAGGTATGTGGGAGCACATTCTTTGCTTTATGGTAACATTTGAAACGCCTTTTAGCTGCATGTCATGTGTTATGTGTCTGTTCTCTCTGTCTCTGTCTCTGTCTCTCTCTCTTTATAGTTTTTAGAGTGATTTTTTTTAATTTCAGTAAAATTAGCTGAGACATCTTAATATTTTTTAGTGCAGAAAATAAGCCATAAACAGTCTTTTTTCAAGAAGAATTAGAATCTTTGGTGCATTTATTGTTGGGAGGTGTGTGTATATATGTAGTGTTTTATTCAGATGTTTCAAATCATTCACTTTACAGTGCATTTGTGCAGACCGATCAGCAGTAGGTTTGTGATGTTTATCTGCTTTCGATCAACTCAGATCATTTTTTTTATTCATACTGTTTTCATCACGCAATGGTTGCAGGGTGCATGACGGCAATAGCGTTGGGGCGGGAGAACATGGAGAACCAAAACAAACTGGCGGAAGCCGACGCCTTCCAGCAGCTGGTGCGGCTCCTGAGGACCAGGAAGAGACATGACTCTGTGCTGTTGATGGTCATCAAAGTGCTGGGCATCCTGTGTGTCGGTCAGTTCTCTCCCTTGGTGGACAGTGGTCCATGGGTACCAGGAGTAACAGGGCAGTGGTCCATGGGTACCAGGAGTAGCAGGGTCCTGTACATGACCTTGGACATTTTTTTTTGATACAGCGTTGGATATGATTCGTTTCATTGTCCTCTTTTTAACTGTGTGAAACATCCTGTCTTTTTTGTCTTTGGGATTTTTTGTTTTGTTTTTGTCTTTTTTTTTTAAGTCTGTTTCAGTACTTATTGATCTGTATGTGTGTCCATTTCAGGGGAAATTGTGATGGTATCGCTTAGGTAAGTTAATAAGTGTGATATATATAAGTCAGGCTAAGGATTTAAACAAAGAACCTCCCTTGGGCCAAGTGCATATCCACATTGGACCTCTGTTACAGTCATGTTGACATCCACAATGAATCTCTCTGTTCTTCCACGCACCAGCATTCACACACATTGTCTGCATAGTAACCCAACAAGCAACCACTTCTCACCAAGTGGATATCAAAAACTCCCAGCAACTTCTGAGGTCGCTTTCACACAGTATCCTGTCGAAAGCTACAACCAGTCATCCACACGCATTCAAACCAGTCTGACAATAGCATCAGCACAGTGCCTTACAGCAACACCTGCTGAACTAGAAGAAGACTCCTACTCTTTGACCTTCACCATGCTTCCTGGGTCTTCCATGACCCAGTGACTCAACAAAAACATCATATCTTATGAACAGATAGAGCTATGCTCACGAAATCTTAGGAGTTCCTCAACTATCTTAATATCCATTGGTGACTGAAATTTCATGTATGGGCAGAATCAGTTATCAGCGTAATTAGTCGCAGTTACCCCAGGACCTATACATTTCAATGGGTCCCACATGACTCGCGCCATCGGGTGAGGAATAAGTTGCTGAACCGCCCTTTGTCAGGTGTGGGTCTTACAAGACCCACGCGATCTGAATAGGGATAAGCAAAATGTGTGGGTCTTGGGCGACCCGCACGATCGGGTCTGTGTAGTCAAAAACGTCATCCGGTGAAGGTTAAGTGAATTGTCATGGATTCGAGTCTGTTCATCTTTACTGAAAAACCTTCAGCTGACTTAGCCCTGAGCACCACACCTGATGCTTCGAGATCTTAGTGGATAACTAACATCCCTTTGACTATTAAAGAAAGGTTTGAACTCAGGAGTTCTCTCTGCCTTCAATAATCACTGTCATCTGCCAACAGTTACTCCTCATCTTTAACCTCCTTCACACAGTTTGAAGATCTGTGCTGGTGGAGGGCCCTGTTGCTGATCAGCCAGTGAACCTCTTCTCTACCATGCTCTAAATTGTTTTCATTTAAAGCACTTGAAGCCCTCTGTGAGAGGTTCTGCTTCCTTGACAGTCCCCCCCCCCCTCCCACTTTAAAGATGATGCCATGCATTGGGTGAAACACATTCAAGGAGCAGAAACTCCTCAACTTTAATCTAGGTCTCTCTTTAGCCTACTTCTACAAAACAGCACAAGCGGTTCTATCTTGTATATGAAAATTGTCTCCGATTCGGCTTCTACTCTTGCCCTCGCAGCAGCAATTTCGAGGTTGCCTCTCGACCCCAGTATCAGAGTTCTTTTCGACAGCGTTGGCTGTTCCTTTTCAAACTTCGTTCATTTGGCGCTTGCATCTGTCCCAGTGTTTTGCTGAGTTCCTATGAACTTGCGGAGTACATCTCCTGTATATCCTAGTTCTTTCCCCACGCTCACCTGTTTCTCTGTAGGAGTAAAGCTTTCTTCAGCCTTTTTTTCTTCTTATAAGTTTTAACACCACTAAAACAGTGAGGCTGTAAACCTGGAAAAAGCCAGTTAATAGCTTGTCTGTCGGCCAGTGTGAGTACACAAACCAATGAGAGTGTTCCTAAAACAACAGAGCCAGAATCTTAAACCACACCTTCTGTGAGAGTGTAAGGACCTTGTTCTTCATTCCTGTGAAACGATCTTTGATAAATACAACAACCCTACACAAAAGTCAACCCTCAACACTTAAAAGAACTAAAGGAAATAATTGCTCAACACTTAAAAGAACTAAAGGAAATAATTGGAAAGAGCTAATCGAAATTGTCTTTAATGGACACTTTGTCTCAGTGTTACAGTAGCTTGAAGAGCTGTATCAGTTGAGAGCCTAAATGCTAATGGGCCAATGATCCTATTCTCTACCATGCTCAAAAATGTTATCATTTAAAGCACTTAAAGCATTTATAGCCCTCAACAAGAGGTTTTGCACCCTTGACAATGTGTAAACTTTTGAAGTGTATCTAATGACGGAAATCATTTTGACATTGGATTTCCATAGGCCTGCACCGTTCCATGTAACTACCTCCTCTTTCTTGTGCCAGGAGTGGCGTACCGCAACAACAAAGTGACACAGCGTCGCATCGCGGAGGAAGGGGGCATCCACGTCCTGGTGCAGATCTTGCTAAACCCATCGTCGGAGGAGGTGCAGGTGGAGGTGGCCATCTCACTGGCCAGCGTGGTGCTCAGCAATCGGCAGAACCAGGAGAAACTGCTGGAAGAACCTGACTTCAAGTTTGACATTCTCCTTGACCTCCTGCGATCCAAGAACGAGGTCAGTTCGGGGTCACTGGTTTGGATCTCCGTCACAGCGTATGTCCCTGAGTGTGTTCCTTAGATGTGTATTTGTGTAAACAAAGTGGGTGTGCTAATCCATTTGTTTGACTTGTATGCATGTGTATACATGTATGTGTGTGCACCTGTAATTGTGGTTGTTTGGGTCAAATGTGTATGTTGCTTTTGTGTGTGTGTGTGTGTGTGTGTGTGTGTGTGTGTGTGAGAACAATTTATTCAATGGTTGTGTTCTTTATAACAGTTTTTTTTGTGAAGCACCTGGAATTGACTTCGAGGTCACGAATCAAAGTGGCAGGCCCTGTGAGAACTAGTAGCTTGCCATATAGTACATCTGGTTGGGCGGTGACCAGATCATGACACAGGCATTTCTTCATGTCACTAAAACCTGTACTGTGCATTCACAAACAAGCCGTTGAGTGTGGCCATTAGAGTTTGGTGAATGTGATGAAGTAGACACTGACTGTATGGTTGTTATGGTTGATGGGAAGACTGCAGGAAAAATGAAACCATATACAAAAATCATCGGAAGGTTGTTTTTTTTTTCTGTTACCTGACTGAAAAACGACAAAATGATGAAAAATGTGCATATGTTTAAAGGTTTGCAACCAGAGATGAAAGAAAGTCATATTTCAGTGGAAAATAGATAACCCAGGATCTTGAGACTGATGCAACAGATAAGTGGCTAGTTGAAACATGAAATATATATTTGAAGCATGCATTCAGAATCTTGCTGCCAGTTTAAATGCAAAATTGTCACTGAACTTTTTATGTCCTTGACGTAGGCAAATATCTTGTGACAAAGTTACAAAATGAATTTTTTGTTGTTTTTTTCTTGTTTAGCAATCCAAGTCCCACTACTCTTGTTGCAGGAGATTCGGTTGCATGCAGGGATGGCACTGACCATTTTTGCTTTCAATAACACACCTCAGCAGTTTGCCATCAGAGAGGCAGGAGGCATCAAATACTCCGTCTTTCAGCCTTTCCTGGAGGCAGAGGATGAATTCCATCAGTGTTACGCCGCCTTCCAGGTCAGTACTTTTGCCTTGTCTATCTGTCAGACCAATACTGTGTAAGCTGTATAAGGCCAATCTTTTTTTTGTGCCTATTACATAAATGTAACAAACAGAAAACACCCACCTGTCACCAGATTTTATCCAAGTGCTGTGTTTCCTCATATCTCTCTCTTGGTGTTTGTGTGTGTGTGTGTGTGTGTGTGTGTGTGTGTGTGTGTGTGTGTGAATGAGTGTAAGAACCTACCTCTAAAAAGGTTTGTTTTTATGGAATTTCTGAGGTCATCATAGAGAGATTCTACTCTACCCGGTATCACTTCTCATGTATATAGTAGAACACGCAGACATGGGTGTAGTCTTACACAAATGATAGCCTCACACCAAGAATGTACCAGGAACCGTTCGGGAAGTTTATTCCATGGTGAGTTTGTTTGAATTTATCAGGAAGAGTTTTGGAAGTGTATTCCATGGAAAGAGGATCTGTTCCCAAAGGAGTTATGTGCAGATGGTTGATGTTCAAAGCAAGGATCTCCAGATTAGAAGTTTGCAAGTTAGATCTGAAGGAACACAGACAGATATTGAGCACTAAAATTCTCAAAGCATGTACTTTGCTTGAATTCCATTTTCGTTCTGTTCTGTCAGTATCAGGAAACCAATGCAGACTGTAGAGAAGTGATGCTGGAATTCAGACAGCAGAAAAAAACGAGCCAAACAGGTTCTGAACCACCAGTCTGTCAAGATGATTGTTCATCCTCATTCTTATGGATAAAACAAAAAAAAAACGTTGGAATTTAGACAACAGAAAAATGAGCCAGACAGCATGGTTCTGAACCACCAGTCTAACAAGATAATTGTCCTCACCCTTATTGTGACTGCATTGAGAAATAAGTCATATTCTGTGGTCCTTCATGCCTTGCTCTTGTGGTGACCTCAGTTTTGCATTCAGTTCATTGTGTTACTGACATGGTGATGCCTTGCAGAGGGGGACACTTGTTCTGCAACTAAGCAGTTTCTGCTGTCAGTAAGGGGGCTTAGTAGGTGGTGTTTCACGTGCGCTGGACCGGAACAGGCACCATCGAACACCACCTGTACAGGGTCTCCTTTGGCGAGTAGTCCCGTCACAAATCTGGGTGTGGCTGTGTGTGTGTTGGAGAGCTGGATTTAGCAGCATGAGAGAGATTTGCCACTTGGGGGCTGGGAAGATCAGCTATCCCCCCAAAAAAAGAAAAAAAAGAGCAAGCTGATTGTGAAGGTGACTCCAATATTTAGTGACAACCGTCCAAACACAAAAGCATACAAGTATCTCGGCTGGGTAAAATATCAGATGGTGATACTGTAGATCTGTGGAAAAGTCAAAAATATGTGGCATGTAATCAGACAGTTCATTTCATGTGTGTGTGAGAAGTATGAATGGTTGGGTGGTGCAGGTGGTGTTGTCACATCTGTTCAACGATTCTCGTCTACTTCCATGCTTTACTGGGTATACTTCACAGTGTAATGCAAGGAACACATACAAGGCCCAACCCCACAATTTGGCAGTGTCACAAGCAGTACTGTCAGTGGTCATCACCCTTTCTGCTCTATCCCAGATTGCAGATTAGTTGGCTCATTGAAATGTTTATGACTGGAAATCCAAGATAATGGACAAATTTACATTAGAATGATGCATGCTTGGAAATGCAAGTCTGAAGATTATTTGATATATTGGAATGCTGCATGACTTGAAAATTCATGAAAAGTTAGTTCATGAATAGGAACTTTGTATGGCTTGGAAATACATGAAAGACTGGTGGATAGATTGCGCTGCTGGATGGCTTGGACATTTGTCAGCAACCTTAGCAGATAAGCTGATAATGAGCGAAATGTTCATGCACATATATAGGTGGATCTCTGGAACCCTGTTGCTTAGGTGGTGGTGCTCGCCAGAGTGATTGTGGACCGGGATCAAGTGACGCTGACAGCCCAAGGCATCAGACAGCTGGTGGACAAGCTCAAGTCCCCCGACGACAAAGTGCTAGTCCTGGCCTGCAGCCTCCTGTCCAGTCTGGCTCACACTCGTGCAGGAATCCCCGATGCCATGATCACCACTGGTGCCATTGACCTGCTTGTCAACCACCTGAACTCTGCCAATGATCAGGTATGGTTGGTTTGGACCTGTTGCCTTCATTTCACCTTCTTTGTGGTGTTATCGGCTCAGGTGTTTGTTAATTTCACATTCACTTGCTCCCCCCCCACCGCCCCCCAAATCTTCCTCCATAGAGAATTCACATACAGTGTTTACTAAAGACAGGTTTTTTTTAATATCGTGGGTTCTGAGACAGTTTGTTTTTTAATATCATGGGTATTGAAAACAGTTTTTTTTTAATATCATGGGTATTAGGCATATTTGTAACCAGTGACAGTGTCATAGAAATGACCTTTGTGTTAGGAACTCTCTACAGATGATCGATTTTAGAACCATTATTCAAGAAAAACATCACTGATGTTGTCTGACACCTGGTCAGGTTCGCAATGCGGCGGCCGTGTCTCTGGGGTACCTGACCTTCAACAAGACAGCAGCCCGCACCCTGCTGTCCAACTGTCGCAACACGCCGGGCCTCTTCAACAAGCTGACGGACAACATTGGAGTGGATCCGCGCATCAGCCAGCAGTTTGTCGGAGAATTCCAGCGTGCCAAGATGATAGGTCTGCCTTCGCAGTGGTGAGTCCATCTTAGACAGAGGAACCACACTGTGGGAAATTTTGCTGGAGTGAAAAGGGTAAGGACTAGAGGAGGAAAGTCAGTATGTGTGGCAAAAGACAGATCTCAGGTGAGATGAGGTGGGGGCATCGGAACATTTTGTAGGAGAAGGGGTGTGGAGGAAACTTGTCTTCCAAAACTGTTGTGAGGTGAAGGTGTGTGTGTTGATTTTTAAAATATTCATGATAAGTGGGTGGTGGTGAGGGGGTGGGCTGTCTTACTCGAACTCGTAAGAGGTATCCCACAAAGCGTTGCGAGGTGAGCATTCATTGAACATTAAAGTTTTGAGCGTACAACACTGTATTTTTACCATGCAATTTAGTGAACCACTGGCTTTTTCTGGAATATTGAACATTTTCCAAGGCTGAAATATTGTTTTTTCAAAGAAAGATTACCTTCCTTGAGATGATTCATCAAAGGCATAAGAATTACACTGTAGTATATCTTAGTGGGTTGACAGATTTGCTTCCCCTGTGGCAAGTCATCACAGGACAGGAATTACACTGTAGTATATCTTGGACTTTTGCTCCCATAAGAAAACCTAACACAGAGCAACTTTTATTCAAGACTGGCACAGCCTTTTAAACTTGAATAAAGTCAGACAAATACAAAGATGAACAATCTAATAGCGGGGGAAAAAATCAAGCACAGGCCAACAACTGAACTGTCTTCATAGTAATGACTTGGCAAAGATTTGGACTTGAGGGGAGGAGGTTGAAGATGGAGAAACTGGGAACATAAAATTAAGAAAATATATCACAGATATGAAAACTCTTCACTAGCTTCATGAGGGAACCATCATAATCCCTTTCGAAGGCAGATCTATTTGTATTGCCTGCTCCGAGGCCTTTCGTCTGTGGTGCGTCTCTATTTGACGCCAGGAGCACAGACACAACCAGCTGTGTCTCCCCGATGAGTTCCGATCCAGCGGATGAAAGGCCTCGGAGCAGGCAATACAAATAGATTTGCCTTCAAAAGGGATTACGATGGTTCCCTCATGCAGCTAGTGAAGAGTTTTCATATCTGTGTTATATTTTTTTAATTTTATGTTCCCAGTTTCTTCATCTTCAACCTCCCCCCCCCCCCTTTAGTCCAAATCTTTGCCAAGTCATTATTATGAAGACAGTTGAGTTGTTGGCCTGCGCTTGATTGTTCGTCTTTGTATTTGTCTGACCTTATTCAAGTTTAAAAGGCTGTGCCAGTCTTGAATAAGAGTTACTCTGCGTTAGGTTTTCTTATGGGAGCAAAAGTTACCCTACATGTTTATCGTTTACTGTTCCCTGCCTCACTTCTTTCTCAATTTCCCTTGGTTAGTCATGACAAGTTATATTGCAGTGTATCTTGGTGGGTTGACAGGTCTGCCTTATCTATAGTGAGTCGTCACAAGAATAAGATCACAGTGTATGTTGGCGAGTTGACAGGTCTGTCTTCCCTATGGGGAGTTATCACGCAAATCCTATTGCAGAGTATCTAGGTGGGTTGACAGGTCACATTTTACCTGTTAAGTCATCACAGACTGAAGAATTATACTGCAGTGTATCATGGAGGGTTGATGAATGATGATCTGCAACTCTCTAATCAAGTCATTTCAGTATCACTAGATGTCTCAACATTGTTTATGTTGGCCTCTTTCAGCTTACAATTGTTAAACACCTGTTGTGAGTTTGTCATGTTATTTTCACTTTTTCCCCAATAGGTCATCAAGCCATCATTCACCTGTGACATATACATTATTTAAAGGTGTATCTGGAGGCATGGTACAGCAAAAAACTTCTGTTAAGGATTTTCTTAATGTTTTCTTTTTTTCCCAATTAAATCCCATTTTGATACAGAACAAACTGGTAAGATAAAAATTTCTCAGCTGTAAGAGCGTATGATACTAGCTTGGTTTAGATGGGCCCTGATTTTGTATTAATGAGAATGAATCTAGGAAAGAGAGCGTTTGACATGCTGGCTTGATTTGCGTTTGCAGTTTGGAGATCAATGGAGGACAACCAATCCGAGAACCTAGCAGAGCAGGTAAGCTGCACCTTTGAGTTGATGGAACAATGTGGTAAAACGAGCCAGAAGTTGTCAGCTTTATTGTTGTGTTAGTCAGGGTGTGTGTGTGTGTGTGTGAATGCATGCATCTGTGTTTTGTTTCTTTCTTCGATATTTTGTCATGGTTTCTTCGAGAAAACCAAGTTCATGCTGTTATGTCGACTTATGATATTGAGAGTGCAGTAAGTTTGTTGTGCTTAATTATTGACATTTTAGAAACACATTTACTGTTTAAGAGTGTGTTTTTTTTTATTCAAGCCAATGTTACATTTGTCTTGGTTGTTGTGCCTGACATAATTTCTGTTCCAAAATAATAAAGTTATTGCTATTCCTATTTGAGGACAAATAACAGGTTGCTGTTGTTTGAATTCGACGCTAGTTCTTGGAGAATTGTGGTAACATCTCACAGATTGTCCATGGTCAGGTTTCAGTTTGTAAGTGTAGAGCAGACTTGAGCTCTTGGAGAACTGCAGCAACATTTCACAGATTGTTCACTTAGTAAGTGTAGACCAAACTTTAGCTCTTGGAGAACTGCAGCAACATTTCACAGATTGTTCAGTTTGTAAGTGTGGCGCAGAGCTTGTCAGCCTCCAGCAGCAGAAGCAACAAGCGCTGTATCCCAAAACATGTGTATGCCACAGGTCATTCCAGGCCTCAGACCTCCCACAACCGACAACGGCACAACGCCCTGGCGCCCCTGTCCAGGGCGGTGTCGGCTCCCTCGAGCCGGGCAGCATCCCGCAGATCCCACGTTCCCAGCATTGTGGTGCAGGACTCGGAGAACAAGATGCCCAACATCAACACCAGGCACAACGCCTCCGCAGAGAGCGGGCGACCCAAGTCCTCATCCACTCCCCTTTCCGGTAAACAGAACGGCTTCAAGTCTCGACTGTCTGCTTGGAAGATGGACAAGAAGTGATGGAGTGGAACTCAGGAAGCTTGAACTTTGGACTTTCATGAGATGGCTTGTGTACAACAGATGCAGGGACACAAGTTTATATGCAGATATGACATTCAGGTCCTGCGTATGTGCTGCATGGAAATCAGGTTGATTCATGGGCAAATATGCAGGCAAGAGCTTGTCAGCGTGCAGTTGTCTGCATAAATTTGTGGCATGGAGATTTGGAGCTTGATATGCTTGAACATGGGTGACTGAGTGTGTGACTGTGGTGCCGAGTTGAGGATTTGGTTTCTTCTACATTTGGGTTAGCTCTGCATATAATTATGTTCATTTAAAAAAAAAATGAAATGTGAATATTGATACTGTGTCACCGTTTCTTGACTTTAGTTTGTTCCAGAGTATATTGTTCAAGTTCTCTCTAGGTAAAGCCAATATTTTTCATCGCCATTATGGAATCATCAAAGTCATATCTGATGGCAGACACATGAAAATAATAAATGCGTCACTAGTGTCCGAGTTAGTTTGACATCTCTTGATACTGTTCAGTTTGACATATCCGGCAGAATCAGAAACTAGCATTCAAGATATATGTCATATCATTAGGATTCTTATTTCATCTTTTCTAAAGGCTTTGTTCATATTCTTATAATCATCGGTGGTCCTTCTGGATCTTGCTGAATACTCGATCATATGTTGAGACTATATTTTGTGAATTTTTTTTGTCGCCATACAAATTTGAAGAGATCCGCTTCAGTATAAGTGATTCACCTTCAACTTGAGACCAGTTCTTTTGATTGCATGTTATTAATCTGTGATACCATTTTCAAAGTTATTCCTGAATTGTTATTTCATTGGTTTTTCTTTTCACATTCCGTCCATATTGCAACACTGGTGACAATTACTTTTTTCAGTTTGCATCAAATCTTCAGTTTATTTTTATATTCTTTGAATTCACTGTGATCTAGTTAACTGAGGTTGCATTAAGTAATTTGTTGAATTTACTGCCATTGCACAAGGTGTTTATTTGTTTCCTTTTTCAATAGTTGCCACAAATCATGTGATACCTTTATCAGCTGCGGAACAAAACAAAAAATAATGAGAAAAAATGTGTTCGGTTCCAGCCTTTGTACACTGGGGAGATGTGAGAGGACTGAAAAATCTGATAATTTACATTTTGGTAGAGAGAAAGATTGGTCATATAGTTTCTGTCAGCAAAATGGCCTTCAAAAAGCCTCCATATTTGATGATGTGATCTTGTTCAACTCTTTGTGATGGTAACATTGTTCAATGGAAGACAAAAAACAAACAAAATGGATTTGTGGGCACCCAGAGAAGATATGCAATTGTGTGATGTCGATGGAAGAGAACTTTGGCAGTCATCATTTCATCACCAGGACTGTGCAGTAAAAAGAAATGATTTGTTGGTACTTAGAAAGCAATGATTTTTTTTTTTCTGACAACATGAATTACAATAGAGCTGCTATTGGATGGACTTCTTGTTGGATGCTTGATGCATGCGTTACAGAATGTGAATGTTTGGATCAAACTGTGTGTGAATGGTTGATGGATCATAAAATTTATAAAGAGTTGGTGAACTGACCACTAAATGGATGTTGATGTATGCGTTATGAAATGTGTGAAGGAATGATGTAGGGATCGTACAATGTGGTCCATTTTGATGACTCATGTCAGCAGGTGAGATGGCGTTCCTCTGAATGTAAGCACTGACAGCAGGTGAGACGTGTTCCTCTGAATGTTTACGTTTATTTTCATGTTTTGCAGTCATTTGTAAACCTTTACTCTTTTTTCACTGTTTATACGCATGCATGTAGACTACTGCAAGAAAATGAATCGTAACATGTCAAAAATTACCCATATCTGCTTTTGCACAGTTGTATATCTAGCAAGTTTCAAACGTCATAACATCTGCAGCATGATGCTTAATAGCAAATCATCCAGAATGGATGAGGTAGGCAAAACATTTCTGTCTCACAAATTGAGATTCAGTATTATTTCTGAAGTCAGAAATGTCATAATATCTGCAGCATGATGCTTAATAGCAAATCATCCAGAATGGATGAGGTAGGCAAAACATTTCTGTCTCACAAATTGAGATTCAGTAGTATTTCTGAAGTCAGAAATAAACAAACAAACAAAAAACACTGAGAGAGAGAGAGAGAGAGAGAGAGAGAGACCACTTAGAGAACAGGACTGGGTCATGAGGTGCAGTTCTCGGGAAAACATATTTTAATGTACATGTGTGGTCATAAATATCATGCCATACTTTCATGATTTGCTTTCTTTAACATGATCAGCCAGCCAGCTGGTTTCGAATCCTCACACTGTAAGACACTGACTTGTGCAACCTTCATCAACTTTTCTCCATGATGCAGTATTTTCCGCTAAGACGATGGCCTACTGTTTTCAAGCTGTTGTCCATGAAGTAGCCCTTATGATGTTCACCTGTTCTCCGACTGTAATACCCTGGAGTTCCTTCAGACATCACTGAAAATCAGGCCTCAAAGAGAACCAAGGAGACCCTCAACTAACAACAGTGATAGCTGTCACTCAAGAAGCACAATCAGGTTCTTCTTCCAGCATACACTGTTAAGTTTATAACTCTTTTCATGCAGTAACACGTATACATTAAGACTCCCAGTGTATGTGATGGAAATGTCACATTGGCAGTATCACAGGTACTACCTGTCCATGGCTGTTGAACCCCAAGAATTTTCTTGTCCATTTTCATAGCACTCAAAAAATCAAGCACACCTAGTAAGATTTGTTTGTATCGTAATCCTGGAACAAAAACTTCTTAGGCCTTTGTCCGGGGCCAGTATAGTGTGGAGGAAACACTGCTAACAATTTTTGTTCGCTGTCATATGCGACATATTTACTGTGCTCTGAACTATAAGAGAAAAGAAAAGACATCACGTCCCTAGTTTATGTCCTTGATTTTCAGTGCATCTAAGTTAGCAGAGGATTGCAAAACAAACTCCAATAATGATCAAATGAACCAAGTATAATTCATGCACATGAGCAAACATAGAAATGTATGAAATCTTATCTTACAACGAACAGATGTCCCCATCAGTCAAAGGACGTATGTCAGAGTGCAGTGGTCATAGTCCATGGTTCTCCAGGACTCGGAGTGATTCAGTTAAACCCTGCAGCTTACAGAAGGCAAGAGATCTAACAGGACTTTCCCCACAGAGAAACACCAGTTCCAAAATGTAAACAAACATCTTTCATTTCCAACAGCAGTAGCAGTGGGCAGCAAGTCTTCATAGCGGCCAGTCTCTTTCACTTGCTGGACTCCTGCTGCTCGAAGATCGGGTACGTCTCCATAGCTTTTTCCCAGGAAGTGCGTCCCAGAGAAAGGTCACGCACCAGCGCAGGCAGTTCATCCATCTGAAAAAAAATGTATAAAGGTCAAATGAATTGTGACCATTTCCAGCTATATCATTCGTGTCCTTGTTGTTCTTTGTGTTAGCTAAAAAAAAAAAAGCACACACTGGTCAATCACTTCAGGAAAATAACTTTTTCATTTTAACACGTTTATATATACACAAACTGGTATCAGCAAAGCCCTCTCTCCTTGGATCCCTCTCTCCCTCCCCTTCCACGTCCCCTTCCTGTCACTGCTTCTCCCCCAGCCCCCCCCCCCCTCTTCACACATACACACACACACACACACACACACACACACACACACATATGCTGACGTACAGGCACACGAATCTGCTTCATGGTTTCCCTCTCACGCAGAGTGGCGCTGTGCGGTTGCTTGATAGAATCAAAGTCCACAGTGATGCCGTAAGGAATGGCAATCTGGTCAGTGCGGGCGTAACGGCGACCAATGGAGCCACTGCTGTCGTCCACCTTGTGGGACACATCACAGCGAGTCAGTTCTGCAGCTGCAACACACAAACATCAAACCATAGAGTCATTTTATGTAAACAATAGTACAGAAAAAGCAGTGTTCTCTCTGCTAACGTGAGCATGGTAACTAAGGCAGAATAGTTTTAGTTCTGTTGTTATTGCCAAGATGACCATACAGCCGTTCTATGGCTTCACCTATGGAGGGAAGGTCCCATCATGCAAACTAAACGAAAAATAATGATAATACTCTCACCTGAACATCAAATTAATAATATGGTAGCTAACCACTTGACATCCTAAAAGTTAATAAAACTAGGTTCTATCAAGATCGCCAGCCATTCTGTTTCATTGTTGCCTCAAGAATAAAAAAAAATGAACACACAAAACATTCGACCGCAACAAAAATACTTAAAAAGCCACATGAGCAAAAAGTGCATAACAATGATTGCTATGGCCAGTGTGTACAGCCTCACTGTCTAGTAAACAGACTGTACCCCCAAAACGCCAACTGCCACAAAGGCTGAAAAACAGAAGGGGGAAAAAAACACACCACAAATACACACAAAAAGAAGACGGGGAAAAAAAAGGGCAAAGTTAAAGACTGATGAAAACAAAACAAAACAAAACAAAAACGACACCCACCTACCAAGAAATACAAATAAAACAATAGAATTATTGTCTTCTTCAAAGTGTCTGCTAGCGTTGCAGGTCAGGTGGAGTTGTTTTTCATCAAAATGGAATCACCAGACAGTAGACTACTTCATTTTCTGAATCCTCTCACTTCATTATTCCCATTCTGTTGCTTGTCATAATAGATAAGATCTGCCTTACTTAGGTTGTCTACAAGACATAGGCTTTGTTGTATTCATAATCCTGCCATAGCGCCCACACATGTGCAAACAGTGAACACCTGAGCCTGAATCCACCAACAACACAGAGGCACTGACATCATGCTGAGAGCTATAACAATGTTTATGTCATGAGGATTGATAAGGATGGTTAAACTGATGCAGCACGGAGCTGTTCAGACTTAAGACTACGTGACAGGGCTGTATTCCAAGCTTCATAATACATCCTGGCATCATATGTTCAAGACACAGACAATTGTATAGATACAGGCAGTACTGATAGGATTATTTCAGCAAGACAAATCTGTCCAGTGCAATCAACGTTTTCCAGCTTCAGCATTGTAGGAGTTGGCTGTAGCCGAAAAAAAGCACGAAAACATGCCTCTGTACAGATGATGACACCAAGAATAATCCAACTGCCAGCCTTTGACAAAAACTGCAGTGCAAAAGAGACTGGTTTTGTGGGACTCAGTATTTTACTATCTAACGTTGATTAAATTTCTGCAAGATATGGTTCATACAGTCCTATCAATCAAAATTTCCTGGACTTTTCAAGAACCACACAGTTTTCTAAAAACTGATGTAAACAGCCAGAAACACCAAGGACCACATAATATGCACACTGAAACATGTCATAAGCAATTTCCTTGTGATAAGACTATTATAGTACATAGTGCAGCTTCACAACCAACAACAAACGCCTAAATGCCATCTTTCAGGACTGCTTATTCATTACTTGCTGGACCTTTTTCTGCCAGTTCCTTATTCTGTAAAGAAAAAAAACATAACACAGAGGTAATAACATAGCTGTAGGACTTTTCAAAACACCCCAAGACAAACAGTCCCATTTCCCCAGGACTTAAAAAAAAAAAAAAAAAAAAGCCCAATTCTCAGGGACTTGAACGACCAAAGGGAGGCTTCAACTTTGGTGGATCTTCGAGAACTGTACAAACCTTGTCTACAGGTCCAATGTAGTCGAGTGCGGAAGACACCGAATGTTAAAAAGATCATTTTAATGACAAAAAAAGGCATGCTTTCTATCAGGTGAACGTATAATCTGAGCAATAGTGAAAGAGAGAAAGACAAAAGAAAGATCAGGAAAAGAGAGATGCCACCTACACAGCTGCCTGACGAAGGGAACAAACTCTGCATTCTGGCTGAGGGGAAGGACAGAACACTTGTACGGTGCAATAATCGGTGGCAGGCTCAGGTACTGAAACAAAAACAAAACTGAAGAAAGTGACATCAGTACACACAAATAAGCACTCCATCAGCTCATGTCCTTCTTCCTAGAATAAGTCTGCATGTTTCATATGACAGAATCCAGCATGAATACAATGTCAAAATTCACTTTTTTGTGTGTGTGTGTGAAAATAAACTGCCATTTACAGATCTTGAATGCACATTGTCTCCTGCACAACACCTAATTCCACCCCCAAAGAATCCAATTGCAATTTGCTTCAACTAAATGTATATCAATCTTAATCTGAACAAGAGAAAAACAATTAACAAAACATCAAACTCTTTCGAAAATTTTCAAAGACACAGGAGAACAATAAAAAAAAAGAATTGTATTAGAAACAAAATACAAAACAAAACGTTATTTCAAATCGTAACTAATTTCTGTGAAAATTCTCTACATGGGGCAAATGAAAATTCGCTCCTTCACTGCTGTAAAACTGGACGACTCCACTGATAATCGTGATGTTATTTCATTCTTTTTTTCCTTTTCCTATAATAACCTGGTCACTGAAATTTTGACATTTATCATCTCAGAACTCGGCACGGGTCATATTGCTAGAAAGACTCATAATCATATCAAACTCATTGAACACACAAAATGGACTCAAGGTAGAAGAAGCACGAAAGTGTAGAGAGAGAAGACGGGGCAAGAAGACACATGTAAGACAAGATGGAAAGGGATGGGGGAAAAAGACACACGTACGTGTAGATGTGAAGAAAGGGGAAGAACACACAGGTAAGGTAAAGACGGAAAGAGAACGGGGAGACTGAATGTAAGTGCAGACGAAGAATAACGGGGAAGAGGGCACATGTTAGACAAGATGGATAGGGAATGTGGTAGAAGACACTTGCAAGCATAGATGAAGAAGAAGAAGGAAGAACACGCATAAAGACAAGATGGACTAGGAATCTGGAAGAAGACGCATGTAAGTGAAGAACATGAGGAAAGAACAAATGTAGAAAGATGGAAGGAAAGGGGAAAGACAATGTCAGACAAGATGGGGGAAGAGGAAAGAAGAGGGGAAGAAGACACATGTCAGACAAGATGGACAGGGAAAGAAGACGTATGTAAAACATGAAGGAGAGGGGAAGAAGACACATGTCAGACAAGATGGACAGGGAAAGAAGACGTATGTAAAACATGAAGGAGAGGGGAAGAAGACACATGTCAGACAAGATGGACAGGGAAAGAAGACGTATGTAAAACATGAAGGAGAGGGAAAGAAGACACATGTAAGACAAGATGGACAGGGAAAGAAGACGTATGTAAAACATGAAGGAGAGGGAAAGAAGACACATGTAAGACAAGATGGACAGGGAAAGAAGACGTATGTAAAACATGAAGGAGAGGGGAAGAAGACACATGTAAGACAAGATGGACAGGGAAAGAAGACATATGTAAAACATGAAGGAGAGGGAAAGAAGACACATGTAAGACAAGACGGAGAGGGAAAGAAGACGTATGTAAAACATGGAGAGGGGAAGAAGACACATGTAAGACAAGACTGGAGAGGAAAGAAGACGTATGTAAAACATGAAGGAGAGGGGAAGAAGACACATGTCAACAAGATGGACAGGGAAAGAAGACGTATGTAAAACATGAAGGAGAGGGAAAGAAGACACATGTAAGACAAGACGGACAGGGAAAGAAGACGTATGTAAAACATGAAGGAGAGGGGAAGAAGACACATGTCAGACAAGATGGAGAAGTAAAGGAAAAGAAGACACATGTAAGACAAGACGGACAGGGAAAGAAGACACATGTAAGACAAGATGGACAGGGAAAGAAGACACATGTAAGACAAGATGGACAGGGAAAGAAGACACATGTAAGACAAGATGGACAGGGAAAGAAGACGTATGTAAGACATGAAGGAGAGGGGAAGAAGACACATGTAAGACAAGATGGACAGGGAAAGAAGACGTATGTAAGACATGAAGGAGAGGGGAAGAAGACACATGTGACAAGATGGACAGGGAAAGAAGACATATGTAAGACCAAATGGACAGGGAAGAAGACACATGTAAGACCAGATGGACAGGGAAAGAAGACACATGTAAGACAAGATGGACAGGGAAAGAAGACACATGCAAGACAAGATGGACAGCGAAAGAAGACACATGTAAGACAAGATGGACAGGGAAAGAAGACACATGTAAGACAAGATGGACAGCGAAAGAAGACACATGTAAGACAAGATGGACAGGGAAAGAAGACACATGCAAGACAAGATGGACAGCGAAAGAAGACACATGTAAGACAAGATGGACAGGGAAAGAAGACGTATGTAAGACATGAAGGAGATGGAAAGAAGACAGAAGACCAAGGGCAAAGACCAAAGACAGTGGACAGGGAAGAAGACACATGTAAGACAGATGGACAGGGGAAGAAGACACATGTAAGACCAAGATGGACAGGGGAAGAAGACACATGTAAGACCAAGATGGACAGGGGAAGAAGACACATGTAAGACAAGATGGACAGGGGAAGAAGACACATGTAAGACCAGATGGACAGGGGAAGAAGACACATGTAAGACAAGATGGACAGGGAAGAAGACACATGTAAGACAAGATGGACAGGAAAGAAGACACATGTAAGACAGATGGACAGGGAAGAAGACACATGTAAGACAAGATGGACAGGAAAGAAGACATGTAAGACATAGAAAGAAGAGATGGAAAGAAGGACAACATGAAGACAAAGGAGATGGAGAAGAAGACACATGTAAGACAAATGGACAGCGAAGAAGACACATGCAAGACAAGATGGACAGCGAAAGAAGACACATGCAAGACAAGATGGACAGGGAAAGAAGACACATGTAAGACAAGATGGACAGGGAAAGAAGACACATGTAAGACCAGATGGACAGCGAAAGAAGACACATGTAAGACCAGATGGACAGCGAAAGAAGACACATGTAAGACCAGATGGACAGCGAAAGAAGACACATGTAAGACAAGATGGACAGGGAAAGAAGACACATGTAAGACAAGATGGACAGGGAAGGGGAAAGAAGATACACAGAGCAACACATGGTGGTCCTAACAATGGCAAACAGGTTGTGGGAAACAAAGAAATGTTGACACCATTGTTCACCTATTCCTGCAACATGTATGCTGGGAACAAATGAGAATGCAGGAGTTTCTGAAATACATGCCCTCAACATCATCATGCGTTGATATAAAGACTGTTAAGTTTTAGTTTTCTCCACTTACGGTTCTTTGTTCATCCCCCTCTCTAGTTCTGAAGTTGTGTTCGAAGATGGCGTACATGATACGTCCTACCCCAAAGGACGGCTCAATGACTGATGGCACGAATTCCTCCACTGTAACATGAACAGTGAGAGAATGTAAACCAAACCTAGTCAGAGATTATCATATAATACATGTGCCACTCAAGTTCACTTAAATTACAAAGTGAATGCACTAACTCGACATCTTTTTGTTAGAACTGATATCATTTTTTATATGATTTGTTTTCTTAACGGTACACGCCAGCTGATAATGATATACTAAGTTAATTATATAGTTAAGTTTAATGTTTTCACTATTTTTCCATCCTAATTCACCCATTTGACATACTCAACTCCACTACCGATCCACCCTATTCTTCCCCTCTTGACTCACCGTACATGGTGTTCCCACATAGGGTATTTGGGAAGCCTCGAGTGTCATGACACCCTGTTTGTGGGCAGCAGAGTTTCCCAAAGTGCTGCACTTGTGAATCCAGTTCAATATGCCTTTAAATCTAAAGAGTAATTTTGATGACATATTCCATCAAAACGATTAAAGCAAACCAGCACTGTACTAGTAGCTGACAAAACACGGAACACACGTAACGATCTAAATAGTTCCTCGTTTCAAGCCATGGCTATCAACTCGTAACTAGCCTGAACTTATCCATGAGGGCTTCCCCGAAGTTGGAGTATGGCTGCCTTAATATCGGGATGAAAAACGGTCATACACACAAAACTCCACTCCCTTTGTAGGGTAGATGGGTTTAATCCTTGCCTGTCTATACTGGGAGTGTCCGCAGGAGTATCAGCCTGTGTATGCGAGAAAAAAAAAAAAAAAAAAAAGTTCTATGAGGGAATGATAGGAAGGTAGAAAATCCCCACCATCCCTCGGCATGAGTTGCACTGATTTGATGAGTTTGAATGATTGAATTTTTTGAAAGACAGTGCAGCCCTCTGGGTGCACTGCAGTCAAGAGACGTTTCACTTTACAGTAAGCACATGGTAGAGTGCGTTACATGTGCAGCAGGGGACCAGTCAGTGCTCCCTTCAGTGTGTCAACCTAGTGAAAAAAAGTAAACCCTCTGAAGGGTACGTACAGTCTAAATGGTTTGGAAAAATTTGAAGAAACTGAAATACCATATTTTTAAGGCCTTAAAAGGGTCTGTGCACACAGACTTGGGTTTGTCTTCAGTATATACTGAGCATGGGAATTTAGTCCAATAGAGTTAAAGTTTTGCGAAAAGTTTGTAGATTTCCTGCTCTTTCTGAAAGTACCCAACTTGTTCTAACTACCAAATTTTTTTGTGTTCAACATTCAGTTATCGGCTTTGACATGGGGAAACATCAAAAGAGAAGTTGAAGTCTGTTTACCTTTATTTCTGAAATTGCCCTGAAAATAAATTTCCAATCTAAACCATACTAAGCTGTACAGAAAATTCTGAAAGTGGATGTAGTTTGCGGTGAATGAGTTTGTTTTCATGTTGATCATGTTTAGAACTGAACATTGTGGTAATTGACTCCATTTCAGTGAATATAGATTCCATCAGTAATCATGAAGCTTGCCCATCGTTGCCACTGAAATCTGAATGATTGCAAGTACACCTGTGCAGTCTACATGGCTTTCTGAGCCATTGTAAGCTATGTATTGGGCACTTGAGGGTTAAATTGTCCAAAGTCAAGTAGAATAGACAGTTACCTATCACTGTCTCTCATTGTCTCATTCAACACGAGCTCCAAAATAAATGTGTTCAGGGCGGTTCTTACTGCAAAGGATTGTCAACTGAAAGTGACAACGTTTGGGAGATGAGAAAGATTTATTTGAAGATGTTCCTGATCAAGCTAATAAGCCCACATCAACTGATTCTGTAAACGTGTGTGTGCATAACCGTCTGTGAGTGTGTATGCTTGTATGCTCATCTTTGTGTAAGTTTGTGTGTACGTCAGTGCCCCATTTGGGGGAACACTGATCTTTTTTTATTTTTGCGTGTTTTGGTTACTTGATCTATCCATGTGTCTCACATTACGAAATCATGAAGAGTTATGAAAGTATGCCTATCTAAAGGTACTTGCTCTGGCTCTCTCCTTTCACACTGTCTGAAGGTACTTGCTATCTTCCTTCACACTGTCTGAAGGTACTTGCTATCTTCCTGTCACACTGTCTGAAGGTACTTGCTATCTTCCTGTCACACTGTCTGAAGGTACTTGCTTAATTCATTTCTCTTTCACACTGTCTGAAGGTACTTGCTATCTTCTCACCTTTCCATCCTACCTGTCTGAAAGTACTTGCTATCCTCCCTGTCACACTGTCTGAAGGTACTTGCTATCTTCCTTTCACACTGTCTGAAGGTACTTGCTATCCTCCCTGTCACACTGTCTGAAAGTACTTGCTATCTCCCTGTCACACTGTCTGAAGGTACTCGCTATCTTCCTGTCACACTGTCTGAAGGTACTTGCTGTCTTCCTTTCACACTGTCTGAAGGTACTTGCTGTCTTCCTTTCACACATGCCAAACCTGTTCACAAAATTAATCATGCATGCACTACATAAATAAAAACAGCTACAAAGCAGGGGTTTCAGCACAGCCTGCTGTTTGCAGTAGGTGGGAGGAGAAGGGGGGGTGCCACGCAGTGGCCATACGCAGGTATAATCTTAAGATCTGACATATGGATTTACTCATTAAAAGTCTGACAAATATGCTGATATATTCCCGGTTTGGCAAACACGTTTACCTAAAAAAAAAAAAAAAATTAATTAAAAAAAAAGAACTCGCAAATTATCTGTTAAAGTTGGTAAGTATGTAGATCTACCAGAATATTAATGAAGTCCTTTGTATGACATACAACAGTTGCAGCAGGTGGCAAAAAAAAATGCCACACAAAGAAATGATGACACAGAAAAGGTATCACAGTACCGCCTAGTTCTCACTCTGTCACCCCCCCCCCCCCCCCCCTCCTCCTCTCACTGTTAAACAAAAACTCACCATACATAGTCTTCTGTTGACGTCTGACTTGTATCATTTCCTTTTTTATGTTGAAACTCTTCCCATTCACTTGGATCTCCGCTTCCCTGTTAAAACAAAACAAAACAACTCATCTATCTGCACTGAATTCATTTGTCAAACACCTTTACAAAAGAGGAAAATCTAAAAGAAGCAATCAACACAACAGTGAGTAATCGAACTCCAGACATTTCTCCTCTCACTCACAGCTTAAAAACGTGCTGGACTATCAAAATTCACGTTCCAACATTTGTTCTATGAGCCTCTTATTCATATGTGGTAGCCGTGTGGGTAGCCTCCGCAGCACTGAGCAGAAGTTATATCTCTTTGATTGTTTTACATCAGGAGCTAAAGTGGTGCTTGTTTATCGTTTACAGGTTTGATTCTCTGATTACCTGACATAAATCCCTCAAAAATAACTTTGACAACCTACAGGTTTAATTCTCTGATTATTTTGACATAAATCCCTGAAAAATAACTTTCACAACCCCTCAAACTACAGAGGAATCAGAGATGCCAGCTTCTTGTGAATGGGGAGACACAGTCCTTGGAGCCTGGAACTGAAGAACCTGGTGTGTCTTGGCATTACAGTCCCCCAAACAAAACATTTAAGGCATACTTAACTGTCAAAACACTTGGACGCACGCCCTTCTCCCCACTTAGTCGGGAAAAGGTGCGAAAACTGAGCTACTTCTACCTTGGCACAATGTTGTGAACTCACTACAGGCAATCACTCTGACTGGCTTGGTTGGGAAATTGAAGCGAGATTAGCTCCCTGCTCTCCCGATTTTTTTCTTCTTTTTTTTTGAGAACCCAGGATAAAGCATTTCTTTGGACGGCTAAACATATCATAAAACTACTTTTAGTAGTAAAATTCCTTTCTGCAGCATCAAACACATTACATTAAGAATCAATCTGCATGCTTTTTTCCTTTCATTTTTATGTTTGAAAAGGCATCAAAATTCATTTCAGTTTAGAAACGCATAAAACTTTAAAGTCTGGAATTCTGTTGGTAGTGATGAAATACATCAATTCATTCTGACAACGTTTCACTTTACATAGGACTTGGGCATGTAAGAAATGAAAATGAATTAACATCATCATTCCATCACGGTTTATTCTGTTCCCTTCCCTAACTTGCTGTAGCCTATCTAGAAAGTGGAACAAAACCCAAATGAGAAAACTAGCGTTCAGTGAATGTGAAGTCTGCTTGCTGTTGAAAATCTACCCGTTTGGAGTACACTATTGTAAGCATCTAAATTGAAAATGAGGAAATTGCTCTTTTTTTACTACCAAAATGTTAAAGCCGACGTTCAGTGTTGCTAAACATTTCCCCTGAGTTGATGCCTCTTCCTTGACTATATCACAGCAATATTTAAGCTACACACAGGTACACACTGTATTTAATAATAATAATAATAAAGTTAATTTATATAGCACCTATTCTCAAAAAAAAACACTTTACATAATCAACAACACATAATCAAAACACACACGCACACACACACACGCTGGCACGCAGGAACGCGTACACATGCATGCTCACGCACGACCACACACCCACATTCACAGACACACACATGCATGGACTCACATCAGCACAGCGTGCACGCACAAGTGACACAACCACCAGGCACTCACGCGTGCACACAAAAACCCACTCAGGCACTTGAAAGGTGGATTGGGAAGTGAGGTTGTGGGGTGGGGGGAGGTTACAACCAATGAAAGAAATTTGTTTTGAGGGTAGATTTGAAAGAAGAGCGTGAAGGTAGGTGCCTGACACTGATGGGAAGTGTATTCCAGACAGCTGGTCCTTGGAAGGAGAGAGAACGTTGACCAAAAGATTTTATTTCGACAGAAGGAATGCGCAAGAGGCGGCTATCAGCAGAGGAATGAAGTTGACGGGATGGGGTGTAGATGTGGAGGATTTGACCTTAGGAGGTCCGATAATTTTATCCAGATTTTGTCACGCCCCTCAGCCAACCTGGGGTGTCCTGCATGCAGAAATTTTTCTCTACACAAAAGGATGAATCGCAAGAACAGCTTCTTTCCAACATGCTATCCCACATCACGACAGACAAGCTCGTTCCACCACATTCTCAGACAGACCAATCTATCGTTCTCACTCTTTCTCCGACAAGCTGTTCTCCAGCTCGGTCACCGCCTCAGCGTTCAGCTTGGCCAGGTGCTCAGTGATGAGTTTGGCATCCTGCTTGAAGGCCTTGCCCAGGACGCTCTTTTGGGGAAGACACTCCACCACGTCCACGGTGCGGTGACATCGTTAAGGATCAACGTTGGCCAGTCAATAGTGGGTACCAGGTTTTGCTCTGGTCTGACAACTTTCCATGACCGTTGTATGCCGATGGTCATACTTAGCCTGCTGTTATGCACGTGTGTGCATGTGTGCTTGTGTGTGTGTATGTGTGTGTGTGTGTGTGTGTGTGTGTGTGCGCGCGCGCGGTGCCCATTGGGTGAATGTGTGCAAGTGTGAGTCTGCAGCCATATTGCTTCCACTGTCTCTCACTCTTATGTTCTATGATAGCCCTGACATGCGGCCTGAAATTTCAGTCCGATTTATTTTTTTCTCAAAAAGGGCCACTCACTGTGACACTTCTGATGAAGGTAGACTAAAAATGCAATTTCCATCTTACCTACTAAGTACTGTTGAATGCACTAGGTCTCTCCCACAACTCAGGCATGAGGGGATAAAAAAAAAAAAATCTAATTGATTGCAGTACTGAATAGCTGGCCCCTTTCAGTCTTTGTCATCTTGTGACTATACAGCAGAACTGTGACGGGAATATCAGAATAATCTGACAAAATATAGGCAAAGTAACAACAATAACAACTAACCAGCTTGAAATCTGTGAAAATGTTTAACACACAGATGTTTTATCACCTGCTCGCAATGTGAAACAGATCATTCTGTGTACTAAAGAAACATCAGGGCATCAAGGATATAGGTTCAGGCAGTTTGCGCTCTGCCACCAGTCTGACGTTGGTGGTGTTGGTGTGCTGCGTCAGATCGAAGCAGGACCGGTCAGCACAACCAACACATTCAATCCATCCCTGGAACAGGTTGAACAGCCATCATGAACATACATTGACAGGACCCTCAAGTTCCACCACACATCTTGAATGTGCGTGCGTGTATGCGTGCGTGCATGCGTGTGGTGTGTGTGGTGTGTGTGTGTGTGTGTGTGTGTGTGTGTGTGTGTGTGTGTGTGTGTGTGTGTGTGTGTACATGTATGCAAGAGCATGTGCATGTGTCTGACTGAACGTTTAACATTTCATGATAAGCATCCATGAGTCCAACTTCTTATAAAACTCTTGCGACAATGAAAACCATTTATGGGAAGTCATAAACATTCCCATGAAGGGAAAATTTCCTCTCAATAGCATCCTACTTCCAAGGACATGTATCTTCAATGAGAAATTAAACAAACTCTTTGACGTGTAATGCATTACTATATTTTCTGTCTTTAAAGAAAAAAAACAACAAACAAACAAATAAAACCCATGAGACCCAATTTAATTTAAGAGATTAAGCGCGGGTGATCAGTACAGCTGCCAAGCTATTGGCAGTCTATGTTCAACTCACTTCTAGCATTTGGTTATCCCAAATTATCAAAAATATAATTTGAACTTCAACAGTTTAAAACAAAAAGATTGTTGGGCATCACAACTGACCTGTAAAACTGGATAACAGACACTACCAGCCTTCTGTCCCCAAGATTCTTACGCTGTTAAATCATCATATATCATTACCTCTCAAGACAGAAGACACCCCTTCCCTCCTCTCTATTTCATTCAAATGACTTCAGTATACAGTCTCAAAATATTCTTTGATGGTTTTTCATTTTACATGAGCTTCCAGTTTATGACCTGACATAATTGTCTAACACACCCTGTGACTTTGAACTTATAACAAATCCAAGAAATATCAGTAATTCCAAACTATATAGATTCCAAACATGCCTAAAACGTCCAGCATTATAATCTTACCCTGCAACAATTAGCAGACCAACGTAAAGTTGCAAGCAACGTTCTTTGCTAAGTCTCTCGAAGTCTATACGTTTTCAGACACTTTGAAACTTCATACCAACTCTCTGAACATTCCTTCAGTAATAGCACAGTAACGACATCCATTCTGAAAGTCAAGACTTAACTCCAAGATTGAAGAACGAGCTCGGCATTCCTACCCCCCAGTCAGGCCTGTCTCACTGTTACTCACATATGAGGTCTTGCACTCTGCGTCCCAACAGTCGCATGCATAGTGAGCCATTTCATTGGACAGATGCTGGCGGAACCGTAGCCGTTTGGGATCCACACCCACTTTGGTCAGGAACAAATATATCCGAGCCATGAAATAGCCTAGCGTTTCGTTGGCTATCAGTTTCTGAAAGAAAAGCAAAGAAAGTCAGTCATGTTCAGTATGTCACAGTTAAGTCTCTTCTTCCATACTTTTAGGCCACACCTCTGATGTGCACAGAACACAATTTCTTTTCCAAAAGCGAATGCACAGGTGTATGCACACACATCACATATAAACACACTCTTGCTCTTCCTGTCAGATTATTTTTTTCCTTCCTGCCCATACATTGCTGAAATTCTGTCCATCTCTGCTCCTGCTTTTAGTAAACAAGCAGCTGACTAAATGAACTCAGCACATGTGAAGCCTGACCTCTTTCACGGCCTCCCCGACCTTCCTCTTCTCTGGTCCCTTGCCGTCCATCTGGTTGCACCCAGAGTACAAGTTCAGTTCAATGTCGGCCAAAGCAGCGAACTTGGGATGGTCCTTCTTGTCAGGGTCACAGAAATGCTCGATTTCTGCCATGGTGAACTCTCTGGAAACAGATTAGCATGAAGATCGGGCTTGACAAGTTTTGTAACACCAACTGGAATAATCAGACAGAATGTTCTGTAACACACAGATAGGTATGAAGATCAAACGGATATTTCTTGTAACCATAGAATGGTATATGACAGACATTGAATAACATTGGTAAACACAGATACATATTGACAAACAGAAAGTATATTTTTTGTAACACACAGAATGGTATGTCAGACATGACATGTTTGGAAGCACACAGGTTCTATGAAAGTAGGCAGGACACATTTTAAACACAGGATCGTATGAAGTGGATATTTTTTGTAACGCAGCAGCCATAAAGATCAGACAGGACATTTTTTTGTAAGTCAATTTGTATGAAGAGATGTCAGGTCCACGCACATTGGTACTGAAGATAAATGCACGGCACCTGATGCACAGAGAAGATCGAAAATAGTTTTTCTGAGACAAAGATTGAAGCAAAAGAACAGGATAGGATTGATTTTGTAACATAGTTTGGTTCAATGATCAGAGAGGATTTATTCTGTGATTCAGAGACAGTAGCGGTATATTAGCATATATCAGTACACGACCAGTCACTTTTGTGAATAAAAAGGAAAGAAGTGTCCAGGAGAATCACTTTGATATGAGGATACTAAAGCAGATCTGACAGCATTCAGTTATCTGTTGTAATTCTAGTTCATCTTCTTCAATGACACGAATCCACCTCTACATCCGTACAGCTCAAAGAAAACCATCTAACAGTATTGGTTTGTATTCTGCTATGTCTCACTTTCCATGCTCACAACAACAAACAAACTAATCAAAACTATGTAAAGCCTTTGTGTTAAAAGCAAAACAACACAAAACAAAAGCACAGAAAAGAACTAAAATGACCTGTCTTTTGGAAAAAGCCATATGCCCATGAAACAATTGTACATACACATTAAGGAAACACTGTAAACCCTTAAAACAAATCTGCCGACAAATACCACCATCATAACAGACTCTCTCACCATCATCACTCCCAACCCTAACCAGTCCTCCAGGGTGTACCTGACTCTGATCAGCCCAGATCGCGGTGAGATTTCGTTACGGAAAGCGTTGCCAATCTGAGCCCCAGCAAAGGGTAATCTCCCTTGGTTAAACTCCAACAGTCGCTTGAAGTTCACAAAAATGCCCTGTGCAGTCTCTGGTCGCAGATACCTACAATGTTAGGAATGAAAGAAAATATGTCAATGTCACAAAGAAATACCATGGAATGCCTTACACAATCAAGCAAAGCTGTTCACATGTTTCTTATAAATATGAACAGGCAGAGGAAAGAGAAACAAGAGCGACAGAAGATACAGAGCATGAGTCAGAGCTTGCTAAAAACAGAAAAAAAAACCATCTTTCTGTCTACAATGCTGACTTTCATTTTCCTCCAGATTTGTTCAACATTCTGGAGACACACACACACACACACACACACACACACACACACACACACACACTTATTCTCTGGCTGTGGCCTCAACAGTTTCAAGCCTTTGACATCTCTCAAACAAGTATATAACAGGAAAAGAAGCCAGTACTTCCTTACTTTTGAACCTGTCCCTCTTTCTCTATGCAACAGCGAAAAAAAAAAAAAAAAAAAAAAGAACAAGCTAAAACGACTACGACAACTTTGGAAAGTTTTTGTATTTAAAAGCCTGCTCTCCATCTGATAATTCAGTGGACTTGTGATATCACTCTGACTCAGATGCCTACACTTACACCCCATTCTCCGTCCCTCCCTTCCACTGGTATCATCTTGATGTTAACAATCGCACAATGGCTGTTTACCTCCACTTGGATAAAAAAAAAAAAAAAAAAAACGTGAATAAAATGAGAATGTAGCTTATGAGACCACATGTCTTGATACAAGCTCTTCAACACGAGCAAGACAGCAAACAAATTACATTCCTAGTTACATGCAATGAAACAACAAGAATAATCTACCCTTTAAGCTGTCCAGTGGGTCCGATGGGTGTGGCAAACATGAGGTTGAACTCAATGGGTCACTGATGTCGTTGTTTGTGACAGGGGATTTCATGTTGTATTTCTTCAAGGTTCCCTCATGTCATCTTTACTCATGCCATCAATCTGAAAAATCAGAGGGACAGGGGGTGGGGGTGGGGGGGAGGGTGTTTACAGATTTTTCATTTTAGAAAGCAGTAAGACCCTGCAAAAGCAAGCATAAAGTGACAGAAAAATTACAAACTACAGTTGCTACAGACAAGAGAATCTTGCAATTTGCACAGTTGCTTTGACTGAAATTTTTTTTTTTTTTCAGGGCAGGGGGGGGGGGGGGGGGGGGTTTCCAAAAAATCTCATGAAGAACACAATTACCAGCTATTATCCTGGACAAAAATGTACATGGGTAAATAAACTCACTGATCTTCATTTCTATCTTTTACCAGTCTAATAGGACCATTCCATTTTAGATGACGCAGGCCCTAAATTCATGTTGACCTGTTTTACATGACCTTTCATTTCATTAAAATGAATGACCAACACCTAATGTAACCATTTGAATACTCACACTGATCACATGCTAAATTTCTATACACACATACACATGCACAGTTTTATGAACATATATGCAAACACACACACACACAAAGATTTATGAATATATACGAGAGCACACACACACACACACACACACACACACACACACACATCTCTATCACTTTCAGTCAAATTCACACACACACACATGAACACACACACACATATGTATACACACACATGTGCTCATATGCACGCAGATGCGCGCACACACGTACACACACACACACAAACCACCACCCCCACCAAACACTATGCCACACCAAGTAATACACCGTCTTATTTCACGTCAAACAGTCAAACATCTGCAGTGCTTACCAGTGGCATCAGAGCACTGATTTCAGTCTTCACTTCATCAGCTACTTTCTTGTCCGACAGCATTTTCTCAAAGGTGGCTGGGAGACACACATGCACAACTTCAGATTTCACAAACACAACAAAACTGCAGTAAGGACTTGGATTTTTCGATCCATTTTGCTGATGAATTCTGTCATGAGTTTTAAACATTTAATGTGCTATTACATGCGTGGCATCTGCCTATTATTTGAACTGCTTCCCATGCCCCTCCATCCTCAACACTATGGTCACCAGCAATTCAAAACATTTCTTCCATTTCAATCAACACTTCAAAGTACATATTTGACAATTTTTAAAACATATGAAATCAAAAGTGAACATCTTCAGACATGTTACTTTCAAGTCATATAATCTATCATCCAGTAACCATAGACATGATGGGGGCCACATGCCACCAGAAACCTTAAGAATGAGCTATGTACTAATCAACACCCAAGACTGTAATTCAGAATGAAGCATGTCACAAATTAACATGCAAAGACTGTAATTCAGAATGAGTATGTACAAATTATTGCGCAGACTGTAATTCAAAATGAGCTATGTACAAATTATTGCGCAGACTGTAATTCAGAATTAGCTATGTACAAACTAACACCCCAAGACTGTAATTCAGAATGAGCTATGTACAAATCATTGTGCAGACTGTAATTCAGAATGAACTATGTACAAATTAACATGCAAAGACTAATTCAGAATGAGCTATGTACAAATTAACATGCAAAGACTAATTCAGAATGAGCTAGTGCAAATTAACATGAAAAGGGCTAATTCAGAATGAGTATGTACAAATTATTGCACAGACTGTAATTCAGAATGAGCAATGTACAAATTAACATGCAAAGACTAATTCAGAATGCGCTAGATATTGCCAGACTGTAATTCAGAATGAGCTATGCTACAAATTATTGCTCAGACTGTAATTCAGAATGAGCTATGTACAAATTATTGCGCAGACTGTAATTCAGAATGAGCTACGTACAAGTTATTGTGCAGACTGTAATTCAGAATGAGCTATGTACAAATTAACACCCTAAGACTGTAATTCAGAATGAGCCACATACAAATTAACAAGTAAAGATTGTAATTCAGAATGAGCTATGTACAATTAACATGCAAAGATTGTAATTCAGAATGAGCTATGTACAAATTAACATGCAAAACTGTAATTCAGAATGAGCTATGTACAAATTAACATGTAAAGATTGTAATTCAGAATGAGCTATGTACAAATTAACACACAAAGACTGTAATTCAGAATGAGCTACGTAAAAATTAACATGCAAAGCTGTAATTCAAAATGAGCTATGTACAAATTAACATGCAAAGATTGTAATTCAGAATAAGCTGTGTACAAATCAACGTGCAATGACTGTAATTCAGAATGAGCTGTGTACAAATTAACATATAAAGACTGTTATTCAGAATGAGCTACGTACAAGTTAACATACACGGACTGAAATTCAACAGCAAGTCACACCCTAAACTTAGACTTAAAACAAAGCCTGCTTCCAACCACATTCGAGTCGGATCAAGTGAAAGCTACTGATCTCATTTAGATATTAAAAAATGTAAAAATTATTTTGTCTTGGAACAAGGTCTTCATGAAATCTATGGCAAATCCATTTGCGCCTGTTGTAACTCAGTATGATGTTTAATGCCCATTGGTTTATGATGTGGTATGGACAATCATTTTTTTTTTTTTGAAAAAAACAAACAAAAAGAAAAAAGAATGGAAAAAATCGACAGCAAGAAAAGAAGCGAAAGAGAACAGCTATGAAGTTCACCTTCGATGAGATGGTCCGCTCTGAAGCACTCTCCGTTCTTGAGGTCCTTCACCATGTAGTCCTGAAACCTGTCCACATGGCCTGAGGCCCTGCACACATCATCAGCACATCATCACCGTCAGCAGCACTCTGAGTCAGTCAGTCTCTCCTCTACCCAGTAATCTACATTCCATCATCGCTGTCATCCGCTCTCTGGGACAGCACTTAGTTCACCACTGTCAGCTGCTCTCTGGGACAGCACTGAGTTTGTCTGTCCTCGACCCAATCATCTACATCCCATCAATGCTGTCTGCAAGCTGTCTGGGACAGCACCGAGTCTGTCCTCTATGCAGTAATCTGCATCCCATCATCGCTGTCTGCAGCTGTCTGGGACAGCAATGAGTCTGTCTGTCCTCTACCCAGTAATCTACATCCCATCATCGCTGTCTGCAAATGGTTTGGACAGCACCCAGTCATGTCTTTCTTCCTTGTTTGTAACATTACGTTGGTGTCTGTAAAGTACATAAAGCTCTGTACAAAGCCAAAACAATGGATTAATTTATGTTTTTCATTACAGTTATTACAGTATTCTGTAAATTTGTGAAAATGGCAATGCTGCCCGAAATATCCTGCAACTAAGCAGTCCTCATCACTGATCACATTTTGTTTTAATACTGTTATTGTTATGTTAAACAGTTCTGTTGTTAGTGTACTGATGGTGACATTTGTACCTCTGTTTCATTCCTCACAGAAACAGCACCCAGTCTGACCCAACAGTCACAGGTTACAAAATCTCGAACCTTGCACACATGTACATGCCTGGGTGCATGCGTGTGTCTATCTGTGTGTGTGTGTGGTGTGTGTGTGTGTGTGTGTGTGTGTGTTGTGTGTTGTGTGTGTGTGTGTGTGTGTGTGTGTTGTGTGTGCGTGTGTGTCTGTGTTGCTGTGCTGGTGCGCGCGCGCATGTGTGTGTACATGAGTGTGTGCGCACGTCTGTGTGTGCATATGAGCGAGTTTGTATATTACACGAATGCACGGGCATAATGTAAAAACCTGATCTTTTCTAAATTATGAACAAAAGTTATAAAGACATGTAAAGAGCAGAGACATCAGAAAGATAACTGAGCAAATGGACAGAATTAGAATGAAGCTCCACCAATCAGGTGAGCAGGCCGCCTCACTTGAGGACGGCTTCAGGCGTGAGCATGGCGGTGTCCAGTTCCAGCATCTGCTCCTCCAGAATGAAGAAGCTGCGCCAGGCCTGCAGCAGGTTGGCCTTCATGGCACAGCCCATGGGCCCAAAATCGTACAGGCCGTTCACACCTGCACACAGAAATAGTTTGCATATTATGCTTTGATGTCAACATATCCACATCCACTGCTACTAGTACTACTAATAATGAGCACTCTTTCCATCTTGCAAAACACACACACACACACACACACACACACACGAACACACATACATGCACGCACACATGCACACGCATGCACGCACGCACGCGCGCGCGCGCACACACACACACACACACATGCACACACACACACACACACACTGATTGAGTGGGGCAGCAAAAATTACCTCAGCTCAAAACATGTTCAGCATGGCAGAGCCTATGGCTGATTTCATGAGCCCATGACTTAAGTTAATATTAGAACACCAAACAATCAATTAAAAAAACCTTTCAAAGTTGAAAAAAAAAAATAATAATAACCACCAAACACACCTGGATGGCTGTTCATGGAGAAATGACATTTGACCAGAAGATCACAATCAATGTTCAACTTTTTTTCACCTGCACCATGTTAATTGATATTGTTAACAATACATCAGCATACTGATAAATTTTGAATCTTAAAAATATTGAAGAACTCAAGTGTATGAGACTATTACCAATCATAATGATTCTGCTCATAAGACACGTACTGTAAACGAAAGGCTTGCTAGTTAATGCTAAAAACATTATTAAAATCATGGACTTCCTTGTTTCTTTATTTTTAACCAACGCAGCTGCTGAACGAAGCTTAATTATTTTTTCCTTGTTTTCAAAAAAAAAAAAAAAAAAAAAGTACTTTGACTTACAACACAACCAGCACCAAGCTTACCTCCATAGATGGCAAATGACTGGTCATAGAAAAATTTCTGCTTGAGGAGGTCTTCCATTCTGCCTCTGTCAAAGTCATCTTTGGGGGTGAGAGCCAACTCCTGGTAAAAAAAAAAAAAAAGTTAGACATAAAAAATCTTGTGAATTAGGCCTATATGTATTGGATTTGTGGTTAACTGGCACACTCTCTGCCTGTATATATACTATTTTTACAAACAGGAAGCTGAGTCATCAGTGATTTAATTGATATTTAGTAAAAGTGATCCAATTTGTTATGTTTTGTGAATATGAGTTAAAATTAACGATTAGTAATTTAGCGAACCGCCAAGAGAAACGTGGACAAACAAGTCACAAGACAAGTTTTGTCTTGTGACTCGTTTGTCCACGTTTCTCTTGGCGGTTCGCTAACATTTATTTAAGATTTGTTTAGATTTCCGCCTGCAGCCGTCTCATTTTGCAACCAGATTAGTAATTTAGTTTATAAGAACCCAAATCGGTAGGGAAAAAAAGAAGAAAAAAATTAACAAAAACACCAACTCACAAAGCTTTTGATGGGGTTGTACTCAGCTGATATATGTTACTCGAGTATTTAAGTTTGGGAATCTGTCCTAGATGTTTACATCGATAATAAGTCATACCCCTCCTCACTTCCTTTGATCAAAGTATCTGTCAAACACTGCTTATTGTACTCGTCTTCAGCACTGGATGTTTTTTTTAATTCCTTTTCCACATGCTTCAACAGGTGTAACGATTACCTTGGTAGAACAATCGATAAACATCGGTATGTTTTAGTTATGGAGTTATTCCCCTTTACATTATTATGTGAGGACTTTCAGGGCAACAACGGTAGATCAAAAATGATGGCAACTCATTACATGGCCTGAGCATTATTACCCAAAGTAAGTATGACTGATCGATAGAGTATACAACACGAACGCACACAACAACAGATAATACTGACTGGCAACCTCCTATGTTTTTTGTTTTCTTGTTTTAACAGCCAACGCCAGTGAGCTTTCCCATCTGGCTTCTGATTCAGATATAGTTTCATTAAGCTTCTTGGATGCCATTTTACTCCCCAAGTGAAGACACATCCGCAACCAGCATCACATGACTTCTATTTGCGCAAGTTCTTGAAGTGTTAAAAAAAAAAAAAAGCAAAATGAAACTGCAGGTTTCACAGCAGCCAAGACCACAGTTCAACTTGCCTTAGCACCACAGCCTGGGGAGTAAAAACATAGAAACTGTGGCCGAATCGCAGTGCTAGCCAAGTCTGCAAAGGTCAGAGTTTACAACTAATACAAGCGTGTACATGTTCCATAGCATGTTTCAGTTAAAAAAAAAACCAAAAAAACTGTGTATGTTTTGTGACAGAAATGTGAAATCTGATACTTCTCTCCATCTTTGATAGTACTTTATCATCTGAATGCATTTACAGTTCTTTTCACTGAGCTGACAATCATATATGTCCTTGGCAGATTTTGTGGAAATACTGACATACACAAAAGCATGGGTGAAACCAGGAACAAATGAAAAGCATTCACGAAGGCAAGGGTTCTGGGGGCCCGTTTGGGCATCCTGGCTGGGTCAAAGGGTGAATCCTATTGACAGGGGTCAGGAGGCAAAGCCTGCTGAAGCTGAATGGTTTCTGCACCTTTGACAGGTATAATCTGGGCATCTGAAGGCAGACCGTTTCTTTTTTACCTAGCGATCCACCAGATATACATCCAGATATGCATATATGTACACAAGCATACATGTATCCATACATACATACATGTGAGTGTATACTACACAACGTGTGTATGTCAATATCTTTGTAACTTTTGCAGTCCAATCAGCCAGATTCAGAGCAGACTTTTGTACATGATGACAAAAAGCATAAGTAGTACCAACACTACTAGCAGCAAGCTTACCATTATCATCATTATCTCACTCTTTAACATCAAGATATTATCTGTGATCAGTAATTTCTGTTAAGTTTAAAATGCAAACCAGGCAGAGACTAAAAACTAAGTCTGGTAGATGTTCCGTCAGAATTTCTTGGTAAGTAAGAAAGTTTTATTCAAATAACACAGTCATAAAATTCCACATTTTACCACGAACCTTGTCTTCTAAAGTTTTCTTTCTGTGCTTCAGCTCTGCAACAGCACGCTGAATTTCAATTTCAACTGCCTTCTCCTGTTTCAGACGTCGAACAATTTCACCCTGATCAGAAAAAAAACAAACAAACAACAAATAAGTCATCAACAGATCTGTCAGCATTACAAAATTTTATGTTTTCACTAATTAATAACAACATAATCATAATGTAGCTTCTACTATGTCTTCATGTTCATTGTAAATACTAACTATTCTGCATTTCAGAACTAATATGGATTGATGGTATCCTTTCAGTAAAAAAAATATATATTAAAGATCAATAAACTGACTTCTTACTATTAGAAAGTAAATTTTTTTTTTTCAATCATCAACAATAATCAGACTGAATAAGGGTGTGCAGAGGATCTGCCAGCTTATGCACAGCACCAGTGTAAAATTGTATTTGTCAAAGGTGAATAAACTGACTTCTTAAAAAGAATTTTTTTTTTTTTTTTTTATCATCAACAATAATCAGACTGAATATATGGGTGCGGAGGTGCTGCTAGCTTATGCACAGTACCAGTGATGAAAAAAAAAACAACATTTTTGCATCAATTGTCAGGCAATCACAAACATTCTGGTACCAATTGCCAGGAAGCTGGTACATGATGGAATCATCAAATGTCAGTTAAGAGAGCTAAGTCCATGGTTTACACATTTTCTCCCAACGCATGAGAAAGGACCACAAAGAAATTGTGCATATTCTTAGCAACTTGCCTGAGAGACAAAAGTCACACAAGAGGCTCATAATCATATCTCATTATCTGCTAGCCGATATGTAGTGCTGCAAGTGTTATTTCTTGCCTTACAATGCAAAAAATCTATGGGTTTAAGAACTGGCAGAGCCTCTGGATATTACTTAAAAACCTAAACCTTCAAGACTGGCTGTGCCAGTCTTGAATAAAAGTTACCCTGTGTTAGGTTTTCTTATGGGAGCAAAAGTTACCCCACTTGTTTACTGTTAGTTTACTGTTCCCTGCCTCATTTCATTTCCAATTTCCTAAACCTTGACATTTTCTCGGTCACACAAGCGCTGAGTATCACACTTACTTACACTATTAAAGAGTAATACGAACAGTAACATTTTTACGCAGACAATATCATGGAACGCTACACTCCAACAAAGCAACCTGCAAACCTAGCATGTAGTGTCAGAAGTTATAGTATAGTTGATACCATGATTTCGATAGGCATGAAAGTGTCAAGTAGTGTGAATCTAATGTTTTTTTACACTGTAAACCTATGATATTCTATAATACCATAGTTTAATATGCATGGAAGTGTCACAGAGTTGGTATACTGTTGTATGAATTGTGGTACTTCTTTATACTCAAATTTTCCATGATTATGCATTTATTCACTCCTCAAAAACTACACACAGGCCTGCACTAAACTGGTTACAAAGTTCTGCGAAAAATCTGAAAATGATCATTTAAAACCAACAGACGGGTCTGATTTTTATGGCTTTAAAACCCCCTTTGTCCTACTAGTACAATGTGGGTACCTGATTTACTTCTGGTTATTGTTCAAGATGCTGCAAGTGTAACCCACAAATAATGTATAAAACCTACATGTGATCTCTCTCTGTGTCTCTGTCTCTGTCTTTCTCTATATATATACATACATACATATACACGTGTACACGTAAAGTGATTTGTTGGTTGTTGTGATAAAACGGCCATCGAGAGAGTGAGAGAGACAGACAGACAGACAGACAGAGAGAGAGAGAGAGAGAGAGAGAGAGAGAGAGGACAGACAGACAGACAGAGAGAGAGAGCGAGAGTTGCTGATGTGTCAGAATCACGTCTAAAGACTGTTCGTGCTCACTGACGCAATCCCACTCAACTCCACTGGAAAGAAATTGTGAATCTGGAAAAAAAAAAAAAAATTGTGAATCTAATGTTTTTTACAGATGTTGCCCCTTACCTGTTCTTTCACTGCAGTTCGAAGAGGAGCAAGTTGTGCTTCAATTTCTGGATCACACATAGCTAGATTGTGCGCTTCTAACTTCTTTTTTGCCTTTAACTTTCGTGATCCCCAAACCGCTGTCTGTTCTGCTAGCCGTCTGGTTCCCTGTACAACAGGCCTGATGTAAGATATGGAAAATCTTCTTTCCACTATCCAAGTCACAGCCGACAGCGCCCGGAGCAGCGGTTTCATCAGAAAACTCTCGACGCCACGAAAACAGTCGCACTGTGAAAGTAATAAAGGGCCAAAGTTCAATTTTCAAACTTCCTAAAAACTATTCCTACTTTACAGACATTAAAGTTATCTCCTCTCTTATATATAAGAATGTAATAGTAAGCACAGTCAGCGTAAAAGTTTCATGCATAGCAAAATTTATAAACTTTGAGTAGTACACAAACAAAAATCTTGTTTTTTAGGATTGATGTCTCCCTACGAACCTCATAAATGTAATGACCTCATTGTGAACCAAAATGGATGCGCCCATCTAGAGTACATGTGTGAAAAAGGCTTTCAAGTTGCAACGTATAAAGAATAATGTGTCAGTCTCCTGTGTTTGGTCGCATGACATTCAGTAAATACTTACAAATTAGACGCAATCTATATGAAACTTTAAAACGATCAGCCAGATATGGCGATGATGGACACCAGCTTTCGCCTTCTCGGAGTGTTGTTGACTCAAGTGACAGGACTGAGAGGATCAAGCGGCGTCGTCTGGTACTGGGGATAGAAACAAGTTGCGATGACACGGGTGCCGCTGTTGTCGATGATCGAGGAAATATTGTTGGAGATGCTCTCAACTCCCAGACCAAAACACATATTGAGTACGAGTGCTTAAATTCATATGACGCATGTGGATGTTTCCAGTCAATGTGATTGTGGAAGGTCACACTAGAAAGAGGAGAGAAAAGTATAGGCACATGAAAAATATCTCAGTTGGCGACAAATTCTATTCTATTTGGTACTGCAGCAAATGAACTGTATATTCGGTGGTTGGCCACTTCCACACACACATTACCCATCCTCCACCCACCCATTTTTTCCTGTATTTGTTATTACTTATTTGCACCAAACGTAATACTCCAGATATGTTTTCCATCCAAAATTTCACAGGCCACTGCTCTTCACATTTCTGATTGAATCATCGTTTTGGCAACAAACTTAAGTCAGTTCAAGTTGACTGAAAATGATTTTACACCAGCTTCTGTGATCAATGCTGCAGGCTTACTGGTTATTCATTAAGTCGCAACATAAATAATAGTGAGATTTTTAGGCCCTGCACAGCCCTTTTCCCGACTTGAGTGTGGCATGGGCTCAAACGAAAAGAATGGAACCACACAATTTCATCCCTTTAACAGATTTGTCTCTGAGTGTTGCTGACATTTTTAGAGCAGCACTGCAGGTATTGTTAAGCTTTGTTCTGTTTGTGGGTTTGTTGGAATAGGTCGTGTGAAAATCATGTCATGCACTTCAAGGGGCATGAAAGGTGAGAGCAAAAACAAAATGGCTCAAGTCGCTGATCACTAGTAGTGCCTTCCTAGTTGGTAAATGATTGCAGATCAGTAATTAGTGAATAGGTAACAGTAGAAAAAAAAGGAATATGTCATCAATGATCAATATTTGAATGATTTATCTCTTAAAGAATTAAATTAGACTACTTCTAAACCACAGATAAATCACAATAGGTAGCATCAAGCATTGAAATGGCTATTCCTTGGAATCAGTGAATGGCATCATTGATCGCAGTCAGTAGGTGACAGGTTTGAAGTCCATCATATTCAGAATTTTACCATTGCTCCTTGTGCGATAGACTTGCACGGGGAGACTGGGACTACACAGTCATTTCTCTTCTGTTTTATGTCTAGCAGAGAGGATTGCTTAAAATTCTATTTATAGTATCACAGTGAGGATTGCTTCAAACTAAATTTCATGTCCAAGATCTGCAGCAGTTTTTTATATCATGGGCCTGTCAGGTTGACACTGTGAACTGGGAAGGAAACATAGAACCTGGTCGTGGAATCTCAGACCAAACTTAAGACTCGATACATTATCAGTATCATCATTGTACTGTTGCATCTATCATCATTACCAAAAAAAAAGAAAATGGATGAAAATTGTCTCGACTTCTTAGATCCTTCACTCACAACTCTCAAGGTGATCTGTTAACTTCCCTTCCATGTTTGGGAAATGGAGTCAGAACCAATGTTAACTCCGAGGGAAAAATCCCCCTGTACCGAAAAATATTCATTATTCATTTTGCCATTAATTGTCACACATTGCTTTTTTTTCAGTGGAAGCCATGTGTTAATGTGTCAATGATGTAATTGAACTTTCAAAGTAACAGATAACCAAGTGGTTTTGTTTTGCTTTCAGACTTGGGGGAATCATCCCGCCCATTGCAAGGGACTTACACAAAGAACATATTGACTCTGTGGTGACACAGGCTCTGCAGAAAGCAAATGTTTGTCTCAAGGTGGGGTGCTGTCTCTCTGTCTGTCTGTCTGTCTGTCTGTCTCTCTCTCTCTCTCTCTCTCTCTCTCTCTCTCTCTCTCATCATCATCTATCTCTTTCTCTCATTTTCTCTGTCTCTCTCTACATGACTAGAATGTACTTGAACCCGTGGTTCGTGATAAAATACACTCATAAACCAGACATTTTTAAAAGAAAAATGAGAGGGCATTGGGTGCCTATGCAAAAAAATTTAAAACTAAGTTCTGCCTTGTTGTCCATACCTCTGCATACTCTGGGTTCAAATGAAATGTAGCGTAGAAAAAAAAGCGTAAAACCTTGCAGCAAAATGATGTCAATAATTGAAGCATTCATTTCAAAATCTTGTACATATATTCTCTGTGTGTGTGTGTGTGTGTGTGTGTGTGTGTGTGGTGTGTAGAGCAGTTCTGACAATTACCATTTTTTTATGATAGCTCTTTATATTTCATATGTCATGTTAAAAGCAATCTTTTAGTCGTTTGTATTGAGGGCATTCAGTATCCACAAAGGAAGAACTTTTCTGAGGACTTTATGGTTGCATATGTATGTAAATATGTAAACAGCAGAAGTGAAACATTATGGCTCCAGTAAGTGACAGTGAGGATTTACCTGTGCTGGTAAAGATCTGAGGAATTTGTTTCAGGACCTGGATGCCATTGCCGTGACGGTAAAGCCAGGCCTGGCACTGTCCCTGCTGGTGGGTCTCCAGCATGCTAAGAAGTTGGTGCGGCAGTCGGGGTGCGTCATTTGCTGTCAGTGACATAAAAACCAAAAACAAACAAACAAAAAGTGTAGAAATTTCATGTCTTTATGATATCGTCAAGCAAGATAAAACTGTCCTCAAGACTAGAAATCTTTAGATCTGTAGATGATTTGCCAGATTGTTCATTTCTTTCTGACCATGTTGAAAATGTATACATTTAGGACTTTGGTTCGTTTCTTGCAGAAAACAGCTTTTCTGAACAAGGAGTGTAACTCTTGCTCCCATGATAGACACACACACAATATCAGAAGAGTGCTGCTTACAGCACCAGTTCGCCTAGAACACATATTAACACAAAGCACAGAGATTAAACAAGGAGACATCCCTTTGGATAATAGCACAATGACAATGAGAGTGAAGGGCTTGAGATAAATCTGAACAATCCACATTGGATTTTTTTCCCCTATGTAATGAAATGATGATAATGGTTCTACTAATAACAGTGGTAATGATAATAATGAAAGTAACAATGACAATAATTATGATAATAGTAATGATAATGGATCGACCCCAGTGGGTGAAGAAAGAAAGAAGAAAAGATCTGTCATATATTCAAACAAGAAAAGGTGTCTGAAACAGAAATGAATGATCCAGCAGAGGAATGAAGAACAGGACAAAGTGCAAGATGTAAAAAAAAAAAAAGTAACTACTGTCATTTTCAAACCAGTATGGCTCTGACTTTACATACAGTTGATGGAGTGATTGCTCTCAATGGTAAATGACTTTGCAGGTTGCCTCTGATCCCTGTTCATCACATGGAAGCACATGCTTTGACAGCTAGAATGATCGACAGGTAGATGTCCGTTCACCCACGCTTGATCTGTCTGCTCCTTGTATGCGTTGAGTTTTGTCTCGTCCCTTTATTGTTGAGAATTGATCTCTGGCTTCTTGGTTGATGATTTTGCTTGTGTGTAAACCTGCTAGAAAAATTTCTACTCCACTGAACAAAAGAGTCAGACAACTTACAAGACAAAACACGACGCGTTTCGACCTCTTTGGTCTTCTTCAGGCAAGACACACAACTTTGAAGACAATGAAAACAAAGAACAAACTGTCGTTCATCTCTTCAAATTGGGCAGGAAATCCTCAATGTTGTTTGTCTGTCTTGCCTGAAGAAGACCAAAGAGGTCGAAAGGGGTCCTGTTTTCGTCTTGTGATTTGTTTGTCTGTTTCATTCCGTGGTTCAGCAGTTTCTTTTGTAAGTTTGTTTCAATTTGTGCGTGCAGTCGCCCCACTTTGAAACTGATGTTGCTTGTGTTTGCTTGTCCATTATCATGTCATTTCTTTTCATTCACTTTCTCCCTGTTTGTTTTTAGATGTTTGTACTGACCATGTTTGTCAAAATGGTCAAGGGGAATGGGACGGAGGAGGAAAAGAGGGAGACGGAGAGAAGGCTGGGAAGGTGAAGGGAAGATCAGAAATGTTGGTAGTAACTCCTGTGTTTATTGAATGTGTACCTTTGCTCACCCACCTGGTGTGTGTGTGTGTGTGTGTGTGTATGCAAACGTGCATGTGTGAGCTGTGTGTGTGTGTTTCTGTATGTGTGTGTATGAATGGGTGCATGCATGTGTGAGTGTGTGTGTGTGTGTGTGTATACGTGTGTGTGTGCACGTATGTGTGCGTGCGTGCTCGTGTGTCTGTGTATGTGTGTGTGTGTGTGTGTGTGTGTGTGTGTGTGTGTGTGTGTGTGTGTGTGTGTATGAATGGGTGCATGCATGCTTGAGTGTGTGTGTGTGTGTGTGCGCACATGGAAACAACCTTTGTTTTCTACTTAAACCGAGTTTAGCTTGGTCATGAACCAAGTGTACAGACACACTGTCTTCTACCTGATTCATGTAGTGAACATCCTTGACTGTCAGAGTGGACTTCCCCTTCCTCGTGCTGCTGGCCAGTGGCGGCCACTGTCTGCTGGCTGTGGCCAGAGATGTGTCGGACTTCCTGCTGCTGGGCACCTGTCTGGATGACTCACCTGGTGAAGCCTTTGACAAGGTGAGCGTGCTGCATGAAAGTGCGTAGAAGGCAGATAGCTGACACAGTTTAGGGGCATTAATAATTTGAGTAATACAATCACATTTATGCTGTATCGGCTTTGAAGAAAGTCTTGTTATAGTCTGCTGGTCTGATGTCTTCTGGAGGTTTTTTAGTTGCTGGAAACTGAGTGTTTCTTTTGTTACAACAGTAGCAAAGTTACACGATGCATTTTCTTTGATTTCCTCCATTTCGCTTTTGATGTTCTGTAGCATTTTTGTATTAAAGTCTGTGTACATGTATATACACGCCTCACTTGATTTCTTCTTTCTGCATCTTATTCATTTTTTTTCCTGTCCTGATGACATGACAGTGTCACCTTCATGGTAAAGCTGAATGGGAATGTGGCTGTACACATACACTCCCCTTATGTTACCATGTTTATGACAGTACGAATGTGTAACCGTGATCAAGTGCTCAGTTGTGTGTTTGTCTGAAGACAGCACGGCAGATGAAGCTGAAGAACCTGCCTGAGTGTAGCAGTCTGAGCGGGGGCGCTGCCATTGAACTCCTGGCAAGGGAGGGCAATCCCAGAGCCTTTCAGTTTCCTCAAGTGATGACCAGACTGCCGGACTGTCATTTCTCTTTCGCTGGCCTCAAGTTTGCCGCTAAGAAACTGATAGAGGCCGAAGAGAAAAGAATGAGTATGTCATTTTTTTGTGGTTTATTGTTTTGCTATGTGAGTGATTAAGCATTTGTTTTTGCTTATGTTGTGTGTGCTGTGTGATGGTGTGTGTGTGTGTGTGTTGTATGGATGTGTGTGTGTGTGTTGGTGTGTGTGTGTATGAGTGTTGTGGTGGTGTGTGGTGGTGTTTGTGTGTTGTATGCATATGCGGGAGGGGTGTGTAAACAGTCAAGAGAAAATGTTATTTTTGAGATAGTACATTAAATGAGCAGAAACTGCTTTCTTTTTTTTTATCAAGCAATCTACAAAAGAAAAAAAAAGATAATATGAAAATGCAAAAGATACATAAACGCATCTGAGTAAACAATCGTACAATATGTAAAGAATGAACAGCACAAAACAGAACCTTAACTCACACTTATGTATGTGGCAGTACATTGTATACCAACACATTTAAGCAATATCATCAGCAAAAAAAAAAGAAGAAATTTTGCACAACCTATGAATTTAGTATTTAAAGAACAAAGTCTGCACAACATAGATGAAACACATAAAGAAATAAAAGGGGAAAAAAGTGATTAATAAATGAATATGATACAAATAAATATATGAATTAGCATATAGAAAAACAAAGGATGAGTAAATGAATACATGAAATACAAGAATATAATGATTTGAATAAAAATATCTGTAATTCAAATTATGAAATGTCTAAAATCTAAATATTATATTGCATACTCAGTTTTGCTTGTTAAATGAAATTTCATGTTTCTCTTTAATCAGAATAAGCTGGTCATGTTTTTCAGTGTTATTGATAAACTGCACCATAAAGGACCTCCAGAATTAAACAAACTGAATTTGTATAGAGTAATTTAGGTGTTGTATGGTTGTGTGTGTGTGTGTGTGTCGCGCGCGCAGTGCGCACACTAATCAAAGTACATGGGTGTGCATTTATGTGTGCCAGTAGACAAAAGACAATGACCTTCATATAAGTACCAAATCCTGGTGATTTTGTATTTGAATTTCATTGGCAGTGTTTACATTTTGATTATCTCTGATTATTTATTAATATTGGCTGTTTTGTTTTTTTAGTTCCCAAATTTATGAATGAAAAGTTAGGGGTAGCTATTTTATGTTGTTGTGTGTGTGTGTGTGTGTGTGTGTGTGTGTGTGTGTGTGTGTGTACATGTGTGACCTCTCCGGGTGGTAGATACTGTGTTTGATTGTTTCTCAGAAATGATCTATCATACCGATCATGACCTTGATTCATGTCCCAGTCTCAGTTTACCTGAAGTAACTGAACCGATTACTGAAAACACATGACTGACCTTGATGAAACGTATGTACCACTCAAACTGTTCAAAGATCTGGCGCTTATGAGTAAGATCAAACTCTCAGCAGACCTTTTGTGGCTCAGATGTTCACATCTCAAGTATCCTCATGTCCTGAATATCGTCCAGTGGTGGAGACAGAATAGCTTCACATGTAGAAGAAGACTCAGCCTTCTTTTGATTTTGTGTTCTTGAAAAAAAAAAAAAAAGATGCTGCCAGTGAAAAGATTGGAGAATAACTTTTCACGCTTTCCATTTTTTTTCTTCCCTGGTTGATACTTTCATTGGTGTCCCTTCAAGAGTGATCAGACAGGTGTCATTTTCAGGTACAAGTGTTGCTGGTGTGGTCACCAGTGCTCCTGACATCTGCGCTTCCTTCCAGTACGGCGTTCTGCACCATATGGCCAGGCGACTACAGAGAGCTTTCCTCTTCTGCGACATGAAACAGCTGCTGCCAAAAGAGAGAACTTGGTCAGATACAGTTTGGACATTTTGGGGTTTGTTTTTTTGATTTGTTTTTTGCTGTCCCATCTTCTGTGCCACTTCAGTGGCATTGTACCCATGCTGCTCACTCTGACCCCCACCCTCCTCCTGTCCACAGCTACGGCCCGGTCTGGCCCACTGCTGCCCTGGCACCAGCAATCCACAGGGAGCAGTCAATGTCAAGTTGTCAAGAGGCAACCCACCAGAGGAGACACTGCACTGCTGAATCAATTCGGTGGTCTCAGTGGTGCCTGTTTTGATACACATATGCAGGACACCACCTACTAAGCCCCCTAATGATGACAATAATTGCTTAGTTGTGAAGCCATATGAGTGAGCTCTCCCTCTGGAGGGTGCCACCAAGCCTGTCCAATGACAGCCCCCATGAACTCACCAATACAGTGAGCCCGATGGAATCAAACCAAGGCTATAGATGTGGAGAAGATATCAAAACTGAGGTCACCATGAGAGCAGGGCGTGAAAGGGCACATAATTTTATACTTTTTTATGCTGATCAATGTGAATGACGATGATGAAGATGATGTTACGGATTTCCATTCCGGTCTGAGACTGCATGACAGGGCTGTATTCTATGCTTACTTTCATAATACATCCCGGCGTCAACCAGGCTCGAGAGATACAGACACCTGCAGTGTCGGTCAGGAAATTTGTTAATGAGCAACCTGTTTTCCCTGACGTTTGTCATTGTTAATGACCATTCCAGGCAATGAAGATTTTTCCCCATGACATTTGTCATTGTCAATGACCACCCAATATAACAACCTGTTTTCGTTTTATTATGGGTTGTTTTTCCATGCTATTTCACGATTGTGAAATAAATATTTCTTTGATACTCGCAGAATATTGATTTGATACATTAGACATAATACATTTCATACAGAAGTATTAATTTAATACATTAAACTTTCAGACATTGTTTCTTTTCCATTTTGTGGAAACTCGTGTTTTCATCAACTGTGCATTTCAGTAGGTGTGCAGTGGTTGACTCTGGTGTGCAGGTGTTGTCAGGAGGGGTGGCCAGTAACTCCTACCTGCGCACTGGTCTGCAGCAGGTGTGTCGGATGAACAACTGTCGTCTGGTGTGCCCTCCGCCCCATTTGTGCACCGACAATGGTATCATGATTGCCTGGTCAGTAACTTCCTGTGGTGTGTGTGTGTGTGTGTGTGTGTGTGTGTGTGTGTGTGTATGTGTGTGTGTGTGTGTGTGTGTATAGTGTGTGTGTTGTGTATGTGTGTGTGTGTGTGTGTGCACGCGTCTGTGTATGTATAGTGTGTGTGTATGAGAGAGAGAAAGAGCCAGACAGACAGGCAGACAGACACAAAGAATGACAGACAGAATGTTCAGCATTCATATGGTGAAACATTTCCCTTTACAAAAGAGAATCATTAACAGTCACATTTTTCTTAAGTACACAATTGACATCACGAGCCATTAAAATAGTAAACGAACTTCCACATTTTCACTGCCCCAGTATGGTGAACTTTGCGCTGTAAAAGGTACATTTTTCTTCATTCTTTCTCTGTCACCACCACCTTACCTGGGGAGGGGGAGATTAGAGGGGAGGAAGGAGGAAGCAGGGGAAAAGGGAGGGGGAGGGGGCGCAGGAGGGACGGATAGGGGGGAGGGTGAAGAGAGGGAGTAGTGTGTGTCTTGCATGAATACTATGTGTTTTAGGGGGTCAGGAGTCGATGCCTTAACAGTGTTGTGTTTCGCTGTGGACAGGAACGGGATGGAGAAGCTGTTACAAGGCACAGGGGAGGCGGATGACCCAGACACCGTTGACATACAGCCAAAGTAAGGCCACTTGTTGAAGTCTTATGAGGGAAGAAAACACTTTTGGCAGGGTCTGTTGTAACGAGTCTTGTCAGTTAACAACCCCTTTGTGAGATCTGTGGGTTTAGTCTCTGTTTAGCCCCACTGTTTAATCCACTCGGTAGAACGAATTAAAAAAAATATGATTTAGAAAAGAAATCTTCACCCTTAACCGTTTGACTCCTGGAAATATCTTATAATTTAAAAAAAAAAAAAGAAAGTACCAACCTGACAACAACAGCAAGAAGGATGAAAATAATCTCAATGCCAAAGAAAAGTTGTATAGTATTTACTGTTTTTCAGAGTCAAGGAGCTTCACAAAGAAGTAGCTCTTTTTGTCACTATATGTTTAAATTTACAAGTTCACAAAAGCTCAAATGATGCGCATTATTATGTGAAAATGTGTGGCATATTGAAAGAAATGAAAAAGGGCAGCTCAACAACTCCCACTTTTGATACGACCAGACTCCCCTCCTGTCGATTAAGGGTGTGATCCTGATTGTGATTGGTCGATCTACAGTATCTCGTCAATTTTTTCTTTTTTTTGAGCAGCAATTTCCTTCTTTATGTTACCATCTTGCTCAGATCAAACAAAATTGTGGCCACCATTTCTGCACTTGTTTCTTCTGGAAACCAAGCTGTTATGTCAACAAAACACCCTTAAAAAAAAAAAGAAACATAAAAAATCAAGCCAAAACTTGCTGAGAAATTGCTTTAAACACCCTGCAAAGTGTTTGTCATTGCAAAGAATGTGCATGCAGGAGCATGCTCACACAAGCCTATGTATCACGCACACCCATGCTCATGCACATCTGCACACACACGCACACATACTTGCAGGCACACACACATGCACGCATGCGCACACATACATGCATACATACACGCATATGCACATGCGTACCGCATACACTGGCACACACACATGGGCCTGTGCCCACACGCCCATGCACACACATATACACACACGTATACACTCACCACACACACACATGCAATGATAATAATGGCACAGCCAGTGTTAGGTAGGTACCCAAGGTCTGACCAGCGCATTGGGTTAATGCATAGGTCAGACATCTGCTAAGTAGTAGTCATGAGACTCAATTCTTAAATTCTCTCATTTTAGTTATTAATTCATTTATCCATCAGCTTTAAATCATGCACAGTGTGGTCTTGAAACTTGGTGGATATAGTGTAGTGTATATGACTAGTCTGCACGCAGTGACACTTTCATGATGAAACTGAAACTGAATATAATCACATGTTCTAGACTGTTGATTATACTATGACCCCTGAACTGTGGCCATAGCTACAGTTGGAATGGAAAGGCTGAAGTGCTTGGAAAAGTCAACAATCAGCACTTAAGAAATGCAGCTTTTGCTCCACAGGTGAAACAGTTATGTGATCATAATTCCAGTGTGATCCTGATTGCGGCAACAGTTTGACGCTTGCAGATACAGGGCACATTAAATAGGGAAGCTGCTTTGTTTCTGCATGTATGCTAGGCAATTGGGTACTGCATGACAGCTTAGTTTAGAACTACAGGAGTTTCATTGTTTCACCTAGGGAGCAAAGATTGTTTGCCTTGTTCATCATTTGATGTAGTTTAGATGGGTTTTTTTTCAGAAGATGAAAGTGTACTAATGTAGGAGGGAAAGGTGAAAAAGTGAATACTGGAAAGGGAGATGGAGAGGGGAAGGGAGGCTGGGGGGTGAGGGGAAGGAGGAGAGTCAGGAACAAGAGGAAACCCCGTCTGATGAATACATCCTGCCTTGCATGATTACCTCTGCTGTTCAGTTCAAGGCAAGATAAACAACTCCACGATTGTCCATTCTAAGCGGGGGCTGGAATAGCTCAGTGGTAGAGTGCCAGACTCGTAATCTTGGGTTTGCAGGTTTGAATCTCTGCTGGGCCGTTCTGGTACAGGGGGATTTTTCCCTTGGAGTTAACATTGGTTCTGACTCCATTCCCCATACAGTCCTTCGAATGAGACTATAAACCGAGGTTCCATGTGTGAATGCACGCTAACATTTTGCACACACGTAAAATCCCATCACCAACTTTCGGAAGAGAAGGCCAGTTTGGCCGTTGGTATGGATGACACATTACACATAGCATGCACCTTCCCCAAAGTTGGAGTATGGCTGCCTTAATGGCGGGATAAAAAACGGTCATACACACAAAACTCCACTCCCTGTACAGGGGGTGTCTGAAGGAGTATCAGCCTGCGTACGCAGAAGAAGAAGAAGTCCGTTCTAAGCTTTTATTTACTCTGTGAGTGTAATGGATGCCAGTGTTCAGTGTTTTTATCAGCGTTAAGAAATACATCTGGAGAGAACTTCTGTGATCTTTTCAGATTCCTGAACAACCAGGGATGTCAGACTAAGCTCCCAGTCTTGATTCCACTCATCTAGGGATGCATGTTTGTAGAGTGTCAGTTGGGTGTGTTTTACTGACGCCGGGAGAGAGGAAGATGATGCGGCGTCTCTCTCTCTCTCTCTCTCTCTCTCTCTCTCTCTCTCTCTCTTCTCTCTCTCTCTCTCTCTCTCTCTCTCTCTCTCTCTCTCTCTCTCTCTTCCTGTTGCTCAAGTGATCATGGTGTCCAGGGACTCCATCATCCTGTTGAAATCTCGTCAAGCTAGGAGTCAGCACACCCCGTCATGCTGTCTGTCAGGCCACGTCAGCAGGTCATGCTGGATGGGCAGATGTCTCTCGGTGGGTTTTGTTGTTCACAGAGGCGCTCGGCTCCTGGCGGACAGATGCGGGGTTTAGGCAGGGCCCCTTGGGTTTGCAGTCAGCTGTTGCCCTGCGAGGGATGACAGCTACCTGCTGCGTGGCTGATTTCTGCTGCTTTTTTTTTCGTTCATCTCCATGAATTCTGTTGTAGAAACTTTTTATGCTCTCTCTCACTCTCTCTCTCTCTTTCTCTCTCTCCCTCTCTCTCTCTCTCTCTCTCTCTCTCTCTCTCTCTCTATCTTTTTCTCTCTATCTCTCTGCTGTCTCTTTCTTTCGCTTTCAAGCGCGCACACACACACACACACACACACACACGCACGCACGCACGCACGCACACACGCACACACACACACACACAGAACTAATAGAACACAAGAACCCAAAAAAAAATTGTTGACGAGTTTGTGCCTGCCTATTCCACAACAGTGACATTCTCAGTAGGATCACACCTTCAGAGGTGAGAGTGGGTCAACGATGGAAGTTCCGAAAGGCCAACAATGTTACAATCAATCAACGCACATGGTTGTGAAATGGATGTGGACAGGGTAACCTTCTTTGAACCTTCAATTTCTTTCCATAGGGAGTTGACACCCCTGCTGCTGTCAGCAGCTTGTTTGCCTGTCCTCCTGTGGCTTTAGAGCTGTGTCGTCAGAGATCTTTCTCTGAGAGTCTTCTTCATGATTAAACATTCATACCTGGTCTCTCAAGATAGACGGGCGAAAGCGGAGCTTTCAGCTACCATCCGGCAGCCTTCATCAGCACTGGTCGACTGACGGGGTGAACTGTGTTCGCTGCGCACGTCCGTGAGTCGAGCTCACGTCATGCGAACGAACTAGGGAGTTGTAAACCGACGGCAGGATGTGTCTCCCCCTGTCCCAGTTTAGGGTTGGTGTGGTGGCCGCGATGATGTAGATGGCCTCCTTGACCCCTGTCTGGAACCATCTGGCCTCCCGGTCCAGGACATTGATGTTGTCACTGGAGAACACATGTCCGCTGTTGATCATGTGTTCCCCTACCGGGGAGGAGTCTTCTGCACTTTCTGAAAGCGATGTAGAGTGGAAGATGAGACGGTTGTTGACCTGCTTTGTTGACCTGCTTTGTTGACCTGCTTTGTTGACCTGCTTTGTGTGGACTGTTACTCTCAAGCACTTGAAATACAAGTGCCGTCAGTGAAACCTTGGAGCACGTGAATATTAATGCCAGTTTCAGTTCAATCAGTTCAGCGTCACTGCATGGAGCCTGGTCTATAAATGATGGTCCACACATGCTTGGACATGAGACAGCGGTGCACAGGGGTTGCAGCTAGATAGCCACGTCAGTGAGTGGATAAGCAAGTGAAGATTTGGGAAGAGGGTCTCTGAGACGAGACTTAACCAGTGCCTGAACTCTTCGTCGTTCATTTCTAGGATACCTTGCTAACATGGTCTGCTCCACTACTACAGTTTGTTTGCGTGTGTACGTATGTGTGTTTTGTGTTGTGGTGCATGCATGTGGACATTTGTATGTGTGTATGCATGCATTCATGTAGGTATGTGCATGCATGCATTCATGTAGGTATGTGCATGCATGCATTCATCTAGACATGTGCATGTACCACACGTATTGCGCACACATGCACTCTATCGTGAGCAGGTGCATGAATAAATGTTAAGTCAGAAGGGAGTACAGCCAGCGGTGTCATTTTTCTATTTGTTACAGGTGCCCTCTGGGACAGGACATGTCACAGGAAGTTATTGCTGCGGGAATCAAGCTGCCTCGATTAAAGCTTCAGTGACGGCGGTGCAGTCTGCGATCAGACCAATGGAAACAACACCAGATAAAAGGAAATCCGGACTGCCGTGGTCATCACCGGAAACAGGGGACAGGAACACAAGACTGCCTGAACAAAACATTGGGCAGTTTTTGCAAAGTTTTGTTTGAAAGATTAAGTGTGCATGGCTGATCATGTGGAAAATAAAGGTCATTTGTAACAAACATTGCTGTTGTTGCTTTAGAGCTATTGAATCTTAAAAAGTGTTTGAAATCACTCCACCAAACAACACGGACAAACAAATCACAAGACAAAACATGACACGTTTCGTCCTCTTAGGTCTTCTGCAGGCAAGATAAACAACACTCAGGACAACGCAAATGAAGAACAAGCAATCACTTGTCAAATTCGGCACAAGATGGGCATTGAAAAAAAAACAGTAGAGTTATTGGTTTTTCACTGGGGCTAATGTGCAAAGAGAATTAGAACAACTACTGCGGGGCTAGATTCCAGAAACATACCCCATGCAGTTAGGTAAGACACAGGCAACCACCTGGAATGAAAGTGACAGGATGAAGACTCTTTACAGCATATGTGTTGCAATAGTGAACTCGCATAGTAACTTGCATGAGCATTCACACCAGTGTGCATGCATATATAAAACATGCTGTCTCTCTCTCTCTCACACGCACACACACACACATGCAGTCCAGCTGGTTGCTCTTCCTTCTTCATGTCCCCTTACGGCACACCTTGTCGTCCAAAATGACGTCACTGTAGTGACAGTGGACTGACCTTCACCTGGCAACGTACAGCAGTGCGGACATTCACTGCTGTCCAGCTTCTCGATGATGACTCCCATAAATCAGAAGATTTTTTTTTTTTTAATGGGGAGGGAGTGTTTACTGGGAGGTAATTCCGGTACAAAGCCAAACATTCTCCAGAAAACCAAATATTTGAAAGGAAGGAGTGTTTATTGGCAGATAATTGTAGTAAAAAGACAAACATCCTCCAGAAAATCAAATGTTTGAGGTGAAGGATTGTTAACTGGGAGGAAATTCTAGTGCAAAAAACATACTTCCTCCACAAAACCACGTGTTTGAAGGAAGTGAGTGTTAACATGGAAATAATTCTAATACAA
>CM065738.1:36287487-36292487 GCA_033310375.1 Conus canariensis | reverse complement strand
TCCTTCCTCGGTTCGGTTGTCATGACCATTTACACTCTCAGTGTCTGGCACTATTTTCAGACCGGTGGTTTTATGCGTTTAAGACGGGCTGGAGGATGGCGACCATCTGTTTGAAATACAACCAGTTGCGAAGCAGACAGATTGAAAGTGATGGCTTCAGCCGTTGAGTTCTGCATTCACACCGAGGATTAAAGATCATGATGAACGGTGCTGCCCACCAAGGGCTGACCTGGTTCGTGACACAGCATCCTAGGGTAGGTGTCCCCCCCCCCCCCTCCCCGCTCCTCCCCCCAGCTGTTTGTCCTCCCTGGGTCTGCACAGGAATGGGCGCAGGAGGAAAGGGGGGGGGGGGGGAGGAGGCAGCATTGACCACTGATGGAGTTGGGCTTCTGGGCCAATGCACCCCTTGGCCCAGAAATCAATAGGGCTGTGATCTTTAGACTGGTGATCCACACGGCAGGCGGCTGAATCAGCCGTGTGCAAAACAGGGCCATCGCCTAGCAGTTTGTCAAGGGCAATGACGGTCAGTGCGGCACTTCGGGGGGGGGGGGGGGGGGGGGTATGGATCACACCTCAGCTCTGCACACAACGTGGGGTTGCTGTTGGCGAAGGGAGGAAGAAATTTGGCTACAGTTTTGTTGGAATAATTCTGCCAGAATGCACAGCGGTGCATCCGGTTCAAATATGTCATTCTATTATCATAATGTATTCTATTTCTTGCAAAGATTATGAATTGTTCCTGTTGCTTTTTATCGCGTTCCGTTTATTCTGCATGAGTCTCCCCGAAATTGCTCCAACTGTGTGTGTGTTGTGTGTGTGTGTTGTGTGTGTGTGTGTGTGTTGTGTGTGTGTGTGTGTTGGTGTGTGTGTGTGTTGTGTGTGTGTGTGTGTGTGTGTGGTGGTGCGTGCGGTGCGTGTGTGTGTGTGTGTGTGTGTGTGTGGTGTGTGTGTGTTTGTGTTGGTGTGTGTGTGTGTGTGTGTGTGTGTGTGTGGTGTGTGTGTGTGTGTGTGTGTGGTGTGTGTGTGTGTTGTGTGTGTGTGTGTTTGGGAAGAGATAGGGGAAGAGAGATATGCATAGAAATAACCGACTATAATCATGCGCACATTTTCAGTTCAAGTCACCGCAATGTATGCGACGGATAGGATATAACTGAGTTTTATTGGGTTTGATTGTGTGTGCACACACACAGTATGTGTGTGTGCGCGCGCGCACACGCACACGCACACTTCCAAGTTGCAATTACGTGTATTTAAAGTTGAATTGCAATAGTCATTGAAATATATGTGTGTGTGTGTGTGTGTGTGTGTGTGTGTGTGTGTGTGTGTGTGTGTGTGTGTGTGTGTGTGTGTGTGTGTTCTTAAGGGGACGTGCAAGAGGAATCGATTTGGGGGATGGGGGGGGGGGGCGTGAAATAAAATGCAGCTGTCAAGATTAGGAAAGGTTCTGTGGTGTGGTTTTTATCTATTCTTGTTCGCATGTTCGCTGCTGGCACCCGGCATAGCACGACTGGAGGGCAGGCTTGTGAATGATATGCTTTCACGGTGTTTTATTTCATCAGGAAATTCTAGAAGGAGGTAAGCTTCTGTGTGTGTGTGTGTGTGTTGTGTGTGTGTGTGTGTGTGTGTGTGTGTGTGTGTGTGGGGTGTGTGTGTGTGTGTGTGTGTGTGTGTGTGTGTGTGTGTGTGTGTGTGTGTGTGTGTGTGTGTGTGTGTGTGTGTGTGTGTGTGTGGTGTGTGTGTGTGTGTGTGTGTTGTGTGTGTGTGTGTGTGTGTGTGTTGTTGTGTTGTGTGTGTGTTGTGTGTGTGTGTGTGTGTGTGTGTGGTGTGTGTGTGTGTGTGTGTGGTGTGGGTGTGTGTGTGTGTGTGTGTGTGGTGTGTGGGGTGTGTGTGTGTGTGTGTGTGTGTGTGGTGTGTGTGTGGTGATGTGTGTGTGTGTGTGTGAGAGAGAGAGAGAGAGAGAGAGAGAGAGAGAGGCGTTTAAAAGCATGTTGAAAGCTATGCTCGTTTCCTACCCTTGGTATACCTACGCGTCTTGATCACTGTGAAGGAAAGGCTTTCCTCTATGCCACCTACCCGGCATTTGTCCCCTCGTTCCTCCAAGGACAGCAACACGGGGTAACAGTGCCTGGCCAGTCTGGTCTCTTCCATGACTGGAAGACGATCCAGTATTCCGCAGACATGACAGCAGGATTTATGTAGAGAGGAAACCCACGTGTGAGATCAGTTTGTCGGTGGTTTCAACGGCATATCCAGCTGTCATTTGCAGGGTAAGGGGTGTACGTTTTCAGTACTGTCTAGTCTGTGTGATCCAGAGAAAGAAGGAAGAAAGAAAGAATGAAAGCAGTTCGGCGGCAGTTGAGCATCATTGCTTAGTGGTGTCCAGAAGCTGGGTCGTCTGTCAGGCCTACAAAAGCCCAGACTCTGGTCTGCACCTTCGACCACAAAACATCAGGACAATTACCTTCACCAGTTTCCTTCAATGGAATGCAAACTGAATCAACGGACAACTGACACTATTTGAGTACAGGCTGTGATGGAATGCTGACCTTTAGAAAACATGCTGAGAATAATTGTTCTGAAATGCAAAAAGGGCCTGTCTGCCCTAAACGCAAAGGGAGCTGAAGGCATCAAACAGTGCCATCTCCACTGACTGTATCACGCAGTTGTACTCAGTGAGACTGATTATGGATTTGGGCTTACAACACTGTCCAAGTTCAATCTTCTTCAATTAGATAAAAAAAAAAATTCTATATGAAGAAATGAGACTGATCTTGAGAACTATGAAGGACGCACAATTATCCGGACCGCTTTAAACACCTCTACCAAACTCCCACCGCTCCAGAGTTTGGAAGACACTTCTCGAGAATGGCTAGAAGGCAACACCAATGCAGAAATTCAGATGCAGGAGGAAAACCTGGGCATAACAGTAAACATTGTGATATACGCTGATGGTTTCGTCACCAAACGTAAGTCAGGCTGCAGATACACGGTGAAGCAAAATGGCTGAGCTACTCAGGACGACAACAGCGCATACAGTTTAACAACGTCAAGTCTGACAATGGAGGTAGAGGCGGTGACTCCAGCAGTCCGTTGGCTCTCAGCCACAGACAGACCAGTGTAGAATTCAACAAGCCATGATACTGAGTGACTCCATGAACCTGCTCCAAAAAGTGGAAAGTGGAATGAGAAGCCCTGCTTGGCATGAAGTAATGTGCAGCCTTCCATTAGAAAGACTCGTATGAATGTTCTGCCTGGACACGCAGGTGTCAAAAGAAATGTGAATACAGACAAAGTGGCAGGCAAGGCAACGATAAGAACTGGATTACAGCTTGGTTGATCTGATGTGATTAGAAATTTAAAGAATCACCTCATCAAACAAGATCAAAGCCACTAAACCAGAAACAATCTTTCAGAGCTCAACGACAAGACAGTAAATGGACACTCACCTAGACTTAAAGGGAGAACAAGAAACATCACCAACAAAAGAAATACTGGAATGATATCAAGGCCGACACAGCGGAGACTTCTAAAGATTGGGGCAGACTCATATTGAGCTATCCCAAAGGCAGACACAAATGACCAATCATACATCTACTGAGATAAGATTTTAAGTATCTCAGGATCCCCTGTTTCTACTGTAAACGTAGGTCCTCTGATAAGTGTGCATCAGTGAAACGATACATGTGTGTAAAGTGGAGAGTCCATACATGTGTGTGTGTGTGTGTGTGTGTGTGTGTGTGTGTGTGTGTGTGTGTGTGTGTGTGTGTGTGTGTGTGTGTGTTGTTGTTGTTGTTGTTGTTGTTGTTATTGTTGTTGTTGTGTGGTGGTGGTGGTGGTTACTGATATGTACCATCTTCTGAACATTCGTTTATATTTCATCTTCTGAACATTCGTTTCCCACAAATAATCAAAGAGACTCTCTCTCTCTCTCTCTCTCTCTCTCTCTCTCTCTCTCTCTCTCTCTCTCTCTCTCTCTGGGAAGGGCACTATTCATATGCATGGTACTACACCAGCGAGACCGGCAGCTCTGGGTACACCAGCACGTGAGCAGACTGATCCTAGCTGCTTTCGCCGCTTTTGTGACGGCTGATTACACCCCACTTCTGCTTGGCCTAGCGGTAAAGATGTTACCGGTACAGCGGCTGTATGTGGGTGCCGTGCAGCACTCCGTAAATTGGCCTCTTCTTAAAAAATGTTCCCCTGCATTGAAGCAAAAGTTGGTTTGTTCTTTCATTCGTTCACTCATTCATTCTTTTATGTCTCTGTCAACAGGGGGAAAAAGTCTCTGTTGGTAGCTTAGTCATCATCTTTTCTGTTATAACAGAATAGTCTTATTCTAATCTTCAAGAACTGTTCACAGAAGACTGAACTGTCACCTTCAGCAGACAAAGGAAGGAAAATTTCGAGAACACGCTGTGCAAGATTTAAAGCTGATGAATAAATAATCAATTAATGACCAAGATGAGGGAATTTAACAAGAGGGCCATGGCTAGGACTTAGCAGATATCTGACCAACGCATCAGCCCAACGTGCTGGTCAGACCTTGGGAAACTACCTTACATCGTCTGTTTCATTATCATCATTGTATACGTTTTTTGTTAGTATATAGTGTATAGCGTTGTTGTTTGTATAGATAATGTATAGTGTGTATGTATGTGTACGTATGGGTGGATGGGTACGGGCCTATCTGTGTGTTCCAGTGTATGCAGTGCGTGCGCGCGCACGCTTGTGTGTGTGCGTGCGTGCGTGCGTGTGTGTGTGTGTGTGTGTGTGTGTGTGTGTGTGTGTGTGTGTGTGTGTGTGTGTGTGTGTGTGTGTGATGATTTGGCTTGTGTCAGCATGCTCCTGCTTGCACGCATGTGTGTGTACATTTATGTATGTATGACTGTGTATTTGGGCATACACGCCCGGCTTTGTGCATGTGTGCATGTGTGTGTATGTGCACATGTGTGTGTGTGTGTGGACGGCCACGCGCGCGTCTGTAAGTGTACGCATGAAAG
>CM065738.1:36262487-36282487 GCA_033310375.1 Conus canariensis | reverse complement strand
ATACCCAGCTCAAGAAGAAATTCCTTTCGAGATTTTTTAAAATCAAGAAACCATGATAAAAAGAATGAAAGGGTTTCTAAAACCATACCTTTAGACTGAATATAAAAAGGTATTTGGACATCTGGAATGGAGGCAAAGAATAATAATAAATGAATAAATGAGTGAATGAACATAAGTGGTGGTTTTGAAGTAAAGCAGAGATTTGCATACTGATGAAAAGGCTCGCTTGGACAGAAGAAGGCATGTGCCTTTGTAAGTTTTGAAAATTAAAAGGAAAAAAAAAAAGACAGAAAGTGGTTTCAAAAAAGGCATAAAGTATCAGTACACATTGAAACTGAAATCTGTTTGTTGTCAGATTAACTTTCATTGAACTGACATTTAACAATGATGACAAAATGTCAACTTTTTTGTAAAAAAATAAAACGATGCAAAATGTGTAAAAACACAATGTTAACGAAGAAAAGATTGATGAAATGATAATCAGGAGAACTCTTTCGCCCGTCTACCTCTTCCTCTTGCTGTATCTATTTACCTTACCCCCGCCCCGTTCCCCTGCTGTCAGCTGCTACAACTCTCTCTCTCTCTCTCTCTCTCTCTCTCTCTCTCTCTCGCTCTCTCTCTCTCTCTCTCTCTCTCTCTCTCTCTCTCTCTCTCTCTCCAAACACCCCTGTTTCCTGTATCTCGCTCTCTCTACCACCCTTTCCCTTTTTCTCTCTTCACCTTGTCCAAAATCATCCTCCCCATTTATAAAGAAAATCACTTTTCTGGATACAAATGTTTTGAAACACACACACACACACACACACACACACACACACACACACACACACACACACACACACACACACACACAGATAAGCGCGCACTCACGCTCGCATATATGCTCACATACGCTCTTCGCACACATGCATAAAACACAAGTAAGCACACACGCACAAATACATAAATTTACTTACAGAGAGAGAGAGAGAGAGAGAGAGAGAGAGAGAGAGAGAGAGAGAGAGAGAGAGAGAGAGAGCACGCATATCTCCTCACGTAATTAGAGGAATTGAACGAAAGGAATCTTTCATGTACGGAAGGCAGACATATTACTCGTAAAGTCGGACAGCCCAGAATAAAACAAGAGTTAGGGAAAGGTGAGAAAGAAGAGTGGGGAGTGGGGGAGGGAGTGCCTTACTTTACTTGCAAATAAACGCCGATCCATACTGATTGGATAGTTTAATTAAGGTACACCGATAGAAGACGTAAGAAGTGTACAGGCATGAAAAGCGTCTTCCGTGAGGATGAGACTGAATAAGGTGAACAGCTAAGACCGCTAGGCTCCCTCCGTTCTCTGTGCTTGGCATGAACTCACAAGGTGTAGCTGGCGGGACTTTACAGAATTTATCTTATCATGAAGAGGCTGAGAGTGAACTATTGTACTGATGCAATCAGTTAAAAAAAAAAATGAGGAGGATCAAGAATCTGGCCACAAACGCATGGAGTTGTCGGTTTTAAATATCTGGCTAAAACCAACGGTTAACCCGCTATATGTGTATCTATTTACGGTTTGGAAAAGATCCTGGAGGATAAAGGCAGTTTTTGTTTTTCAACGACTATGATCCCATCTCTGTTTCTGATATGAGTTCTCTAAACATTGCTTTTGTCGAAGAGACCGGATACACTTTCATAGAATACGACCAGAGAAGGACATCACAAACCAAAGTACCAGTTGTTGTTTCTTGCCGCCTCTTTTGCACGAAAACCAGCCTCTTTTGCACGAAAACCAGCCTCTTTTGCACGAAAATCAGCCTCTTTTGCACGAAAATCAGCCAAATCATTACGATGTAGAGCTAAATGTCGAGGAACCCGTAATAATGTTATGTAACAGCCCTGTGTAATCACCTGATTGATAGGAAATGATAACTCGCATAATTGATCGACTAGACTTCAACAGGTGTACAAAGAATATAAGTTTATTGCTTTTAAGATTACGCATAATTCGACTAAATCACACAGAACTGTAAGCGCTGATTTTTTGAGTCCAAAGAAACAAGAATTCTGTTATGTAAAACAGTGATATTAACATCAAAGTTTATTGCTTTTAAAACTGCAGGTAATTCGGCTGTGAAAATTATCGTTTTGTTACTTGGAATTTCCTTTCACTGTTACGGGATGGTATCACAAAAGTGTGATCAACATCGGAAGACTCCATGAAAATGTGTTGACATGAGTCATATTTACCTTGTGTCAAACTCTTGGCATGGACTTTGAGTATAAGAGGATGATCAGATTTACTGAGATCCTCCTAAGAGTGTACAACTTCAGCATACTCTGTCGTCCAGAAAGACGTGAGCAATTTGGAAGAGTGGCAAAACAGTCAAGAAATAAGTTAGTTATGAAACAGGCAAAACGTATTCATTGAGGAAGTGTAAACCGCTTCATAACTTATCCCTCTAGATACATAGATACCAGCATCTAGTTCAGTCATACGCTAATCTGGGACGATGCTTGACCCTCATTGTGAAATTAGAGGTACAGATCGGCCTGTGATCGCTGGAGAATAGCACCCCAGCCTCTTTGTATGTTGAATTAATCAAAGCCTATCAGCGAAGAGCCAAGGCCATTTCAAAGGGTAAAGAATCAATACTTGTTAACTTATGTAAATCAGTCTTTGAAGCGTTAAAATATACTTTGACCGTGTGACAAAGCGACCAAACTGGCCCTGATGCAACATGAACAAGGTTAGAACCGCATTTAATCAGAGCCACGCCAGAAGCAACGCGTGGTAGTGTGGTTTTGACCTAGCTTTTTTTTTTTTTTTTTTTTTTTTTTAGTCTACGCGGTAATTGACATGCTTACTGAGAGAAAAAGTTTTTAATGAAAGCAGCACAGAATATTTATTTGCTTGCTTGGATATGTTAAGTAAGTATGATCAACCATTATTGTGACAGTGTCTCTGCCTTCAAATGGAATTATTTTCCTGGTGAAGACAACAAAATCCGTTTTCTTGGATGATAGATCAAAACCGTATGACTTAATGAAGTAAAGAATATCTTCAAGAACTTCTTTAACTTGTTCAGTCATGTTATTTCTCTTCTTATTATCTATTTATTCATTGATTGATTTATTCACTTGTTCTCAAACCCAAAACACAGGCTTACGTCAAAGAACTCTGACAAGAGGAATGGAACGCGTAGACGGATAACAAACTATTTAAAATCGGTCCAAACCTGAAAGAGTTTTTACCATGTTCCTGAGGCGGCCGTAAAGATGAAACAGTCTTGTGCCGCTTGCACACAGGCCACTCGTTTTATACCCATTCTTATCTTTTAAAAGGTGAAGAAGCTCCGTGGTGCATTCCATGCCATGTTCCACTCACAGTGAAACATATTCTTTTAGAGTGTTGGGACTTGCACGATGTGAGACATAAACACTTTACAGCAGACTCCATGAAAACCCTGTTCAGAGATGTCCCACCTGACGTGATCTTTGAGTTTCTGAAAGAGATGAACATTTTTCACCTGATCTAAGATTTTATAGAAGAAAGATTTTTAATAAAGCTTCTGATGTGTTTTTAGAAGGTGTATTGTAAAGAAATGTGTGAATGATGGGTTTTTTGTTGTTGTTGTTGTTGTTGTTGTTGTTTTCATGACTTGAGTTGACTTCAACGTGGTGACAGCCCTGATATGGCCCTTTGCGGTCGGCTGGGCTATAAACAACATTACCTGTACCTTTTTCACTTTTTTAAAAATTTAAATTAACGGTCGAACTGAATCATAGGCTTTGTGGACATAAACAATGTGGCAAAGGTTAAGTGCCACTCGACTAAAGTTGTATGTGTGTGAGTGTGTGTGTGTGTGTGTGTGTGTGTGTGTGTGTGTGTGTGTGTGTGTGTGTGTGTGTGTGTGTGATATGATATGATATGATATGATATACGAACAATGTGAACACTGTACTCTCCTCCTCTCTAAAATTCAGCTCGAAATAGGGGCAAACTGCATTTTTCTCCAGGAAATGTTCTATGTTCTTTTTTGTTTTAAAGTAACCCTTTCAAGCAATGTGAAATGTTTAACAGATGGGTCGGAAGCTAGGGGTATTAGTTTTAGGTTTTCGTTGTATAAGAACAGAGATTACAGAGGCTCTCTTCCTGTCTACCAGTAGCATCTCAGTGTTCCAACACACTTGACAGAACTCTATAACTTTGAAACAAACTTAACAGAAAAAAAACTAAAAGAATTTCGCCGGGCGAAAGGGACAAACAAAGTACGTGACAAAACACGACGCGTTTTTTGATCTCTTTGGTCTCCTTCAGGCAAAATAAAACAAAATTCAGCGCAATGAAAACGAAGAACGAGCAATCACTTGTCTCCTAAGACTGGGCGCAAAATCATATCATAGTAAAAAAAAATCCAAATCATAGATTGATAAATGTGTGTGTGTGTGTGTGTGTGTGTGTGTGTGTGTGTGTGTGTGTGTGTGTGTGTGTGTGTGTGTGTGTGTGTCTGTGTACCAAAACATGCAAGAAAATGAATCAAGTGTACAGGATAAAACATACGCTGTGCGGACAGCGAAGTAAAATCACCGATTACAACGTCGTCTTGTGATGTCCAAAGAGGTGCCTTCTCCTATCATTTTTTGTCCCTAAGTTTGTGTCCGTGGCTACAGATGACAGGACTACTTCCTCTTCCGCTACTTTGCCTGGCACTTCTGCCGCGGACTCGTTTGCCTTCGATTTTCCACTTCTGAAGAAACACGCAGAAAGGGTACCGTCCCTCAGAGAGGTCTGGGCACTTTACGTTAGAAATGGTGGTTCAGCACCATCGGGCCCCGCACCTGGTCAAAAATAACTGTCGTCAGGCAAGTGCTTGATAGACTGTACTTCGACCAGCCAACGGAACTGCCCTTTTGAAGTCATCCCGTTTGGCAGGCATTATGACTAAATGTTCCCTTTCTGATGTCTTCTCTTAGGGAGGCATCAAACCTGCTCTCCCTGGCATCAGTCTAACAGCTTTTGAAAGGGAACTTACTACAGTCAGACCTATGAAAAGACTCCTGGACCTGGACTGAAGTGAATTTCATGCTGTCAAAGTCTTTCTTTCTTTCTTTCGTTCTTTCTTTCTTTCTTTTCTTTTGTTAACAAAGTCTCTTCCTAAAAAAAAAAGTTCTGTACATTTACAGAAGTTCACTGTTGACTCGTTTGGTTTTAACCGATATTCCGCTGCACCCGTTGCAACCAGCTATGTCATACGAACGGTGTATGCCGTGTCTGACACACACGTGGTCGATGTGGTCAGGCTGGTCATAACGCCAGTTCATTTTCATAAATCCAAACATTGGAAACATTGTTCTGCCGACCACTCTGCATCCTACATCGGGTGTCCAGAGTACAAAGTTCTGTCAGCAAAAGGGAAATCAGCATCGCAAATCCTACTTGGAAGCGATTGAACGTGGTCGGGGCAAGTAAACTCATGATACTCGATAAAATGTTAAGCATGCCGGACAGGGGGATCGCGAAGTCCCCGAAAGCTGCTAATACTGACAGATCGTATGCTTCGGTATTAGGGGGCCTTTCCTCAAACACTCGGCAAGGATAAATGTCTCCTATTTTTCTGGACTGTCCGACTCTTACGAGTAATATGTTTGCCTTCCATACATCAAGGGTTGCTTTTTTCCATTCCTTTATCAGCTGTAGACTTATCTGATGTATACTTGAGTATTTACATGAGTTATTGCGTGTGTGTGTGTGCGTGCACGTGAGCAGACTTGTGTGTCTCTCTCTAATCACGTGAGGAAATATGCTCTCTCTCTCTCTCTCTCTCTCTCTCTCTCTCTCTCTCTCTCTCTCTGAATATATGTATGTGTGCGTGGGTGTTTGCTTGTGTTTTGTGCATGTGGTGTGTGCGCGCACTTACATGAGCATACATGTAGGCGTGAGTGCGCGCTTATTTTTGTGTGTGTGTGCTTGCGTGTCTGTGAGGATTTGAAGTGTGTGTGTGTGTGTGTGTGTGTGTGTGTGTGTGTGTGTGTGTGTGTGTGTGTGTGTGTGCGCGCGCGCGTGCGTGCGTGCGTGCTCGCGCGCGCGCTAAACATTCGTAACCAGAAAAAGGATATTTTTAATGGGGAAGATGAATTCGGACAGAGTAAGAGAGACTGAAGGAAAGGGGGTGGCAGAGAGAGCGAAATGTATGGAACAGAGAGAGAGAGAGAGAGAGAGAGAGAGAGAGAGAGAGAGAGAGTTGTAGTTGTTGAGAGGGGGAAACGGGGTGGAGTAAGGCAATTTGACACAGCAAGGGGAAGAGGTAGAAGGGCTAAAAAGTTCTCCTGATTATCATTTTATATTTATTAAAAAAAAAATGTGTCTTTACACATTTTGAATGGTTTTCTTTTTCATGAAAAATTTTGACATTTTGTTATCATTGTTAAATGTCAATAAAAAGAAGGTTAATCTGAAAATAAAAAGATTTCACTTTCAGTATGTATTGATGCTTCCTGCCTTTTTTAAAACAATTTTTGTGTTGTTTTTTTTTTTTTTTTTTTGGCCTTTCAGTTTTCACAAGTTACACAGGCGCATACAATTCGGATATTGACACTTATCAACCCCTTCCTTCAAGACCACGACTTTTTGTTTATTCGTTTATTAAATCATTTATCATTACTCTTTACCTCGATCCCATGTCTAATTACCTATTTGCTTCCAGTCACAAGGCATGGTTGTAGAAAGCCTTTTGTTCTCTTATAATCATATGGTTTCTTCAGTTCTAAAAAAAAAAATTCGGAATGGAATTTCAACTTGATATGAAACTGGATATTGTTTACAATGCACGATTATCGCTCTAATTTTGTTATGAAGGTGCATTTCAAACTTGCATATTCATAAGTGTTCTTGTGTGTGCAGGGGTGCACATGCGATGTGTGTGTGTAAGTGTGTGTGTGTGTGTGTGTGTGTGTGTGTGTGTGTGTGTGTGTGTGTGTGTGTGTGTGTGCGCGCGCGCGCGCGCGTGCGTGCATGCGTGTGTGTGCGTGCGTGCGTTCCTTTACCAGGAACTTAAACTATCTGTTGATGAGGCGTTCTCTTACTCAAGACAGGCTTGCCAAATTTGGCCAGTTCAGTTTTCCATAATAATAATGAGGCCTGCTTTCTTGTTCAGCTGGTCATCAGGAGCACCAAGCACGACCAGCTCGCTGCACAGTTGTCCTCATTTCAGGTGCCTATGGATTGTGCATCAAAAGTCTGTTGAGCAATTCTTGGGGGTAGAACAGGAGAGTGTCGGGATGAGGCAGATCTCTGTATGGTTATTTCTATTCTCCAAGTATTACGGCGTTTAAGAAGTCTGTTGTGAACCTACTTTCCGTCTTTTCTGTTTTCATCTACCATTTTTTCTCACTTTGCTAAAACTCAACGTTACGATTTGGGTTAGAGCTGTAACGGTCACAATCTGCTTTGGCTTTGATGGAGATGTGAAAACTCGGGGGAGGGAGAGAAAGGGTTTCTACCATCGACTCGCTGCTTGCTCACGCCGTCAATACTTTGCCGGTAAATGCTTTCTTGATGTTCTTCCAGTCACCGTTAATGGACCAATAGAAACTTTTCCCAGTTTCTCGGCATTTCCGATGCAGACTCCCTGATGGACCGACGGCCATGATTCAGCCAGCTACTGTACGGCTCCAATTCCCTAACGTCAAAGGAATCGTCCATGCCATGCTGTTTGCCCTTTGATGGAACGATAACGCAGAATGGAATGCGGAAGTGTCATTTCTTTTACGTCGGCTTAGCCAGACATCCATTACTTCTGCGCTGTACCACAGCTTTGAATTTTTTCTTAGGTATTAGTTTTGGGTGTTAGAATGACCAGATTCTTTTGTGTCGTTTTCTGTGCTCTCTCTCTCTCTCTCTCTCTCTCTCTCTCTCTCTCTCTCCTCTCCTCTCTCTCTCTCTCTCTCTCTCTCTCTCTCTCTCCATGTCGTTAATCCCACATCATTCCTTCTGACTCCCTCTCACACAGGCTGGAATGGGAGGGCGATGGGTACTGTTTTAAATGAACGTAACGGGTATATACATCAACAGATGATGTAAATGTGAACATATCAGTGTGTCACAAGAATCAAATTTACAGCTAAGAATGAATAACACTTTGAAACGATGAATGTGAAAAACAACACGCCAAGGAGACGGTTCTTCTTTTTGTTTCTGACAACACTTTTAAATTTCAAAACGGAGTGACTGAGGGCGGAAAATGAAGCAAAATTCGGAAAGAGAGGGGGTTACTTACCGCCAAGGACACGGACAAACAGAATACAGGACTAGACACAATGCATTTCGACCTCTTGGGTCTTCTTCAGGCAAAAACAAATAACATTTAAGACAGTGACAATAAGAACATGTAGCCACTTAGCTAACGGCGAAGGACCACAAAAATCAGATTGGTAAAACGACTGCAGAGAAAGAACTTATACAGTTACGAGGCTGTATGGAAATTAACTCAGACCTCAGGATGATGAGCTCTGGACATTTTTTCCCTTCTGTTGACAGGATGTTACGTGTCACACACACACACACACACACACACACACACACACACACACATACCACACACACGCGCGCGCGCGCGCGCGCGCGCACGCACGCACACACTTACACACACACACACACACACACACACACACACACACACACATACACACACACACGTATACGCACGCACGCACGCAAGTAGTAAGGTAAGGGACTTTTCATGCCTCAAAAGGGGACCTCGGAGGGGACCTCCACCGGAAGTGGTGTTGCGCATGCCGGAAGTAGGCGTCAAGTGGCGCGGCAGGTGGTGCGCATGCCGGAAGTAGGCGGTCAAGGTCACGGTTGACGTCATGTGGTAGAAAAAGATGGACGTCATGTGCTAAAAACAGATGTTTGTTTTGTTTTTGTGTGTTGGTGGGGTGGTTGTCCGGTGACGTAGGGGGTTAAAAATAGGTGGGGGTGTTGCGTGTTGCCGCGGTGACGTAGGGGGTTAAAAACAGATGGGGGTGTTGCTGCACGCGCGCGAGGATCGGTGTTTGTCGACGCCGTGTTTGTTGTTGTTTTATTATTATTTTTGTTTTATATAAAATACATGAGGGTGTGTTTTCGTTGCCGCGTGGTTGTCCGCTGACGTAGGCGTGTTAGACATAGACGGCGGTGATGACAGTGATGGAGATGTGTTTGGCAGCCAAGCACGTTTCAGGTAAGGGCTCAGTGGTAGGTGCTCAACAGATTAATGGCTTGTGGAGGATTTATCCAGCCACCAGCGAGGCCGGATCTCAGCTTCTGATTCAGGGCATTCGTTTGAGAGGTACAGTGCTGCAAGTTGCCAGCACTGACTCGCATATTCAGGAATAAATCCGGAGCAGAAAAACCCTGTACTATAGTGTCCATGGATAATCTCTGTATCTCGGTGGCAGCCAGTGAAATAGAATACATGGCTTCTCAAAGCTGGCTGCGAGCTCTATTTTGCCATGAAGTATGAAAGGGTGACAGATGTCGACAATAAATCAACACGTTTCTTTACTGAACGAAGATTCGTTTCTGTTTCAGTCCCCCCCCCCCCCCCCCCCCTCTCCGCCTCCACTCCCCTGAAAAAAAAAGCAACGAAAGCCAGTTTCTCTTCTGCCAAAATCTATCACCGAGAACAAAATATTGACAGAAAAGCAGATGCATGTTTTCAGTTTCTTTAACAGGTCATCATGTTTCACAGGGTGATAATGAAATTGTGTGCATGGCGTGTAACAAGACAGACCACCAGAGATCGGAGTGTCTCATCTTGTCAGCTGTTTGTTTCAAATCAACCAGAAAGAGAGAGTGAGAGTGTAAGTGGGGAGAGAGAGAGAGAGAGAGAGAGAGAGAGAGAGAGAGAGAGAGAGAGAGAGATGTGCAGATTGTGAGTGAGTATGATGAGTAGATGGAGGAGCGTCAGGCAGCAGCGAGAGAGAGAGAGAGAGAGAGAGAGAGATGTGCAGATTGTGAATGAGTATGATGAGTAGATGGAGGAGCGTCAGGCAGCAGCGCGCGCGCGCGCGCGAGAGAGAGAGAAGACAGAGAGAGAGAGAGAGAGAGAGAGAGAGAGAGGACGACGCAATGTATGTCAGACTACACTGAGCTCATCACTGGAGGTAAGAATTCCGCTCATCACCTCTCCGAGACTCCCAAGAGTCGCCTGTCTACGGAGTCTGATCCTTCAGACTACGTAAAAGAAACGGCTTATAATCCAAGCCTCACACCACGCCAGATTCAGACATTCCTGATCGTGAGGTATGCAGTCGATTTGGGTCAGTACTTCAATGGGATCTTTCCCGATCACCTGGCTTTGATCACAAACTTTGAAACTGACAAAGTCCATTAGCACCATCAACTATGATGACAAATTAATTCAGATGAAAAGGATTTTATCACATTGGAAAAAAAGACAACTAACACCACTAGGGAAAATAACAGTAGTGAAAACTCTTGTCCTGTCCAAAATAACGTATTTGTTAATAAATCTACCAGATCCACCAGATATTTTTTATCTCTGAACTAGAGAAAGAGTTGTTTACATTCTAGTGGGAATGGTAAAAATAGTAAAATTAGGAAACCAGTTGCACGTAGCTCATACGTCTGTGGTGGACTGCGCATGATTGATATCAGAGCTTTCATTGCTGCTATGAAATTAAGCTGGCTTCATAAAATACAGTCCGAGGGTGACTCCAAGCTTAAAGACTTTCTCTTTGATATGCACCCTGAAATGGAAAATTTTAAATTTTTAGGGGCAGATTATATCAAAACTTTAACCAAGTCTGTTAAGAATCCTTTCTGGAATGACGTCTTTAGGCACTATGGGAGAGTGTGTAGAGTGTGTCCTCCTAGTAATATTGACGAATTTATGGCTGAATGCATTCACTTCAGTAAAGACATTCTGAAAGGTGAAAAATCTATATTTGTAAAAGAATGGTGTGAAAATAGCATCTACTTCATCAGACAACTCGTTAGTGAAGCAGGGCAGTACATGTCATATCATGAATTTAAAACAAAATACCCTACCATAAGAAAAAACAATTTTTTTGTCTTACAATGGAATCCTGAATGCAATCAAAGGATACCAAAATAAATTACAAGTAGAACTTACAAATACCTTTAAAATTCATGAAACCAAATCATGGTTTTCTATCAGGAAAGGTAATAAATCTATTCAAACTGTACTTGTTGGCAGCGGAGCTGTTCCAGCTGCGGTTTTGAAATGGAGCAACTCGCTCGAAAATTTAAACTGGAATGCTATATTTTTACACTGTTTTAAAACTACTAATGATGTGCAACTACGCTGGTTTCAATTGCGACTGTTGCACAGAATTCTGCCATCACAGAAGTACCTATATCAGTGTAAAATTGTTAACACACCAAACTGTAATTTCTGTGACCAAAAACCACAGGACATAGAACATATGATTTTCGATTGTGACATTGTACGGGCATTTTGGTCGGAGTTTCAGCAAAATATCATTGATAAGCTTGAGCACTGCCATAACTTAATATTGATAAGAACCTAGTATTATTTTGAGTAGCAGACGATATACAGACTGACTGTGTGCTGGACTTTTTAATACTGTATGCCAAATTCTTCATTTGTAAATCCAAACTACAAATCCAGTTGTTAATCCAGTTTTTGTAACTTCAGAAGAAGTCTACTTAATCGATACTCTTTGGAAAAGTATATTGCTAGTGGCAATTCAAACCTAAGTCTATTCGACAAACACTGGCTTCCATATAGAGCCATTTTACTATAACTTCTTTCTTTAAATAGTGGTACTCTCTCTCTCTCTCTCTCTCTCCTCTCTCTCTCTCTCTCTCTCTCTCTCTCTCTCTCTTTCTCGTATCTGTGTATCTGTTTTGTTTCTCAGTGTAGATACCTCATCTCCCTACTACGGTCAGCACTCACAGTGTTAACTGTTTAAGCAATATTTAATGGTTATCAAGAAAATTGAACATTGATGACAAAAACGCTGCATGATTAACTAAATGTGTGTGTGTGTGTGGTGTTTAAAATGAGGCTTACATATGCATTGGCAAATATTTTTGGAGATGGAGTGAGAGAGTAAATTCTCAAACACTGTTGATGAATGCAATGAAGAAAAAAAACTCTTCACTTTGCCCAGTCTGCAATAATAGTGAAGAAGGTGCTGTTCATTTGTTTTGTATTGTTCCAAAGTGAATAGTTTATGGAAACAATACAAACCCACAAATCCTCATAGAATTTCAATCTGATTTGTTCATTTTGACGTGAATATATGAAGAGATCATGAGAAATATATCAGTTTATTTGTAAAAAAAAAAAAATGATTAAAAAATTTTAAAAAAATTTAAAAAAACGTTCTGGTGGAAGATTGCTGGTAATGGAAGAAAATGAAGACCTTAGATGTGTTGACCAACACTGCTTTCAAGGCTTTGATTTGAGGCCGAGGAGAGAAGGTGACCTCTCTCCCCTGTATCCTCCTATTCACAGCTCTAAAATGCCCCGTTCTGTAGCCACAATAGCGGCATGTGCACGCCGAGGATGTCCTCATTCTCCCCTGACCCTTTGCATCAGAGAAGGGAATGGGGGTTAGGGGGTATGCAGTTAAAAAAGGATGAGGGTGGGGTAGGGTGGGTGTTTAGAGGTCGAAAACTGTCATAAGAGAATCATCTGCATGGACAGAAGAAGAACTTTCAAAAGATCCGATGTTCTGAGAGAAAAGAAAGCACAAACAGTTGCCCATAGACTCTTGCAGTTGAACAGATCTTAACACCGTACGCTGGCAACAGAATGAAGGAGAGCTGCTTCGCCTTTGCAAAAACTCGGAAGGCTTACTGCTCCCAGTAATAAGTAAGAGCGCGCACACACACCACACGCACACACACACACACAACACACACCACAACACACACACACACACACACACACACACACACACACACACACGAGCGCGCGCGCGCGCGCGCGCGCGCGCATAAGGGTAGTGAGGGGATAGGGGGGCATTCTATACAGACCTAAAAACATTTTCATTCTTATCAGGCATTCACTGCTAGACAGCCTGTGGGGACACAGTGTTAGGCAGCAGCTTACATTGGCTTCTGCCAGAGTATGCAGGGAGTGGGGTATGCATCCGTGGCCATTCTGGTTTCTTTTTAAAGCTGCTGTGATCTAATTTATCATCGCTACTCTTTGTGGGGGAAATGAATCGGACACGCTGGGAATTTTTAGGTTTCCTGCAAACAAACTCCATTCATACGCAGTGATAAATTGGGACAGCGCTATCAAGCCAATGGAAAACGTCAAACAGGTCTTATCACTAACATAACAGGAGCAAGGTGAAATGCTCTTGTTCACAACGATTGCATCATGTATACGAGTTTGAACGTAAGGACCAGCTGTGTGGTGATGGTTTTAGCTGGAACTGTTTCTCAAAGTTCTGGAGCAAATGCTGATATGAAGTGGTGTCTTACGTGGGGCTGTGGCGGTGATGTCTTTATGTGGTCAGGGTAATGTTTCCAGGTGATGATGGTATGCTATGTAAGGCCCTGGTGGTAGTGTCCTGTGTATTATGTAGTGATGTCTGTTTACACCATCTTGGTTGTGTCCTGTGTATTAATGTAGTGGTAGTGCCCTATTTATCACCATCGTGGTGATGTCCTGTGTATGACCATAGTGTGATGTCCTGTGTATGACCTACAGCGGTGATGTCCTGTGTATGATCTGTGGTGATGTCCTGTGTATGACCATAGCGGTAATGTCCTGTGAATAACATAGCGGTGATGTCCTGTGTATGACCATAGCGTGATGTCTGTGTAGACATATGTATTTGTTAGACCATAGCGGTGGTGTCCTGTGATGACATAGCAGTGATGTCCTGTGTATGACCATAGCGGTGATGTCCTGTGTATGATCTTGCGGTGATGTCCTGTGTATAATCATTGCGGTGATGTCCTGTGTATGATCTTGGTGGATGTCTGTGTATGACCATTAGCGTGGTGTCCGTGTGTATGACCATAGCGGTGGTGTCCTGTGTATGACCATGCAGTGGTGTCCTGTGTATGACCATAGCGTGTGTCCTGTGTATGACCATTGCGGTGATGTCCTGTGTATGACCATGCGGTGATGTCTGTGTATGATCACAGCGTGATGTCCTGTTATGAGCATTGCGGTGATGTCCTGTGTATGACCATTGCGGTGATGTTCCCGTGTATGATCATGCAGTGATGTCCTGTGTATGACATTGCGGTGATGTCCTATGTATGACCATTGGGTGATGTCTGTGTATGACATTGCGGTGATGTCCTGTGTATGACCTTGCGGTGATGTCTGTGTATGACCACAGCGGTGATGTCCTGTGTATGATCATTGCGGTGTGTCCTGTGTATGACCATTGCGGTGATGTCCTATGTATGACCATAGCGTGATGTCCTGTGTATGACCATTGCGGTGATGTCCTGTGTATGACCATTGCGTGATGTCCTGTGTATGACCATTGCGGTGATGTCCTGTGTATGATCATTGGCGGTGATGTCCTTGTATGACCATTGCGGTGATGTCCTGTGTATGACCATTGCGGTGATGTCCTGTGTATGATCATTGGGTGGTGTCCTATGTATGACCATGCGGTGATGTCCTGTGTATGACCATTGCGGTGATGTCCTGTGTATGACCATTGCGGTGATGTCCTGTGTATGACCATAGCGGTGATGTCCTGTGTATGATCATTGCGGTGATGTCCTATGTATGACCATTGCGGTGAGTCCAGTGTATGATCTTGCGGTGATGTCCTGTGTATGATCTTGGTGGTGATGTGCTGTGTATGATCATTGCGGTGATGTCCTGTGTATGACCATTGCGGTGATGTCCTGTGTATGACCATACGTGATGTCCTGTGTATGACCATAGCATTGATGGTCCTGTGTGTAACTTAGCAGTGATGTCCTATGTATGACCATTGCGGTGATGTCGTGTGTATGACCATTGCGGTGATGTCCTGTTGGATCATTGCGGTGGTGTTGTTGTATGACCATTGCGGTGATGTCTTGTGTGTGATCATTGCGGTGATGTCCTGTGTTGATCATTGCGGTGATGTCCTGTGTGTGATCATTGCGGTGGTGTCGTGTGTATGACCATTGCGTGGTGTCGTGTGTATGATCATTGCGGTGATGTCCTGTGTATGATCTTGGTGGTGATGTGCTGTGTATGACCATAGCGGTGGTGTCCTGTGTATGACCATAGCGGTGGTGTCCTGTGTATGACCATAGCGGTGATGTCCTGTGTGTGATCATAGCGGTGATATCCTGTGTATGACCATAGCCGTGATGTCCTGTATATGATCATAGCGGTGGTGTCCTGTGTATGACCATAGCAGTGATGTCCTGTGTATAACCATAGCGGTGATGTCCTGTGTATGATCTTGGTGGTGATGTCCTGTGCATGATCATTGCGGTGATGTCCTGTGTATGACCATTTCGGTGATGTCCTGTGTATGACCATAGCATTGATGTCCTGTGTGTAACTATAGCAGTGATGTCCTTTGTATGGCCATTGCGGTGATGTCCTATGTATGGCCATTGCGGTGATGTCCTGTGTATGACCATTGCGGTGATGTCCTGTGTATGATCTTGGTGGTGATGTCCTGTGTATGACCATTGCGGTGATGTCCTGTGTATGACCATTGCGGTGATGTCCTATGTATGGCCATTGCGGTGATGTCCTGTGTATGACCATTGCGGTGATGTCCTGTGTATGATCTTGGTGGTGATGTCCTGTGTATGACCATAGCGGTGATGTCCTGTGTATGACCATTGCGGTGATGTCCTGTGTATGACCATTGCGGTGATGTCCTGTGTATGACCTTGGTGGTGATGTCCTGTGTATGACCATAGTGGTGATGTCCTGTGTATGACCATTGCGGTGATGTCCTGTGTATGACCATTGCGGTGATGTCCTATGTATGGCCATTGCGGTGATGTCCTATGTATGGCCATTGCGGTGATGTCCTGTGTATGACCATTGCGGTGATGTCCTGTGTATGATCTTGGTGGTGATGTCCTGTGTATGACCATAGCGGTGATGTCCTGTGTATGACCATTGCGGTGATGTCCTGTGTATGACCATTGCGGTGATGTCCTGTGTATGACCATTGCGGTGATGTCCTATGTATGGCCATTGCGGTGATGTCCTGTGTATGATCTTGGTGGTGATGTCCTGTGTATGACCATTGCGGTGATGTCCTATGTATGACCATTGCGGTGATGTCCTGTGTATGACCACAGCGGTGATGTCCTGTGTATGACCATTGCGGTGATGTCCTGTGTATGACCATTGCGGTGATGTCCTGTGTATGATCTTTGTGGTGATGTGCTGTGTATGACCATTACGGTGGTGTCCTGTGTATGACCATTGCGGTGATGTCCTGTGTATGACCATCGTGGTGATGTCCTGTGTATGACCATTGCGGTGATGTCCTGTGTATGACCATAGCGGTGATGTCCTGTGTATGATCATTGCGGTGATGTCCTGTGTATGACCATTGCGGTGATGTCCTGTGTATGACCATTGCGGTAATGTCCTGTGTATGACCATTGCGGTGGTGTCCTGTGTATGACCATTACGGTGGTGTCCTGTGTATGACCATCGTGGTGATGTCCTGTGTATGACCATCGTGGTGATGTCCTGTGTATGACCATTACGGTGATGTCCTGTGTATGACCATTGCGGTGATGTCCTGTGTATGACCATTGCGGTGATGTCCTGTGTATGACCATTGCGGTGATGTCCTATGTATGACCATAGCGGTGATGTCCTGTGTATGACGATGGTGGTGGTTCCAGTGTATGATTTTGGTGGTTTTGCTTTGTCCTGTGTATGATCTTGGCGGTGGTGTCCTGTGTATGACCATAGCGGTGATGTCCTGTGTATGACCATAGTGTATGACTATGGTGGTGGCGTCCTATCTATAACCTTCATAGTGGTGTCCTCTGTATGACTAAAGCAGTGGTGTCCTGTGTATGACCTTGGTGGTGATGTCATGTACATGACCTTGGTGGTGGTGTCCTGTGTATGACTTTGGTAGTGGTGTTCTGTGTATGATCTTGATGGTGGTGTCCTCTGTATGACCAAACAGTTCTTTTCTATATATGACCTTGACGGTAGTGTGTAGTGTACGACATTGATGATAGTGTCTTGTGCATGCACTTGATAATGGTGTTTTGTGCATGGGGTTGATGGTGGTAATTTCTGTATGACCTTGATCCTGGTGACCTGTGTAAGGTTGAGGGAGAAGGTTTGTATGAGCCGGATGGTTGTGTCCTGTGTATAACGATGGCGGTGGCTTGGGTATGAACTTGTTGGTTGCGTCCTGTGTATAACGATGGCGGTGGCTTGGGTATGAACTTGTTGGTTGTGTCCTGTGTATAACGATGGCGGTGGCTTGGGTATGAACTTGATGGTTGTGTCCTGTGTATAACGATGGCGGTGGCTTGGGTATGAACTTGATGGTTGTGTCCTGTGTATAACGATGGCGGTGGCTTGGGTATGAACTTGTTGGTTGTGTCCTGTGTATAACGATGGCGGTGGCTTGGGTATGAACTTGATGGTTGTGTCCTGTGTATAACGATGGCGGTGGCTTGGGTATGAACTTGTTGGTTGTGTCCTGTGTATAACGATGGCGGTGGCTTGGGTATGAACTTGTTGGCTGTGTTCTGTTCTGTGTAGGGCCACGGCGATGGTGCTCTATTCAGGATCAGGTTGTGCATTTAGTGTGGCCTTGATGATGGTGTTGTGCGTACAGTGTTAGTGATAGTATTGTGTTTATGGTCCCTGGTGTTGATGTCCTGTGTATGACCTTGGTAGTGATGAAATGTGTGTGACCTTGATGGTGGTATCATATGCAAGTCTTCAAGATTAAGCTGGAAATGCGGATAGAAGAAGAAGAAGAAGAAGAAGAAAAGAAAGCTCTGTCTTCGGATCGACTAGATTGTGTTTGTACAGTCTCCGGTTCGACATTTTGTTGGGTTGCTTCCCGGCGCTTAGATATGTTGGACGAGTGATCTTTTCTCCTCGGTTCATACTGAATGTACTTTTGTTTTGTTATGCGTATTGAAATACAGAATAAATGTTCTGGAGAGAAAATAATCGTTTAAAGTAACCCTGATCTACTGAATTTTGGTTGTAAAATCTTTAATACAGTGTCGGCGATTACCAATAACATTCAGTCGGGAAGGTTCTAAAGAGTCTTAGATTGGTAAAGCGACTTCCTGTCAATCCACACAGAAAAGATCATCTATACTAGAAGAAAATGTATAAAAAGTAGAGTGAAGTTCTTGACAAAATAAACAAACAAACAAACAAAAAACAAACAGACAAAAAAACAAACAAACAAAAAAACAAAACCAAGCAAGACTTCCATGGCCTTCAATGAATCGGTGAAAATCGTGTGAAAAATGGCTTAAAACGGATAGAGTTTGCCTAACTCGCGGAAGGTGGAATGGTCTAATGTAGAGACCACGTGTTAGTACATGATGTCAGAAGACGGACGTCGCTGCGTGTTAATGCGTAGTGTGCGGCCCAACTTTGAAGTAGCGCTCCAGTCAGTGAAAGAGCAATCGTTGGCAACTCATGCAAACGAACCATTTACATATGCATGATGTGCTGCGATCTTCTTTAATGCCGGCGAAACTTTGGAAGCGGAGGGGAGTGGGGTGGTAGGAGATGGGGGGGGGGGGGGGAGGCACCACCACCACAAACCGTAATACCACCCAAACAAAAAGCGACCAGATTCATCGGCGAGATCAAGGCGTTGATTTGATTTTCTCCCCTCACGTGCTCTGCCTGGATTCCCTGTGCTTTATTGTCTAGTATCGGACAGTCATTGATGAAATCAAACAAGTATTGACACATCGGGAATGTCTGACTCGGGTTTTCATGGGTTGCTGAAATTTGCCTGCCAACGGTTTGGTAACGTACGTTTGTGTAAGCCTGGTTTCAACCGTTTCGGTCGATTTCTACACTAATTTTCATTGTTTTAAAGAACTTTGGAAATAGAGAGAGAGAGAGAGAGAGAGAGAGAGAGAGAGAGAGAGAGAGAGAGAGAGAGAGAGAGAAGGCAATAAAGAGAGACCGTCTACCAGGTCGATAACTGTTCGTAATCCACCCCCTTCATTTATTAATGACGTATTTCCCCCATAGATGTAGGCCTAATGTAATGGATGGAAGGATGTGGTATGTTCTTAGGGATCATTGATGACGTACATTTTTTTTTCCTGTTCTCAGTCAACCTTAGCCCGTGTCTGTCCCACACCTTTCCACCTCCTTTCTCTAGCTCAAAATTAATGAAACAAAAACATTAATGTAAAGAAGGGTCGATATCTTTATAAAAAATAATGAAGATAAAATATAGTCCAGACACACATTCGCATGCACACACACACACACACACACACACACACACACACACACACACACACACACACACATACACAAAGCCACACACAAAAGCCACACAAACTGTCCAAACACACACACACACATATGCACGCGGGCTTGCGCGCGCGCTCTCACACACACTCTCACATGCACGGACGACACACACGCACGACAACACACACACACACACAAATGACGCACGCACGCACACGAACACACCCCACACACACACACACACACACAACACACACAGTGAGTGAGAAGAAGAAGAAGAAGAGAAGAGAGATGATGATGATGATGAAGATGAAAAGAAAAAGAAAAAGAAAATAAGAAGAAGAAGAAGAAGAGAAGAAGAGAAGTAGAGGAAAAGAAGAAGAAGAAAAGAAAGAAGAAGAAAGAGAAGAAAGAGAAGAAGAAGAAGAAGAAGAGAAGAAAGAAGAAGAAGAAGAAGAAAGAAGAAGAAGAAAGAAGAAGAGAAGAAGAAAGAAAGAAGAAGAAGAAAAAAGAAGAAAAGAAGAAAGAAGAAGACAGTGCGGAGGGCGGTGGTGGTGAGGGGGTAGTCTCCACATGATGGAC
>CM065738.1:36249987-36257487 GCA_033310375.1 Conus canariensis | reverse complement strand
TGTGGTAAATATTGTCTGTCCGTTACGGAACGTTTCTTGCAGAAGAATTCTGTTTGCCAAGAATCGTCCATTTTGACTTGTCACGTTAATCAGTTAAGTTTGCAGGGATTTTGTTTCTACTGTGATGTAACTGTCACGTTTTCTTTTTATTTTCACTTAAGAAATTTTTTTTTCCTAAAACACCTAATTCCTTAAAAAAACTGTTTTCACTCTGTTTTTGTGTGTGTGTGTGTGTGTGTTGTGTTTTTTTTTGTTTAAATTTGTTTGAATTTTTAACCAGTATCCCATACTCACGGAGGCCCACATCGATAAAAATCAAATAAGATACTTAACTATACATGTGTGAAAATCCAAATGAAGTATTAAACTATCATAATCTGCGACTCACGCACACATCCGAAACAAGTTTTTCTGTGCCTAATTGTGAATCTATCAAATGGACACAGAAAGGGAGATCACACTTGTCTCAATATAATTGGTCACCAAGTTCCAGTGTGTGCCAGGCAAAGAACTTGATGTAAAATCCCGCTCATGGATCTGCCCAAAGCAGAGGGATGTGACCCTCCACTGTTGACCAGTCTGTGAAAGAAACAATTGAATAGCGGAGGAAAGCAAGTAGTAATCAGTCCCTCAGACATGTATGTATGATATGAATGTATGTATGCATGTATTACGTATGCATGCATGTATGTATGCTTCATTTGTGTTATGTGTATATGTATGTATGTATGTTCTCTGTGTGCGTGCGTGCGTGTGTGTGTGTGTGTGTGTGTGTGTGTGTGTGTGTGTGTGTGTGGTGCACTCAGCTCAAGATCAAACTTTAATGTCATGAGAACTGTATATCGACATGACAAGGTAGTGTCACATTGAGAGAAATCATTCTCTGTGCCGCAACCATAGGATACACACATACACACACGCGCGCGCGCGCGCGCGCGCCTGCGCATAAGCACACACACACATACATACGCACAGGCACGCTCGCACACAGCACAGACAAGACACACAGACAGACAGAGCAAACAAACACAAGAACAGCGAGAGAACAGAGAGAGAGAAGGGTCATATTCACTCTTACGCTCAAACAAAGACCACAGCGAAAGAAAGGCGGTAGTAATACAAAGAAAGCCAGCACGTGAAAAGCTCAGCGACGCGCGAGAAACGCCTTAGGACACATTGATTACTTCCAGGACAAGGAGCAACATCAAACCGGGTCGTAGACACACTTCTTGTGAGGAGAAAAACAAAAACAAGGAAAGAAAATTCAATCATCACCTTGATGGTCGCGAAAATTAATTGTGTGGCGCTGCGGGGCGGCTTATTCTAAACCACTCTGTAAATAATACATTAGAGAGAATCGGCATCCACTCCTTTTTGCACGGAAAGACGGAGGGGACGAAGATGCTTTGCATATACTCTGAATTTTAAGAAAAAAAATATCGAAGCTAATTCTCTGTTGGCCTTAAAGAAAAAAAAATCTTGAAAATGTAGTGAAAACCAAAGCTGATACTTTGTTGGCCTTAATGTTGGCCGTAAAAAAAAAAGAAAGTAAAATGTTAGGAGAAAAAAATCAAAGCTTCTTCTCTGTTGGCCCTAAACAAACAAACAAAAAATTGAAAACGTCGAGAAAAATAAAACTGATTCTCTGTTAGCGTTCAAGAAAAAATACTGAAGAAAAACAAAACTGATTCTCTCTTAGGCTTAAAGAAAAAAAAATATTGAAAATGTCTAGAAAAACATAGCTGGTTCTTTATTGGCCTTAAAGACAAAAATATTGAAAATGTCAAGAAAAACATAGCTGATTCTTTATTGGCCTTAAAGACAAAAATATTGAAAATGTCAAGAAAAACATAACTGATTCTTTATTTGGCCTTAAAGACAAAAATATTGAAAATGTCAAGCAAAACAAAGCTGAAAATGTCAAGCAAAACAAAACTGATTTTTTATTGGCCTTAAAGACAAAAATATTGAAAATGTCAAGAAAAACATAGCTGATTCTTTATTGGCCTTAAAGACAAAAATATTGAAAATGTCAAGAAAAGCATAGCTGATTCTTTATTGGCCTTAAAGACAAAAATATTGAAAATGTCAAGCAAAACATAAATGAAATATTTTTATTGGCCTTAAAGACAAAAATATTGAAAATGTCAAGCAAAACATAGCTGATTCTCTGTTAGCCTTAAAGGGAAAAAAGGAAGTGTCGAGAAAAAAAATCAAATTTGATCCTCTGTTGGCCTTAAAGAAAACATATTAAAAAAAACAACAAACAAACAAAAAAAACAAAGCTGATTCTCTCGGCCTTAAAGAAAAAAAAACATTGAAAATGTCAAGAAAAACAACGCTGATTCTCTGTTGGTTTTAAAGAAAAATTCTATCTGTGTATCTTTCTGTCTATTCGTCTATGTATGTATATATATATATATGCATGTATGTATGTAAGGGGAAAAGAGAGAGAGAGAGAGAGAGAGAGAGAGAGAGAGAGAGAGACGAGAAGAGACAGAGAGACAGAGACAGAGAGAGAGAGAGAGGCGAGAGAGAGAGAGAGAAAGAGAGGGGGGGGGGCATGAATCAGAAAAATGTCACTCTTTTAAAACATACTTTCTGGACCACGACTGTGTCTGTTGCTGGTGTTTTGAACATTTATGGACAAGGTTGAATAATTGTAGTTATCACAAAGTTTGCAATGAAAATGATTGATATGTACGTATGTGATATGTATGCATGTGCTATTCGCTGGTATATGTATGTATGTAGGTATGCATGTATGTATGATGCTATTGTATGTATGTATTATCTATTATACTATCTATAGCGTGCGATAGCAAATGCCTTACTAACAGAATTACACACGGACAAAACTACTGGATATCGCTTTGCCCCTATCCTTACCTCCCTCCCCTTCTTTTGTCCCTGTACCATACCACACATCGCCCCACATACACACACACTCACACACCGACACACACACACACTCACGCATAAGTGCCGCCCCTTTGCCCTCCCTCATCTCCTCCCCTCCCCTCCCCTTCCCCCTCCTTTCTCCATCCCGTCCCCCACTCCCCTGACACACACACACACACACACACACACACACACACACACACACACACACACACACGCTTACAGATGGCACGCACCAACTTGCCCTCCCCCTCCTCCTCCCCCTCCCTCCCCCCCCCCCCCGTTCCCCCTCCCTTCTCCATCCCCGTCCCCCACCTCCCCTGTAAGACCCCTAGTCCCCACCCTTCACGAGACATCCAACATATATACCCCTTCGTTAGGTAGGCACTCACTCATGTGAAAGCAGTATGCAACACCTAAAGTGTGGAATGGAGATGCTCCAAGAGCGTCTGCTGGAAAAGATGTGTTTTAAGACTTGTTTCCAACCATGAGAATGATGGAATGTGACGGACAGAGAGCGGCAAGGAGTTTCATGGTTGTACACAGAAAGCACAACTAAAGGTCTTCCGCCAGATTTCTTCCGTCTGACATAGTGAAGACGACTCCCGAAGTTCTGTATTATTTTCAACATGCATGGATAACAAGATTTTTTTTTTTTAGATGTATTCTGCGTTTGCTTTCGTCACTGATTCATCCTGATTTTTCATACACGTGGTTTCAAGGATCACTGAATTATAACCTACGTTTCTTCGAAAAGCTTTTCATGCATGTTTCATAATGCGAAAGTGTCTGGGACTGGCTGAATGTAGGGTACCACACTTCCTATTTACATGCAGCAGATACATAAACATGCGCGCTTGCGCTCGCGCACACACACACTCACACACACTCTCTCTCCCTCACACACACACACACACACACACACACACACACACACGTAAGTATTCACACACAAACGCAAATATTGACATACAGAAAGAGATGGGTAGGGATTGTATATGGTGGGTTTGAGAGTGATTGGTGAGAGAGGATGGTGGGGGAAGTGAGAGATAAGACAGTTCAGGTTCCAGTTGAATGTAATGTGAACGTATATAGCAGTGCCATTTGTATGTGAAAATCATGAAATGTATTTTCCATCACCTTTTTGAAAGCAAAAGATGCATGTGAAAATGATGGAGGAAGGGGAGGGGTGTTGTCGGTATCTTCAGTCGCCCCAGTATCAGCTTGAGCTCATTTCCGTTTGATTTTTAAGGTCTTGACTGACTACCCTAGGTTCTTATTTCGCATGATACTCATTGTTGCCATTTCTTTCTTTAACTCTGGTCGGCGTTTGTTAGGGATTAAGCATACAAGATTTTAAAAGCAGTGAGTGAGAATTCAGGTAAATTGGGAGTGAGAAATAATCAGTTTTAGGATATAAATGCTGTGCTTCGGGCTGCCATTTAGTGGGCCCATGGTTTTTCATGCTTGATAAAGGTTTTACAAATAAACCGAAAATTTGCGATATGTTTATTGGGTGTTGGTGGTTTTTACTGTTCAATAACGCGAAAGTGTGACTAAGTCGCATATCTTCCTTTCCTTCCATAGAGTATGAGTTGTAGGACTTCGTGTATTTTCCATTTTGCGCCCAGTTTGAGGAGAGGAGTGATTGTTCGTTCTTCGTTTTCATTGTCTTGAATGTTATCTGTCTTGCCTGAAGAAGACCAAAGAGGTCATGTTTTGTCTCTTTCGTTCGCCGGAATAATAATTTTTCTTTCAAGTTTGTTTCAATTTCCGCTTGCGGTCACCTCACTTTGAAACTAACTTTGTGTGCTGTGTCCCTGTTTCTGTCACACTGGTATACAGAACTGCACCTTCGTAGAGGAGGGGAAGGGTGGGGAAGGGGGTGATGAGGATGTGGTGGTTCCAGACATCCTGACAGTTAACAAATGAACGCGTTAAACAAAGGAACAGTCTTATGTCCCTCCTGTCTCCAGTATCTTTATTTCTTTAAATGAAAGTTTGACATTGAGAAATACCTCATGATGTTTTATCTCCCTTTATTTCCAGGATCTTTTTTTTCATTACTGAAAGTCTGACCGACAGAAAATGCCAGCTCGCCATCTTTTTTGTCACTCACATCTCCAGTACCTTTACTTCTTTACTGAAAGTTTGACAATGACAAAACATCATCTTTTTTCCCATCTGTCTTCAGCATCTTTCTTTCTTTACTGAAAGATTTACAGAGAGAAAACATCATTTTTCTCCCTCATTTTTTTTTTAGTATATCTATTTCTCTACTGAAAGTTTGACAGAGAGAAAACGTTACTTGTTTTTCTTCCATCCGTTATCATTATCTTTATTTCTTTACTGAAAATTTGACTAAAATTTTTTTTTCTCCCTCCTACTTTCCCTATCTTTATCCACGTATATTACTGAAAGTTTGACAAGTGGAAGACATCATCTACTACTTCCTTCTTTCTCCAGCATATTCATTTCTTTACTGAAAGTTTGACAGAGACATTCCTCATCTTTTCTTTTCATCTCATCTATCTTCAGCATCTTTTTTTTTCTCTACTGAAAGTTTAACAGCTTGAAAAGATCACATTTTTCTCATACCTTTCTCCAGTACCTTTACTTCCTTACTGAAAGTTACACCCCCAAAAAGTTGATTTTTTTTTTTACTTGCTATCTCCAGTACATTTATTTCTTGATCAAAATTTTGGCAGAGTGAAAACATCATCTTCTCCTTCCATGTACCTTCAGTATATTTATTTCTTTACTGAAAATTCCAAAGAGAGAAAAGACCATGTTTTCCTTCCTCCTATCTTCAGTATGTTTATTCCTTTATTGAAAGCTTGACACAGAAAACTTCATCTCTTCTTCCGCCCACTTTTCTCTCTCAAATATCAATATATTTACCTCTTTACTGAAAATTTGGCAGAAAGAAAACATCATCTGTTTCCTCTCATATCTTCGGTATGTTTTTTTTTTTTTAATTGGAAGCTTGACAGAGAGATAGCATCATCTTTTTTCTCTCTCTCTCTCTCTCTCTTCTATTTTCTGTATATTCATTTCTTTATTGAAAGTGTGATTGTTATTCTTCACCCAAGGGACCATGGTCTGAAGGGAGAGAGAAATAAGCAATTAAATAGAAATTCAGAGAGAGAACTCAGAACTCAGAACTCAGAATATTTTATTTGACAGGCCACAGGCCCATATCAAAGTGGGTGAACAAGGTCAAAATAAATCGGTACAAGCCACTCTTAACGAAACCTCAGCTGAATGGTGTTCAAAGTTAACAAAGAAGACATTCATGAAGCAACTGCAGCATTAATTATTCCGTTCCTAACAGCCATAGCTCTATAAATGAAATTACCAACACTCGTAATAGTGGTCTCAATAGAACAGACTAACAACATGGACATTTTGAATAGAGAAGGGTGTTTGTAATATTTAGCTGGAATCAACTCAAGGCGCAACTTCTCGTACAAAAGACAAACCAGTAGAAAATGAAGCTCAGTTTCCGGTGCTTCCTTACAGTGTGGACAGAAAATGTCATGGTTTCTATTGCGATCAGTATATCGTAAAAAGTGGCATCGTAAAGGCGACATTCCTAACCGAAACCTTGAAAGTAACCTGCGGATGTTAACATGTTTAATTACACAGAGGTAGGGACTTCGAACAGGAGACTGGTTATATGACCGATAAACATCGTACAACTCATGCGATTCAATAGCTGAACGCCAGTCTTGGATGTAACAATCACTTAAACGTTTCTTAAATTCTACAATAAAAGCTTTCACATTACCAACACTTTGCAAGAAATTCAGAGAGAGAGAGAGAGAGAGAGAGAGAGAGAGAGAGAGAGAAGATTATAACGGTCAATAGGTGAGTAGGGAGGAAGGAGTTATGTGGTTAAGCATAGATTAAAAAGATGCCGATATATCGGAGCTTGGCGTTTCAATCCTATCGTCAATTAGCCCGTGTGGAAGTCTGAGGGGGTAAGCGAGTGTTTGTAGTCTTCACTTGCTGGTGATAAAGAAAAGAACTTTTAGATATGATTGAGCTGTAGTTGTGCTTCGGCTTTACCCAGGTAGACAGCCCATTGAAAAGGGAGTGTGCGATTGTTACGGGCTTAGAGCTTGGTCAAAGACAGAAATTAGACGCAGTACACAGTATCAGGGTCATCACGGTTGTCGTCATCATCGTCTTGCTCACGCATTGTGTGATTGCCTAGGCCAAAAGAGGACGATCGTGTTATTGTAAGCCGTTGAGATTAGATTCAACTGCCGGCGAAAGGGGACACCGGAAGGGGTAACAGTAAGGGGTATTGAATAGGAGGGGAGAGAGTGGATGAGGGTAATTTTGTGATAATACTCCATTCGCTAAGATGTCTCTCTCCCCTCTCTCTCTCTCTCTCTCTCTCTCTCTCTCTCTCTCCCCACACACACACACACACACACACACACACACACACACACACACATCTTAGGCATTCATGCGAGAATGCCAAAAACAAACAGAAACGAGAGGCACCCAACGAAAACTTTGCATACTTTGTTTTGTATTGAATGTGAAGTGGAAACGAAAGCAAGAAATGCAACTTGTCAAGTGCCT
>CM065738.1:36234987-36244987 GCA_033310375.1 Conus canariensis | reverse complement strand
TCTGAACAATACATCACTCTTAAGCTCTTGTTTTCTCCCCTGTCTGTCCTCCAGAGAAATACAGAACATATTTGGCAGGCCTGCTGTTTGACAGAGGGATCCTGTCTCTGAGAACTACCATTCATCTCACTTCTTCCCTCTTTGTTTCCGCTGGATCGTCGTCATTGACTTATTTTTCTTCTTTTCTTTTTGTTTTCTTTTTATTCCTTTTATTCTCTCTCTCTCTCTCTCTCTCTCTCTCTCTCTCTCTCTCTCTCTCTCTCTCTCTCTCTCTCTCTCTCTCTCTCCCAACTCTGATATAGCGTCTGAAGTCAGCTGAGCTCTATAAATTAGGATTTGATTCTGTATCCTTTTTCTCCCACTCTTTCGCTTCCTCCAACTCCTCTCTCTTGCTTTCTCCCTCTTCCTCTCTCTTCTTTCTTTCTGTTCTTGTTGTTGTTGTTGTTGTTCTCCTTCTTCTGCTTCTTCTTCTCCTTCTTCTGCTTCTTCTTCTCCTTCTTCTTTGTCTCCCCTCCATCTATCTCTCCCCTTAATACAGTCCTCTGAATCAGTTTGGATATAAGCAACATGAAAGTCTCTCTCTCTCTCTCTCTCTCCTCTCTCTCTCTCTCTCTCTCTCTCTCTCTTCCTCTCTCTCTCATTGTAGGAGATTTAACTGCCAAAAGTCTAAGCCTTTTCATGAATGTTTCATAAGATGTAAAAAAAAAACTGTATTTCAATAGAATGTGCGTGTGCATGCGTACATGATACATTCTGGATAAGGAAAGTGGGGGTGCAGTGGGAGGCTGGGGACAGTGGTAGAGGGAAAGGGGGCGGGGCGATTCAACACTGGGAGATTGGTGTCAGAACTGGGAAGTGGTGCAGAGTGCTGGTTTCAGACATTGGGTGTTGTTTCCTATCTGTTTTAATTCAAGACGCGACTGCCTTCAACACGCAGCTGATTAACTCAGTCCATCATAATAGTAAACTACATGTCCACTACTAGACCTCTGCTTTGGGCAATACAGACAGAGAGGACGCCTAACTAGTTCAGGGGTTGAAGCACCGAGCTAGCATTCAGAAGATTTGCGGGTTCGAATCCTAGACACCCGCTAAGTTTGTCATCCTGGTAGTATCTGTGTCGTCTGAGATAGCCCCACCCCCACCTCTCTCCAGGATGGTTATTCCTGTCTACTACATCACTGGGCATGGACGTTAAACCTTAAATGAATTGTGACGGAAGGATAATAGGGAAGGAACTGAAATACAATACATTAGAGTCCAGTCCCTTTGGTCATGTTCCTTGAAGGTGATATGGTTGAATTCTTGGGTATAGAGGCCCTCTACTTTTTTAACACTCACTTTGCTCGGCACCCAGCGTAAACGAAAGCAATAAATGCAACTTGTCAAGGGCTTGTCTTCAGTCGTTCTATCAAGATTGCTCGGTGCAGATATTTTTGTCCCTGTCATATAGGCCTACAGACTGCGACATTATTAATTCTTATATACGATGTCGCAGGGAAAAGAGCCCGGCCATGTGACAGAAAACTTTACTACAACCGAGGTCAGTTTCCCCTGGGAAAGGTTTCTGGGTTTCTTATATATAAGGTTTCCTAATAGCTGATTTTTTTTCTTTTTATATGCGAGGTGTTTTTGTCACACACACACACACACACACACACACACACACACACACACACACACACACACACACACACACACGTGTGTGTGTGTGTGTATGTATATGTTGTGAGTGTGTGTGTGTGTGTGTGTGCGCGCGCGCAAATTTCGCGCACAGGTGCATGCACGTGCATGTGCATGTGTGTGTGTCTGTGTGTGTGTGTGTGGTGAGAGAGAGAGAGAAGAGAGAGAGAGAGAGAGAGAGAGAGAGAGAGAGAGATTTTGATATTTTGTTTTCATTGCCTGGAAAGATCTTTCAGCAAGGAGTAAACGCCCGGATACTTACGGTGTTCAAAACGATATTATGTATAAAATGAACTAAACAACGACAATACATATGAAAATGAATCAACAAAACAAGCTCTCTTACGTTACGGTTATGATAATGAAATAAAATGCACATCTCGTGAAGTGATCCGGGGAGTAGGGTGAAGGCTGTACAGGCAACGAAACTATCGGGGGGGGGGGGGGAGAAGGGGGAAAGAGTGAGGGGGGGCTGTGGGAGAGGGGACGTGGAGTCAGGAAGAAATCTCCACCAGATTTAGCACCCCTGAATTCACAAGCCGATAGCTGGATGCATCTTGGATTTTGAAGCAGCAGCGACCAAGCAGCCCTATTCCTTCTGACCTCTGTGTCAGTGTGCCGTTGTGGCTGCCTGGCCTGCCGCCCCACTTCCCCTACTGTCGACTGGCTCTGCTCAGACACACAGCACATCCAGCCTTGACCGCCTATTTCCCACAGGGCTTTCTGAACAATACATCACTCTTAAGCTCTTGTTTTCTCTGCTATTTGTCCTCCAGAGAAATACAGAAAATAGTTGGCAGGCCTGCTGTTTGACAGAGGGATCCTGTCACTGAGAACTACCATTCATCTCACTTCTTCCCTCTTTGTTTCCGCCAGATTGTCGTCATTCACACATTCTTCTTCTTTTCTTTTCAATGTTTTCTACTTCGTTTTACTCTGTCTTTCTTCTTCTTCTTCTTCTTCTTCTTCTTCTTCTTCTTCTTCTCTTCTTTTCTCTCTCTACCAGCTCTGGTAGGGCGTCTTTCTTTTTTGTTCTTATTCTTACTGTTCTTGTTTTTGTTGTTGTTGTCCTTCTTCTCTCCACCCCCTCCCCTCTCTCTCTCTCTCTCTCTCTCTCTCTCTCTCTCTCTCTCTCTCTCTCTCTCTCTCCCTTTCTCTCTTTCGACCGTGATATAGCAATCAGCTTAGCTATAAGCAATACGAACCTCTCTCTCTCTCTCTCTCTCTCTCTCTCTCTCTCTCTCTCTCTCTCTCTCTCATTGCAGGAGATCAACAGCCAAAAGTCTAAGTCTTTTCATGAAAGTTTCATGATATGTAGAAAAGAAAACGCATTCCCATCCCTACAAGTCTGCCTTTGTCAGGTAGAATAGAACGTGCGTGTGCACGTGCGTATGATATATTCTGGATGAGAAAATTGGGGTGACGTGATGGAAAGAAGAAAGTGGGTGGGGCGATTCAAGACCGGGAGATTGTTGTCAGAACTGGGAAGTGTTGCAGAATGCAGAGGCTGTTGTTTCCTTTTTTTTAATTCCAGACGTGAATGCCCTCAGCACACTGCTGATTAATACTGTCCATGCGTTGGCTACGTGTCCACTACAACTACGTCTGCTTTGGATAGAGAGGACGCCTGACCAACTCAGAGGTTGGAGCGCCAAGCTAGCATTCAGAAGATCTACAGGTTCGAATCCGGGACACTGGCCATAATGCTCCTTCCCCTGCCCCACGAACTGTCCAAGATGGTTATTCCCATCTGCTGCATCACAGGGCGTGGACGTCAAACCGTTAATGAATGTGACGGAAGGACGAAGGGGAAGAACTGAAATACGATACATTAGAGTCCAGTCCCTTTGGTCATGTTCATCGCTCCTTGAAGCCGAGCTGGCTGAATTCTGGAGAATAGTGGCCCTCTACTTTTAACGCTCACTGTCTTCAAACGCGAATAAAGTCCTCTTGCGTTTAAATCTCCATCAAGTATCAAACTGAACCTAATTAGAAAACAACAATAGTGTTTAATATATATGTCCAAATACACATTTAAACTAACTCGACCTTTCGTTTGAAGCTGTCTATCAAAGGGAAGTTATCCGTGAGAATTTGAACAGGACGCTGCTTAAGTTCAGTTTTGCCACATTCTGTTTCCTCAATGCTTTCGTCACCGAACATGTATCGTACTAATCTGTGAAATATGTAACTGCTGAGTTTTGTCGTTTCTTTCTTTCTTTCTTTTACTTTTTTTTTTTTTTTTTTTAGTTTTTGTCCAAACAAATCTTAAATAAATGTTAGCGAACCGCCCAGAGAAACGTGACAAACGAGTCACACCGCCCAGAGAAACGTGGACAAACGAGTCTCAAGTCTTGAGACTCGTTTGTCCACGTTTCTCTGGCGGTTCGCTAACATTTATTAGATTTGTTTAGATTTCCGCCTGCAGTCGTCTCACTTTGCAATTAGTTTTTGTCCGTCAAGTCCATTGTCAAGGCCATGCGGGTACGTTCCAAGTTACCAGCAATGAAGTAATTGAACAGTGCTGCCTCCTGCTGTCATAGTATTTACTTCTTGTGACATTGCTGCCAAAAAGGACGCTTCGCTATGTTTGACAACTTCGATTTCGCTTGTTTCAGAAAGTGGGGATGGAGGGGGAGGGGGGGGGGGGAAGAAGACGGGTGTGGAAAGGGGTAGGTGGGAGGAGGGTTAGAAGGGGGGGGGGGGAGAAGATGTGTGTCCAGTCCATTACTTGTCATTCTGGATGGGGATAACTGCAGGATAACCTTGACATTGTTTGAGTTAATATTTGGTTTGATGTGATTTGATTCAAAATGATCTGAAAGAGCCGTCTAGATTATGATCTTCTGAATACTTGCTGTTCGGGTTTAACTTCGTTTGGCATAACATGTTACGTCTCTACACCCTTCATTCAAACATTGTCTATAAAATCAAATCATCAGGTGCCCTGTCGGTGAAATATATTATTATAAAATGGTTCCACCAGTCCTGTTTTGTTCCATTCAAATCAAATGAATATTTCATATTCTTCACTTAAAAAAAAAGAAACAAACTTGTTTGTGAATTGAACATAAACTGTCTTTATCTTATTCAGCATATTTTCCTGAACATGAATTGCATGTGTCTAATATCACGAATAGTGGATAGAGGTTAAATGAAGGACACACACACATGAATTGCATTAGCATCATCAATTATTCCTGCCTCGCTGAAGATTTTCTTTGATTTTAATCATTCGGGGGTCACCTGTATTTGTTCGTGGTCTGCGGTGTGTTCTGCTGGACAGTGATCAGGATTCAACGCATCGTTCGGTCTTCAGCATACGCTGATTGTGTGTGTCCGCTCATCCACTTGGTCTTTGCTGTGTACAGCTGTCAGCTCGCCATTATACTGGCCGGCTTGAATCTTCTGTTTCAGACAAAGTTTCCTTGTTTGTTTGTGTGCTTTTGTTTCTGCATCTGTGCTAGGAAAGTGGTACTGAAGGCAGCGTTAGTTGGAACAAGATGCATGTCCTTAACTATTTTATCAAGGGAGCGAAATCCGCCCTCCTTATTTGTTATTTACTATCTTTAAATACCAATTATCTAGTATAATGGACAGCATTTTTTTTTCTTAGTGAAGTCAAATTAAATGTTGTTTTTCTCTCTGAACTTTGCAGTCCATCTGGCTTTTGGCATCAGTCTGTGCTTCGTTTTCTTTTCTGTAATGGTTTGCGTTCTCCCCAACCACCACTCACCCCCCCCCCCACCCCCTCATTTCTTTCCTTTTTCTTTGTTGAAGAATTCTTATTTCACTTCTTGGCTTTTTGGTCTACACTTTAATTGAATATCGTGTTTTGTTTTTCCTGTTAGCAGTAATTGCTTTCGCTCCAATATTCAAGAACATAGAATGGAATTTAAAGACTGTTTTAAACGTTATTTTTCACTTTTCTTTTCTGCAGTTTCTCCTGTTATTGATCTATTATGCATCGCTGATTAATCAGTAAAAGAAAACTCCACTGTGTAGTTGATACAAACATGAAAATATTATTTTCCTATGCTACAGGAACCATTGAATTAACAGTTAATTTAACGACCAGATTACTGCATTATACATGTAATGCGTACACGCATAATCCCCGATCCACGTAAAAGAACTGAATACCATAATAACCCGTAAAAATACCAGAACGCGATCTCCTCCCCCCATCTTACCTCCCCTCACCCTGCCACGCTGCTCTTCCCCCTTCACACACACACACACACACACACACACACACACACACACACACACCACTCACTTGTTACCCTCCTCCCTTCCACCTACTTTTCATTTCTCTGTCCCTCTCCCTGTGTTGCACTGTGGAATGTCGAAATCTCATGGTGTGTGGCGATCCCTCGGGGGGTGGAGAGGTGGAGGGTGTTGGCCACGTATTGTCGCAATTGCGACAAGCCATGAGATTGCGACATCCCATGGTGTATATTCCCCCCTCCCCTCCCCCCCCCCACCCCCCCCCCCCCTTCCCTTCTGTTTTTGAATTGTGCTGACTTCCCCTTCGCTTTTCATACGTTGTCATTCTCAAGTTTACTGCAGTCAGAAGAGCATTGTTTGCTCATTTTTGCTTACTGTTTATAGCGAGAAGACATATTTGTCGAAATTTAGAGATGTCTGTTTCTGTATTGTTACTTAACACTTTACTGCGTGTTCATTTATATTTTGACCTGGGAAAGGAGCTTGTGAGCATTATGTTTTTTTTCATTATTTACAAAGTTTCGGATAATTTGCTGGGGAGCTATCCCCTTTATTAAATTATACATGTATACGCATTCGTCTGTCTTGAAATGGAAGAATGTTTAACATTTTATAATCGTCTGTAAAGAAATAATATTCTGACTGTATTTATGACTGTCTTATGAAAACGATTGATTTTTTTTTCAACTGTGTTTCACTAGAATTATCCCTTATGGTGGACGCGTAATTAGTGAGATACAACATGTGCATGAAAGAATAATTGCCTAGACTGTAGATTCATGAAAGTGTTTAGTTCTTTTATATTTGATAAATTCTTGCAGAAATACGTTTCCCATGTTCGATAATGTGATCACAGCATTTATATCATTGTCAATATTAGCCCCAACTCGTTGTGTAATAGTTTTTTTTTTTTTTTTTTTTAAGAAAAATTATAATTAATCCGCCAGACAAAGGGGAAAAAGAAATCACAAGACAAAACACGACGCGTTTTGACCTCTTAGGTCTTCATCAGGCAAGACAGACAACATTCAGGACAATGAAAACGAAGAACGACCCATCACTTATCTTTCCGAATTCGGCGCAAGAGGGGTGTTCAACCCACTATAGAGTTTTACATACCTCTTAAAGCAACATACAGTTTGCCATTCACACCAGTTCTACGTAAAACAATCCGCAAGATATTTCATTTTACAGAATCAATTGCTTTTCAAGGTCTGAAAAGGCGATACAAAGTAAGTTTAGTGTTGCGTGATATGTATTTTTCTACAGAAGCACACAGTGTGAAAAGACTATCTGCAGGACTGTGATTGGATCTGAAACCAGCCTGTTCTTCTCTTATGTTTCCTCCCTCTCTGACCATTCTGTCAATCGTTTCATTCGTGTATAGGTACATAGCTTGCTGATTGCACCTGTGAGTGCAAAACCGCGATAATTGTCAGGATTGCTAACATATTTTTTTCTTTAGAAGTGGGACGATTACAGATTTAGTCCACTCTAAGTGCCACTTTCATGTATTTGTTGATCAAGACGACAAGAAAGTTTGTTAATTCTAAATTTGATTGTTTTTAGCATTTCTTCTACATTTTTATCAGGCCTAGCAATCTTTCCAGATATTAGACTTTCAATGCCTAATAACACCTCATCTCTTGTAATGAGATCATCAAAAAGTGAGTCAGTGACATTGTCTGAATCAGTTTCATCAACAGGTTTATCTGTAACATTGTCATAGATATGGAAAAAAGTGATCATACTATTGTTTAGAGGTTTTTTCATTTTACCATAGAATTCTGCTATATACAGATCTTATTGTGGACCAAAAAAAGCTTTGGATCAGTTACAGAACTGCATGATTGTTTTGGCCCTTTTTTTCTCTTTCCTTCAACTTTCTTAGGTCTGCATATTCCTTTCATTCGTTAATTTAAAGCCATTTCACTTGCTCTAAGTTTTGTTCACTGTTTTTTTTTTTTTTTAATTTCTTTTTTTAACATCTGTAGAACCCTCTTGAACGATTTTTAGCATCGTGCTTCTTTCTTTTCTTTTCTTTTTTTTTTTGCACTATGCATCAAATCATTTATTGCAATTTTTTTCAAGCAGCAATTCCTACAAGCTGTTCACGAATTGCTCCAAAGGGACATTCCCATTAACATTCAATATTCCAAAAGCCTTATTCAAATATTTATAGAATTCACTTTCATTAAGGTAATCTTTATAGGTTTCAGCACAGTCAGCTGTTCGTTCAGTTGTTGTGGGATCCACTGGCAAAGCCTGGCTACAATGGCGTTTACGAGTGAGGCAGTGTTGTGTTCTGTGTGAGGTTCTGAATTGCGTTCCGGATCACTGAGGCTGGGTCCTGGGTCTAATTCTGCATTTCCACCGAGCAGAGTTCGGCGCAAGCAGAACATCAAGTTCAAAGTACAGCGACAGAAACGAACACATGTTGTAGCATGACCTACTTCACCCGTAACATCAGTGACACACAACACATCTCAGCCAGCAACGTCCACTTGAACACCTCTTCTTTCAACCCAGTAATGCCATTTGTTCCCCACGTTCACGGCATTCAGCAGGAGGTTGTACGCTGAAGCAAATAACAGGCAACATCACAACACAGCGACAGCAACGTCAGTAAGTGTATCAAACGACTCACGGGGGGGGGGGGGGGGGGGGGGCGGAATAGCTCAGTTGGTAGAGCGCCGAACTCGTGATCCTGGGGTTGCGGGTTCAAATTTCGGTACAGGGGGGATTTTTCCCTTGGAGTTAACATTGGTTCTGACTCCATTCCCCATACAGTCCTTCGAATGAGACTATAAACCGAGGTTCCGTGTGTGAACGCACGCACAACATCTTGCACACACGTAAAATCCCATCACCAACTTTCGGAAGAGAAGGCCAGTTTGGCCGTTGGTATGGATGACACGTTACACATAGCATGCACCTTCCCCGAAGACGGAGTATGGCTGCCTTTGTGGCGGGATAAAAAAAAAAACCGGTCATACACACAAAACTCCACTGCCTGTCTTTACAGACAGTGTCCGCAGGAGTATCAACCTGAGTACGCAGAAAGAAAGAAGAAAGAAAAAACGACTCACGCTGTGCAGGCGACCATTCATTTCTTCCTGTGGTGTTTGTGTAGAGTGTTCACGTCTTCTGCACAACCGTCCGTAAAAGATGTCAATGATGCCCTCCACACCTCAGACCCTGCCCATGTTGATGTTACTGTGTACTCGCCGTCCTTCGATGTTGACAGGGTTTACATAATTCAAAACTTGACATTTGCACTGAAGCAAAAATGTCAGTGAACCCGAAAATGAAACCAAACAATTCGCAAACACGCCTGTCATGTTTACTGTAACGTGACCATTCCACAAAGAGAGAGAGAGAGAGAGAGAGAGAGAGAGAGAGAGAGAGGAGAGAGAGAGAGAGAGAGAATGTCACATTGTAATATTGATATTACTGCTATACCAGAATTTCCTGCAGTACCACCAATGCCTCCTTGGGAGCACCTAAATGCTTCTTTTGATTACAAATACACTTTGGTAAAGAAAAGTGATAATGTAAATATTTTAACAACTGAAGTTCGTGAACATTTAGAAAACAGCTATTCAAATCATCTAAAAGTGTTTACAGATGGGTCGGTAATGGAATCCTCTGATAGTAGTTCAGGCTTTATAATACCAACCTTAAATGTCAGGAAATCATATTATTTAGGAAAGGGGTTTTCAGTAGAAAGAAACTCGTGGAGAGCGTGGCAGCAGAGAGTCCTCAGAAGAGAAGCCCCCGTCAAGCAAGTGTTTCGGCCCTTATCTCCTGACACTCTAGGGGGGTTGGGCCACACCCGGTTCATGACTCCGGATGTCCCTCTGCTGCCCCCTTTTTTTCTTTTTTTTTTCCCATCTTGGGACGAGCCATGGCTGGGATTCGAACCCATGATCCTCTGGACATGCTCATTTTCCACTTAATGACTCGCGCTTTAACCACTGAGCCACAGGGACACCTGATATTTGTAGGGAAATTAAGCCTTATGAAGTTCACTTTTGTTCCTCCTTGACCAGATCCAGCTTGAACACCCCTCTGCCGCTTCAGCCAT
>CM065738.1:36219987-36229987 GCA_033310375.1 Conus canariensis | reverse complement strand
TTTCTGACTAGTTTGCTATCGCCCTTATTTTGACTTGTTATCAGGGCATTATCTGTTTTGTCGTTATAACACGTATTCTGACTTGTTGCTATGGCACTTATTGTGACCTGTTGCTTTGGTACTTATTCTGACTTATTGCTATAGCACTTCTTCCTACCCGTTGCTATGGCACTTATTCTGACTTGTTGTTAAGGCTTCTATTTTGACTTGTTACCAGGGCATTAATTTCACCTTTTGTATTGTACTCATTTTGACTTGTTGCTATGGCACTTTGACTTGTTGCTATGGTACTTATTTTGACTCGTTGCCAGAGCTTTTTTTTTACTTGTTGCTATGGCACTGATTTTGACTTGTTGCTATGGCGCTTATTTTGACTTGTTGCTTTGGCACTTATTTTGAATTGTTGCTATGGTACTTAATTTGGCTTGTTGCCAGGGCATTATTTGACTTGGTACTATGTCACTTATTCTGACTTGTTATGGCACCTGTTTTGACTTGTTGCTATGGCGTTTAGTTTGACTTGTTACCAAGGCATTATTTGTTTTGTTGCTATGGTACTTATTTTTGGACTTGTTGCTATGACACTTATTTTGACTTGTTGCCAAGGCAGTTATTTTGACTTTTTTTTCCTGAGCTTTTTATTTTGACTTGTTGTCAGGGCATTATTTGGATTTTTTTTTTGCTATGGTACTTACTTTGTTTCGTTCTCAGGGCATCATTTTGCTTTGTTACAGTAGCAGTTATTTTGACTTGTTGCAAAGGCACCTATTTTTAGTTGTTACCAAGTGTCTTATTTTGACATGTCGCTAGGGCACTTATTTCGACTTGCTGTTAAGACACTTATTTTGACTTGTTGCTGGGGCACTTATTTTGATCTGTTTCAGCGGGGAGGGGGGTGGGGTGGGGGGCGGGGGCTTATTTTGACTTGCTGTCCAGGCATCTATTTTGACTTTTTGCCTGAACACCTATTTTGACACTATCTGTGCAGTTACTTCAACATGCTGGTTAAAGATTTGAAATGAAACATATTCTTTGAGTGTCGGGACTTGCATAATGTGAGACATAATGGTTATAAAAAAAACAACAAACACCCGGTGTAAGTGCAATACATTTCGCTTTATTCAAAGCTTCTTCAGTTGTAACCATGGACCGAACTGAAAGAATGAAACACCGAACTTAAAACATAAACAACTGAATTAAAATCAAAAACTAAGCCTATTTAAAATGCACGATTTTTTTTTTCAGTACAAGAGTTCAGTAGCTGAACATGATCAACACACACAACCACACACCCTATACCTAAGCGCTGAGCGTTTATGTGAGACATAAACATTTTACAGCAGATTTCATGAACACCTTGTTCAGAGAGGTTCCACCTGCTGTGATCTTTGAATTTCTGAAAGAGATAAACATTTTTCATCTGATCTGAAATTTTTACAGTGGAAAGATTTGTAACAAAAGTTTTGGGTGTGTTTTTAGACGCATTTTAAAGGGTTGTGTGAATGAAAATGAATGACTTATGAGTTGACTTCAACGTGGTGACAACCCTGATATGACCCTTTGCGGTCGGCTGGGCTATAAGCAGCATTGCCTTACCTTAGTTACCCGGCACATGTTTCCTACAAGGTATTTGGGCATATATTTCGACCTGTCGCTTGGACAGTCGTGTGTTGTAAATCATTGACCTCTCACCAAGTTAAAGATCTGAGTCTTTTTGCTTGCTTGCTTACTTGTTTGTTTGTGTTTGGGCTTCTCTTTTGTAAATCATTGGACACTTACCAAAATTAGATGTCCACTTTCTGTTTTGCATCACGTAATGAAGACTGAGATGCAAGCATATTCAGTTACAATGATACCGTGTGTGTGTGTGTGTGTGTGTGTGTGTGTGTGTGTGTGTGTGTGTGTGTGTGTGTGTGTGCTTGCGCGCGATCTCTGTCTTCGTGTTTCTGTCTCGCTCTTCGTCTGTCTCTCTGTCCCCCTCCCCCTTTTCTCTCTCTCTCTCTCTCTCTCTCTCTCTCTCTCTCTCTCTCTCTCTCTCTCTCTCTTGTGCGCATACACACATTCACACACACACGCATGCACGTGCGCTCACACCTTGCATGTGTACATTCACAATCGAGAGAAACACACACAGACAGAGCGCATGCACGCACACGCACGAACACACGCAAACACACACGTACGCTCTCTCGCACGCGCGTATAGCGCGCGCGCGCGCGCGCGCACACACACACACACACACACACACACACACACACACACACACACAATGTGCACAGGAATGGAATGATTGAAAGTGAAAAAAAAGAATGTACCTCGGGTAAAATGGGGATTATTGACTTGATATCGGATATAGAATTACATACGGAAGGCTTTCAGAGACTACAGGGCTGTCATCATTGATTTAGCATCAACAGTTGGAAATGGCGCAGAGCAGACATCGGCAATCTCTAACGTCATTAATACAGTAACTACCACCATCCTTTGAAAGTCCGCTTTAAAGTACCCTAGCGGACGACCATTCACTCAGTTCTGAGGAATTACACAACACATCACATCATCTTCGTGTCTAGATAGTCTGACCCCCTCCCTGCCCCCCCCCCTCCTCCCCCCTCCACCCCCTCCCCCAAAGTATTGCGACAGTGGGATCGAAGTGAACATTAGTATCTTCAAGTTAGGCGGATTAGCTCTTTGCTTTCGGACAACGTGGTACGCAGCTCAGTATGACCGCAATGGCCCGTGGCTGAAACGGATTTGCAGAAATCATTGGACACGAACATCGTCTGGGGTGGTCTCTCGTCCAAGGGAGAAGACTTGGTATCTCTCTCTCCCCACACACCTACATACACTGCAAGGTGGGGGGCAAAGTAGGGAAAGAGCGGTAATTAGGGGCACAGTGATATGGTGACGTCTGCAGTCGCCCAAATCTCCGCAGTCTGTCAGTGTAATCCCGGTAATGCTGATTCACTGTGAGCCGCCAGACAGAGTGAAGTCCCGTGAAGAGCACGGAACGGTCAGACGGCTTATCTCTATTGGCTGTACCTGAAGGGCAGTGAAGAATTTCTGCCCGTCTGATCCCCGGCTCTTACCGACAACATCCGTCTTGCTGACTTCGAAGGTAGAGAAGACTTCAAAGGGAATGAAGCTAAATCATGAGCAATTTTTTTTTTCTTTCTCTAGATTAGAGTATTCTGAAGAGTATGGAGCAGAAACAGGTTTTAGATTTTCATGTTAGACCATTCTAATTCCATCCACACTGCTGTTTAGTATCTTGCTGACAGTGAAAGCAGATCAGACTTCAAAGCGAATGAAACTGAATTAAGAGCAAATGGTTTGTTTCTCCTTGGATGAGAGTATTCTGGAGAGTGTGGGGTAGAAACAGCTTTTCACGCTTCGTATAGGACCATACTACTTCCATTCACACGACCGCTTAATATCTTGCAGGCATTGAACGCAGATTAGACTTCTACGGGAGAGAAGCTGAATCCGGAGCATTTTTTCACCTTAAGTTAAGAGTTTTCTGAAGAGCATGGAGCAGAAACAACTTTTCATACAGGACCCATGCTACCTCCATTCGCACTATAGTTTAACTGGCTATGTGCACTGTAGGGTGGAACTCGGCAGATAGAATAACTTTCAGCTTCTTTTCAGGACAGAAGTGTATAGGGCATACTCGTATAAGGCCAAAGGAATAACCTCATCCCTCACGGCTGTATGAAACCCGCATGCCTTCTTTACTCATGACAACTCTTTAATGTGGTGCTTTCGTTATTTTGAAAGCTCATTTACATCATATAGCGTTATGTTGTTGTCAGGAGTCCTAGTTTGGCTGTTGCACTGTCGCTGAATGTGAATTCAGAGACCGTTAAATCACTGCAAGATTAAAGAAACTGTGCTCGCATGCACACGCACACTCGCACGCAGGCACACAAACACAAACACACACTCAGTCAGACAGACAGATGGACACACAGACACACAGACACGCCGACAGAGAGAGTGAGAGACAGAGATAGAGAGAAACTCAGACTCAAGGACTCAAAGACTCAAAATGTTTTATTCATGAAGGCTATAGCCCCATACAATGGGAATATACATTGTGATTCATGTCGCAATTGATATTGGTATTCTTTACGTCATATACCTATTTCGCGTCTTGAATGCTTTATATGAATAAGTAGCTAACTGTTTAACAGTGTTTTCATTTGAGAGAGACAGAGACAGACAGACAAACAAACACAGACACAGACACAGAAAAAATGATGCGGCTCGGATGACCTGTACCTCACCAAGGAAGACACCCAATGAACCCTTCACGGGACATAATGTAGTTTGTTTGTTTTGTTTTTGCTTGTTTCTCCCAGCATGATCTGCCCCTGTGTCTCTGAACTCACCTGCTGCCCTCACACACCTACTAATCATGGGAAACAGGGTACCGAAGACAGTTCTCCTGTCTGAATAACAGTCAGTCATCACACAGACCCATGCTCGGTGACCCAGCTGAAAAATGATCTGCGTGTCAGACAGCGAAGACACAGAGGGAACGCCTGTAGGACACCGGGCAGAGTTAACCCTGCCGTAAAGGTCGGAAGGATTGTGGGGTCCACCCGGAGATCTAGATCCAGACAAAACAGATTGGGGGGGGGGGGGGGGTCGTTCTTTGGGCACTGTCCATGTTGGCACCATGAGTCGGTGAGCTGGGCTGGGTTGGGTTGGGCAGTGTCTGCAGAACCTTGCTGCCAGAACAGACAAACTAGCTGAGAAGAGCATGTGACAACGCGACCTAGTTGATCGACGTTATCAAACTTTCGCTCTCGAAGAAAAAAAGGGCCTGCAGCATTTGACAACTGGAGAGAGAGAGAGGGGGGTGTTGGATAGGGAGTTAGGGACACACACACACACACACACACACACACACACACACACACACACACACACACACACACACGCACACACACACAGTTAGGCAGATACGCAAATAGATAGACAGACAGACAAATGGGTAGATAGATAGATAGATAGATAGATAGATAGACAGACAGAGACAGATAGATAGATAGATAGACAGACAGAGACAGATAGATAGAGACAGATAGGTAGATAGGTGGACATACAGACGACATACATACATACACACATACATACAAACATACATACATACATACATACATACATACATACATACATACATAACATACCATCACCGATAACCTCTCCTTTGACACTGAGATCGACAAGAGGATCGAGAAGGCAGCCACAACACTTGCTCGCCTCACTCAAAGAGTGTGGACAAAACCCAAGCTGACCACAAAGACAAAGATGGCTGTGCATAACGCCTGCGTTCTCAGCACCTTGCTCTATGGCAGTGAGACATGGACCACGCATGCTTGCCAGGAGAGAAGGCTCAATTCCTTCCACCTCAGAAGCCTCCGGCGCATACTCGGCATCTCCTGGCAAGACAGGGTGACCAACACCGAAGTCCTGTCTCGCGCTGGCCTCCCCACCATGTATACCCTGCTGAGACTGCGTTGGCTGGGCCACGTTCGCTGCATGGGGGATGGTCGCATCCCGAAAGACGTCTTCTTGGAGAGCTTGTCGCAGGGCAGAGAAGCATTGGCCGCCTGTGGGCTAAAATACAAAGACATTTGCAAAAGAGACATGAAGGCGCTTGAGATGAACACCGAGTCTTGGGAAGACCTCGCAGCAGACCGTAACAGCTGGAGAAGCACTCTCAAGAAACAGCTGCAGACTGGCGAAGACAAACTGACAGCTGCTGCAGCAGAAAAGCGAGCCCGCAGAAAGAGGATGACAGCCAACAAACCAGTGTCAGCATACAGATGTGACCGCTGCGACAGAGACTGCCACTCTCGCATCGGTCTCTACAGCCACAGGCGATGCTGCTCGGGTCGAGAAGACGGCCCGGACAGATAGTTAAATCTTAGGTTGGATATATTCTATCCATGGTCAGCTACGATAGACGGGTGAATTTTTGACGTCTTCTTACACGTCACAAACAGCAGACCTTTAAAAAAAAAACCCGCTGGAAATGATACAACCCAGATGGCTGGGAACCGGAGAATGACGATGTGAAAGAGCAAAGAGGAGAAAGGACAGCTTGATCTCTTCAACCACAAGTAATGCTAAGAAACGACAAGAGCAAGTACAGGTAAATGAGATGGAAACAGCAAAAAGGAATAAAGAAAACAAGTAAAATCAAACGATTTGGAAACAGTGCAAACAAACAAGAAGAACAAATACAATTAAATGATTTGGAAACAGCACGAACAAACGACATGAACAAACACTATTAAATGATTTGGAAACAATGCGAACAAACGACAAGAACAAACACCATTAACGATTTGGAAACAGTGCGAACAAACGACAAGAACAAGTATGATCAAATGAGATGGAAATAGTGCCAAGGAATCAGAAGCAAGCAGCACAAACAAACGAGATTGAAACTGTACAAAGAAACGACGAGAAAAAAAGTACAAAAAAGCGAGAAGGGAACGGTACAAAGAAATTACAGAAAAAGAAGTGCAGAGAAATGAGAAGGAAGCAATACAGAGAAACAACGAGAAACAAAAAGTACAAAGAAAAGAGAAGGTTACCGTACAAAGAAACAAGAACGAAGTACTGCGGAAAACGATGAGAGACTGAATAGTGGCAGAGATATAAGTTACCCCCCTCCCCCCCCCTCCCCGCTCGTCCCCATTCTAGCAGCTGTCAAAGCATTTTGTTTATGGTCTTAGCCATCGTTTTCAGTCCATTAGCACAACGTAGGCCACGTCCCCTTCACACACACACACACACACACACACACACACACACACACACACACACACACACACACACACACACAGATACAGAGAGAGACAGAGAGAGAATAGTTAATTTCAATATAGTTGTTGTTGGTGTTTACAACAGTTCTTGCTTCCTTCATTAAATTCCATCTATGTTTTGCCCGTGTATCTTCCGGCAATTTCAGAACATTTCTCCGTTAAATGAAAGCAGGCAGAACTCGAGACTCAAGAAATGTACTTATCCTAAGGCCATCGCTCCATTTACCGGGAGAGAAAGAGAGACAGACAGACAGACAGACAAACAGACAGACAGAAACAGACAGACAGGCAGAGTATACCGGAGGGGAAAAGAGAATAGATAGATTGAAATCCGCAATCCGACAGTTAGAAATCTAGGACCGTCGACAGCCGAAAGAGAAGGGTGGGAGCAGAGGGAGGTGGGGGTGGGAGTGTGGTGGAGGTAGGGGAGGTGGGGGGGGAAGAGACGGATGACAAGGATTTCCTTTCAGGAATGTCTGAGATTGGAAATGGACGCGGACTCCGACATCGGTGGGTGTTCCCAAACCAGAGGTGCCGAGACGGAAACAGGATGTCTTCCAAACTGGTGGTTCACTGTCGTGTTCGGATACACCGTCACCATTTTCAGTTTTTCTCTATGTATATAGTATGACACGCACGCTACAGACATACACTCGCGCAAACACACACACACACACACGTACATGTACACACACACACACACACACACACACACACACACACACACACACACACACACACACATGTATACACACATACATGTACACACACACACACACACACACACACACACACACACACACACACACACACCACACACACACACACACACACACAGCACACACACTACACACACACACACACACACACAGGCGCGCGCGCACGCGTGTGTCTGTCTGTGCGTGTGTCTGTGTCTGTTTGTGTGTGTGTGTGTATATATATATATATAATTAGTTATGTGTGTGTGTGTGTGTGTGTGTGTGTGTGTGCGTGTGCGTGCGTGTGTGTGTGTGAATATGTAGGTACGTATGTATGTATCTGCGTATATATCTATGTATCTATCTATGTATGTATCTATGTACAGTTTGCCAACCTGTTCGATGATATCAAACTGTTCAGGGCCAACAGTGATGTGTCGCCTCTCTGTAGTTGTCCCTTCTCTCTCTGCCGGTCTGTCTGCCTGTCTGTCTGTCTGTCTGTCTGTCTCCCACCCACCCCCCACCCCTCCGTCTCCCTCCCTCTCTCTCCCTGTCTGTGACATTCTGCCTTTTTCTGTTGATGACATTAGCACTGTGTTGCGCTGTTTGGGGAGAGAGAGGACCCAACACCTGGACATAGTACAGGTAGAGAGCTTGGATTGGAAGCCGTCATAGCAACAGGAAAAAATATTGGAGGAGGTGGTGGAAACAGGGGGAGGGGGGTGGGTGGGTAGGGAAGCAGGTTGGTGGAGGGGAGTAGGGTACGGCAGAAGGGTGTGGAATAGGAAAAAAAACAAAAAACAAAAAAAAACCGAATAAACAAATAAAGAAACCAAGCAAGCAGATAAATAACAAGCAAAGAAAGAAAGAACAACCACACACACACACAGACACACACAGACACGCAGACACACAGATACGCACACGCGCGCACGCACGCACGTACGCGCGCACGCACGCACGCACGCACGCACACACCACACACACACATATACGCGCGCGCGCGCGCGCATTCTCGCACACATGCACGCATGAACGCATGCGCGCACACATACACACGCACACACACACGCATATACACACACGCGCACGCACGCACACACACACACACATACACACACACACACACACCACAACCACATACACACACACACACACACACACACACACACACCACACACACACATCACGCACGCACGCACGCACGCACGCACGCACGCACGCCCGCACACACACACACACACACACACACACACACACTCGGATGTGTAGCCTTCTTATTTACTATCTTCGTGATCCAAAAAGAGTTGTCAACAATGTGCTCAACAGTGATCTTTCATGTATTCAGCGCACACGGACCATCGGTCATGAATATCTCCATATCAAAAACAAAAAAAGTGGTTGTTGAAGCCAATAATTGTCAGACGAACTAATGGATCAGGGCCCTGCAGACGTAACGGCCGTTGGCCTATACACGACCTTTATTATTCCCACGCGAGTTGCTGCCTAAGGCGCACACAACTGAAACGCACCTGGTTTCCAAATAAGGGCGGCCAATCGCAAATTCACGAATGTTGCCCAGCAGCAGTACAGGTGCCCTCTTTCTAAATATAGCAGTCAATCACGTATGACGGGGAAAAAAAACGCCAGTTCCAAGTCTCTGTGTGTGTGTGTGTGTGTTAGATGGTGGGTTATTGTGTCTCTTGTGTGTGCAGGTGAAAGGGGGGGGGGGGGGTAAGGGGATGGGGAGGAAGGGATAAAGATGAGTGGACGATTTTAAATGTACTTGCAGATGTGAAATATAGTGGAAATCAAGCTAAATTCATACTTCGCTCTCTTTTATGCACCATTAAGAATATACCCTCTGACTAGAACAAAAAATAATAAACTAGGGCCTAGGTACCGACGTCTGGTCCTTCGAATGAGACTATGAACCGAGAATCCGTGAGTGAACGCACGCATAATATTTTGCACACCCGTCAAATCCCACCACCAACTTTAGGAAGAGAAGGCCAGTCATTTCACAATCAAGTCATTTCACAGTCAAGTCAGTCAAGTCATTTCACAGTCAAGTCAGTCAAGTCATTTCGTAGTCAAATCATTTCACAGTTAAGTCAGTCAAGTCATTTCACAGTCAAGTCATTTCGTAGTCAAAGCCTTTCATACTGACTAAGAATGCATTTTTCTGCGCTTGCTTTTGACTCCATGAGTCAGTCATCTTCGCTGTGTTTTTGCATTGACCTCCGCTGCCTGATAAAGAGTACGCTCGTTGCTACAGTGTCCATTGCGTTCAATCAGTGACCCGTATCTCAATGACGGTTTAATCAGTGACCCGTACCTCAATGACGGTTTAATCAGTGACCCGTACCTCAATGACGGTTTAATCAGTGACCCGTACCTCAATGACGGTTTAAGTCTTCTAGCTCCCGCCAGCGGTTACTACTCGTTGAAACCTAA
>CM065738.1:36209987-36217487 GCA_033310375.1 Conus canariensis | reverse complement strand
ACGTTACACATAGCATGCACCCTGTGTGAGAAATGGAAAGAATGAAAGAAGTAAGGATATTGAGTGAACGATATTGGACGACATTGACTGGATGACACGGGAAACGACTGAATGAAGCGCCAGCTGGCAGCTCTTCAGTCGGCACTACCCAGGTGGGCAGCTCGTTGTGTAAACGAGTGTGGATTGTAAAGCGCTTAGATCTTGGTCTCTAGCCGAGAATAGGCGCTATATAAGTATTCATTATTATTATTATTTTCTTTATCTCTCTGATCTGAATCATTAATTCATTTCTCCATCGGCTTTAAATCATGCTCAGTGTGGTCTCGAAACTTATCAAGATTTGCTGTAGCGTATATGGACTAGTCCGCACGCGGTGACACCTTTGTGGTGAAGCTGAAACTTGCTTTGCATGTGAGTTGTGGCGGCAGACCAGTGTGTGTGTGGGGGGGGGGGGGGGGGGAAGATCGGAGCTGGCAGGAAGGATTTTTTTTCCCTGCTGGAACTCTCTCTCCTGAGAAGGAACGCTTCATGCAGGAGAGGGATCCAACTTCTGAAGTTGCTGTAGAGGATGAGGGGGGGGGGGGGGGGGAGCAGGAAGCGGTGAGGATGGGGGTGGATACCGGGTGGGGTAGGTAGAAAGTGGTGAGGAGGGGGAAGGGGGAGGGGGGCAGGAGGGGGGGGGGAGTGAGAGAAGTGGATGGAGGGGAGAGAGCTATTCTTGGTTAACTAATCAAGTACTGGCGGCAAAAAAAGATGTTGAGCAACTAATAGGGTGAGGGGGGGGGGGGGTTGTAGGGGGAAGGGTGTTCTGGGATGGGACGGGGTGATAGTGGCAGGGAAGACGGGTGAGGGCGTAAGCAAAATACAGGAATTTTTTTTTTATGCATATCCCTCATGGAAGCACATTTAGCTTAACGACAAGTGCATTATGTCGGGGAGAGAGAGAGAGAGAGAGAGAGAGAGAGAGAGAGAGAGAGAGAGAGAGAGAGAGAGGGAGAGAAATCAGGAGGAACGGGTAGTAGAAGTATAGACACAGAGATGTTGAGCTCTGATCATACCATTAAAATAAATCAACACAGCAAATCAAAACTTTTTTTTTTTAACTTACTCAGTATTTTCAACAAAAAGAGAACTAGCTCTACAAGTATTCGCCTATTTTTACTATTACTACATAAATTATGAAATACTCTTGCATAGCCAATTCAGGTCTTTTTGTTTTGTCTTGTTTGTTTCTTTTTTTTTTCTTTTTTTTTTCTTGTGTAGAATTTTGACCGCAGTTGATCTGTATCTTTACGACAAAAAAACAACAACAACAACACAGTCATGACGTAATAAAATTCGTTCCCTACTTCACTGAATGAACATTTAGCACAAATTCTTTCATTGTGTGGTATATTTGCACGCCTGCCTGTCGTACTGTAAATTTCTATTCAAACTGATTTTTTTTTTTTTTTTACAATAAAACACGATTATTTCAAATGTACGTTTATCTTTAAAAAAAAAAAAAAAAAAAAAAAAACTCTTTAACTGCAGTAAGTGGAATTTGAATCGATGTCTTCTGATAACAACTTGTGGATGCGCCCATCATTCAGACTTTGTGTCATGTTGACTTAAGATATGCTTACGAAAACTGAAACTCAAGTTCTTTAATGTAGATGCCACTCGGTTCGGTTCATTTAAGGTCTCATTAACCCAGGACAGAAAGGTGATGTGTATAGGTCATTTGCATATTGTTGATAAAGAAAATTTGCAAACAGCACCGGAGAATTAGTAGGCCTATAAACTAGTAATCAACATCAAAAGAACAGCACTTCAGATCGACGTTTTGCCTGAATTTTGAGCGTGATTTGTTCAAGTGCTCGATAAACCATGTCGCTCGGTGTGCTTTTATTTAACTTTCTGTAGTACTGAAGTGGAAATCTAGACGGCTTGAACCTGTCACAGATGGACACTGAAGCGTTATTGCCGTATGGTTGTACGGAGGATCGACCTACCAAACAGTCCTATTTTGATGTTTAATGATGACGTCAGCTGTTCATATATCTTAACAAGACTATATATTGCTCTCAAAACCTTTATTACATAAATATGATGACGTCAGCTGTTCACATGTCGCAACAAGACTATACACTGCTCTGAAGCCTTTATTACATAAATATGATGACGTCAGCTGTTCACATGTCTTAGCAAGATTATACATTGCTCTCAAGCCTTTCTTACATTAATATGGTGACATCAGCTGTTCACATGTCGTAACAATACTATACACTGCTCTGAAGCCTTCATTACATAAAATATGACTTCATCTGTTCACATTCTTAACAAGAGCACACACTGCTCTCAAATCTTTATGACATAAATACTTTTCTGGGAGATTAAACTTCTGGTTTGAATGAAAGCAGTCCCCAAATTTTGAAAAGCATATTTTCCTCTTAGAAATGACTAGAGCTACTGTGCGATTAGACATGAAAGGTAAACTGTCTTTCACAATAATTGAACGAAGCATCTAATGCTTTCTGCAAATCATCAACTGTTTCTGTACAATGTCAGACAGCATCATCCGCATACAAATGCAAAAAGTTTCACCACAACTGAAATCTCTCTCTCTCTCTCTCTGTCTCTGTCTCTGTCTCTGTCTCTCTCTCTCTCTCTCTCGCTGCGCGCGTCTGTGTATGTAAGTGTGCGTGCGTGCTAAGGAGTGCATGCGTGTGCGCTTGTGTGTGTGTGTGTGTGTGTGTGTGTGTGTGCGTGCGTGCGTGCGTGCGTGCGTGCGTGCGTGCATGCGTGCGTGCGTGCGTGCGTGTGTGCGTGCGCGCGCGCGCGCACTTGTGTGTTTGTGTATGTAAGGGGTCACAAGAAGTCCAAAACTCAAATCACGGAAACAGAATCTTCTGGCTTTCAAGAAGTTACCACTATGCCACAGGGGGACGCTTGAGTTACACTCCTGTTGCGCATCGTTTACAAGCTATGTCGGTGAGACACGCACGTGAATCCTCTCTGGGATTGGCGCTCACGTTCGGTCAACAAGACGTCACAGGCAACAGTGTCAAACAATATGCACGAGATTCACTCTCTGCGACCGAGTAGAGAGACACCGGGCTTTTTACCAGTTGGGGTTCTCTTCTGCTCTCTCAACAACGGCCAACCAACAATCCGAGAGTCATTTTCAAAGTTTCCTCCGCTCGTGAGCGAAAGTGCATGTCGCTTCGTCTTCCCATCAGTCGGTGCTCCTAGTTCTGTTGTATGGGAAAGAACAATGGCTTAACAAAACAAAAAGAAAAACAAAACAAACAAATTCAACATGTCGCCCTTTAACTTGACAACGAACTTTCTTTGTGTGGAAGATTAAGCGGATTTTCTACAGAAAGAGATCAAACCAGAGACAGCATTGTTTACAACTTGTGTTTCCTCGCTGTCTCTGTCCTTGCGGGGATTTTCTAGGGAAAAGACCGAGTCGGACACAGCATTGTTTACACGTTGTTGTTCATCGCTGTCTCTTTCTTTTTGATATTTTGCTGGACATGTCGGACGACCTGATTCGCCAAGTTCTGGAAACTTCCTGGCAGCTAGTAACCTGCGAAGATGATAATTTAATCGATGTTCAGTTTCCCTTTAATACGCGTTGTCAGATGTTACGGGATTTATTCTACTAACTTGAAAGAAAAATGGCCATTCTGCCGAGCGAAAGGGACAAAACTATTCCGAGACCAACCATTCCGCCGATCGAAAGAGACAGACATTAAATTACGAGACAATACACTTTAGTGACGCAGCGGCACAGTGCTGTATAGCCACACAGTACCAAACCCCATCAGAATCGGTAGTATGCCTCACTTGAGAAAGCACTGGCCACACGCCACAATTAGAATTTTGCTCTAAATCACCATACAATCCATGTAAGCGTTTTGAGGGCTAGCATACGTTTGAGTCAGCATTTGATGTTAAACTGGTAATCGATCAAAAGAACAACTCCCCACTGATTATTTTCCTTGTTTTGAGGGATTTCCACATACAAATCTTCAAATACATTACCTTCCCCTTGGCTGACATCACATTTCAGGCCTTTGCATTCACCCGTGATCCTATCTTTGCGCGAGCTGCAAGCCCCCAAATAGTCCCATTCCTTCGATCGATTTTAATCTGTCTGCTTGGAGCCACCTGGCTTGTCCCTTGACGGCCATATGAAAGAAAATGAGGAGAATCAACTTTCAGACACAGTAAAAGAAATCTCAAAACAATCTAACAGCGCCAGTCTATAAATATTCGACTCCTTATTAACCAAGGCCTTGGCGCATTCATTTTTTGGTGTTAAGCCACTCACTCACCACCAGAAAAGGGGAGGTTGCACACCAAAAATTTGAAGACTGATTTCATCGGTGAAGTCCCCCCACCCCCCACCCACCACCCCCACCCCCCAAAAAAATGAAATAATTGGTGGGGAGTTGTTCTTTTGATCAAGTATCAGTTTAACACGAAATGCTGGCTGAAATTTACGGTAGGCCTCTAAACGCTTACATGGGTTATGTAGTGTTTTAGTGGAAACTCCTAGTTGTGACGTGTGGCCGTGAGAGACAGGAGACAGAGCACCGATCTCCCCAGGCCCCGAGGGAGAAAGATTGACGGCTGCAATCTCCGGCAGCTGGCACCCGACACCTTCACACCAGACGACCGGGGCCCTGGATTGACGTCTGCCGGAAGACTGCCACGCCAGAAGAGGTTGCACTGACTGAAGGGAACAACACGGCTTGACCACCACCAACACCGGACTCTACAGTTCCCTCTGGTCAAGCCACCGCGATGTCCGACGGTGGTCCTGAGGTGCGAGCAGCTGGACCAAGACCTCACGTCACTGGACCTTCTGGACCAGACGCCCCTCCCGGACGTGGCAGCATGGACCCAGGCACTGTTCTGGACTGGCTGGGTGAACTGTGGAGTGACTTGTAGGAGTGTGAACGTGCTGAAATAGACTGCAGTTAATAAAAGCGCTTATAGTGTCGAAACCTCCAAAGTGTGGGGGGTAAACACTTCATTGGTGTCACGAGTGGGATATCTGAAGCCTTATAAGTGCGATTAACTAACTAGCAACACTTATGCTTCGCACTGTGCATAAGGTGGGGGGGGGGGGGGGTTGTCGGTAGCGTCAGGTGCTGGTCGTTTTACACACTAAAGCCAAGCACACAGTATATCCACAGTTCATAAATTATCTTTCACGATAAAGAGAAACGGGAAAGACTTACATTGCAGCCTGGACCTAAATCTGAATACAGCCACGGAGCTCAGGGACATGGTGCCGGGAACTGGACCTGAAAGGGGCCGCACAGCCTGTGTGCTTGAGGTCAACCCCCACTGCCCACACTGATGGCCCGCATGGCAAAGTCGATGAGGACCTGCTAAGGCTTGTAGACTCTGGAGAGCAACAGGGAAGCGCAGCAGCTTCAAGAGAGCCGAAGATGGACGGACTGTCTGGTGGAATATCCACCCTGCAAGATGTGCTTTAATGGACGCGTGTAGAGATAGGGATAGAAATGTCCAGGTGGCAGGCTCTTGTGTTTCCTGCTGCACCCCACTGACATACCCCTCTCCAGAGTCCCTCGGCCAGTTTCACTGGGACGTGATGGTGGCGACTGGGCTTTACCCAAAGCACTGTTCTGAGCTGATGGCTGCCCACCAGGAGGAAGTCATGTGCCGGGAGGTAGTCACATCACCATGGCTAGTAGCTGTGGGACAGGTTGATCTTGACCATGGCGTGCCCGCCCAGTCCTAGTCCTAGCAAGCAGTGACTTTCAGATGATCCTGCCTTGGGCCACTCCTCACCACATCCTTGAGCTGCACTGTCGCAGAGCTCTCTGCAGCGATGTAGCGAAGCTTACCTCCACGTGTCCTGCCTGCTCCGGATGGAAATGCCCCGAGATCAGTGCTTTTATCTGCACTGTTTTTTTTTTTTTGGGGGGGGTTAGTACTTCTGTGAAGGCGTCCCTGCAGGTGCACTTTGAGTGCACCAAGTGTTATGGACTCCTTCCACCCGTGGCAGGGTGCAGTGCTGCATGATCTCTCTCCACCCGGGCGGAATCCCTGTGGGACAGACCCTCTGTGCTGTAGCCCCCGGGTGGAAGCTAGTCGGCGCCCAGTCAGGTGAACCAGGTGGCCAAGAGTGTGGCTTCCTGCCTGTCTGCTGTGCTGGTTGTGACTGCCGACAACGTCCTGCATCTCTGTGGTCACGCCAGCTTTAGCTTCCTCTTTGAAAGCGTGAGGTCATAACATTGTTCTTGCTTGGGTTCGCGGTCATGCTGGCATTCGGGGAAATGAAATGGCTGATCGTTTGGCCAGAGCGAAGAAATTGCCCAGCATATCTATCCCTTACTCAGATTTGAAACCGAAGGTTAATGATTATACTAGGTACCTCTGGCAACACAGGTAACAAACTTTTCCAGATCCGTCCAAACCGAAAAGAGTTATTCTCATCTACCTCTGGTGGTCGCAAAGAAGAAAAAGTTTTATGCCGGCTGCACACTGGCCATTCGTTTTTAACTCTTTCATCTTTTATGAAGTGAAGAAGCTCCACGTTGCGTGCCATGTGATGAACGTGTCAGCATTAGACACATACTAATTGAACGTCAGGAGCTACATAATGTCGGACATAAAACACTTTACGGCATGTTCAATGAAGACCTTGTTCCGGGATGTTTCCCCGGATTTGAGTTTTAAGTTTTTGAAAGAAATCAATGGTTTCCGGAAGATTTGATTTTAAAGTGCGACAGAGTCTTTCGCGGGTCTTTTGGTGTAAAGAAATAACTGGTACTGAGTTTTTAACTTTACATTTTCTCTCACTTTTTTTTGTTGTTGTTGTTGTTGTTGTTGTAAATATGGCTTTTGTGGTCGGCAGGGCTAAAAGCAACATGATTTGATTTGATTTAGCTTTTAGCTCAGGGGGTCAGGGGACAAGTCTGACTTTTTTGTCAACGGCGTCCCAGTTTATGCTGGACAATTGGTACTTTTCCCAGACCTGTACTCTCAAACAAGGAGAAGCGTTTCCTTTTTTTTTCTTCTTTTTTTTTCTTTCTTTTATGTTTTACTGCATTGACTGAAGGCCAAAGTTTCGTCATGAAGGCAGGGACAAAGCGATCGGAACTGGAAAGTGCGCTTCGCTTGAGAAAGTACTCCTCGTCGCCAGGGAAGGAAGGGGAAAGAGACCAGAGACAGAGCGCAGATACGTCCAGCTCCCGAGAGAGACGTACTGACGGCGACAGTCTCAGGAAGAAACAGCTTGGTACCGCATGTCCACTTTCACCGCAGAAGACCGGAGCCCTGGACTGACAAGCCTGCATCGTCAGAAGAGGCCCCACTGACCGCAAGGGAACGAACAACGCGGCTTGGCCCAAAACACCGCACACGACAGCCCCGTCTGCTCTTACGATGGGGAAAAAAAACCCTCCGAAGCGTAGGCGATATACTGTGAATACTTGCCTGCCCCCTTCCCTCATCAAATTCAGGGGAAAGCAG
>CM065738.1:36164987-36204987 GCA_033310375.1 Conus canariensis | reverse complement strand
AGAGAGAGACAGAGACAGAGACAGAGACAGAGAGATTTTAATAAATGTGAACTGTTTGGTAGTGTGTGTGTGTGTGTGTGTGTGTGTGTGTGTGTGTGTGTGTGTGTGTGTGTGTGTGTGTGTTCCCACGTATTCGAGTGGTCAAGTATACAACGTGTATGCTCAGCCCCACAAATTCATGTATGAACACCTACTTGTACAATTTTGATTGCATTCACTTACTTATCATGGTCAGTACCTCTCACTGTGATGGTTGACTCGCTTGTGTAATAAACAGTCTCTGTTTTGTATGTATGCATTCATGCGCACACCACGTGGATATACGAATGTGCGAGCGCGTATTCGCGCGTGCGCGCATATGTGTGTGTGTGTGTGTGTGGAGAGAGAGAGAGAGAGAGAGAGGAGAGAGGGGAGGAGGAAGTGGAGGAGGAGGAGGACAGAGAGAGAGAGAGAGAGAGAGAGAGAGAGAGAGAGAGAGAGAGAGATACAGACAGACTGACTGACTGACGCAGAGAGAGAGAGAGAGAGAGAGAGAGAGAGAGATTATCTGTGGCATTTTTCGCCAATTACAAGCTCTGTCGGAACCAAACTTGGCAGACCCATTAGAATTCAGGAGCTTTGTTCCAGGCATCCCCTCCGTCAAGATGTCACCTAACGGGAAAGGCCGTGAATCTTTCATGAACGTTTCAACATCGTCAGTGCGGCGAAACGAACATTTTCTCAGAACCTGTGATCGGCTACAAATTACTTCCTTATACACTGAGCAGAAGTAGTTTTAACTATCTCGGTACACTGAGCAAAGGTAGTTTAAAACTATCTGCTTTTTAATGCAAATATTGCTACAAATATGAAATGATCTCTTGTCAAGATCAGATCATTTAATGGAATTTCTGCGAACCACAAAGACGAGCATTAGTAAATTTCTGACAAAACCTACAACTACAATATCAGACATATAAAAGAAATTTTGCCAAATATAAGCTACACACAAAAAGTTAAGGATCACTTTCACAAACATTCATAACTGTCAAAATAAGAAAGTCAATGCGTTGAAGTTTGGCCAACATTTAATTCCATTCTTTAGTGATAACGATACACAATTGCCTTCAATCTCGAGCAATCGTTTGGTGTGTACATTTGATTAAAGTGGGTACGTATCCAAATTTGATTTCCCAAAGTCATTGAAATCACAAGACAGGGCATACTGATGCTCCCAAAAGCTCAGTAATGCGTGTAACCACCATGGCTGTTCTGGCACTCGACGCAGCGAGTCCTCATCGAGTTGACCAGGTTGGTGAAGATCCTCTGTGGAAGCGCCTGCCACTCAGCCTGCAGCATCTGGTAGAGGTGTTGGGCATCCCTGGGAGGGGGGTGGCTCCTCACTTTGTGATCCAGCTCATCCCAGAGGTTCTCAATCGGGTTGAGATCGGGACTGCATGCTGGCCACTCCATTCTGTTGACTCCAGACTGCTGCAGGAAGTCGTTGACCACCCTTGCCCTGTGGGGGCGAGCATTGTCATCCTGGTAGACAGCCCTCGGTCCCATCTGCTGCAGTGTAGGCACAGCCAGCAGTCGAAGGATCTCATCCCGGTATCGGATGCCAGTCAGGTTACCCTGTACATGATACAAGGGTGTTCTGTTGTGAAGGCTGAAGGCCCCCCAGACCATTACAGAACCTCCACCAAAGGCCACTTTTTCTTGGACAGTGGCGTCAGTAAAGCGTTGCCCTGGGCGCCTCCAGACCCTCAGTCGGCCGTCGTTGTGGTGAAGGGTGAAGCGTGATTCATCACTGAACAGGACCTGGGACCATTGCTGACGTGTCCACCTCACGTGACGTGCGCAGAAGGCGTGGCGTGCTGCCCTATGGGCTGGAGTTAAGCGTGGCCGTACTGCTGGGCGACGAGAACGGAGATTAAACCCATGTAGGCGGTTCCGTATGGTCTGCTGGCTGATGCTGATGTTAGTAGCCACCCTGAACTGCCTTTGAATTATGCTGGAAGAGGCTGTTCTTGTCTGCAGGGCTTGTCGTTCAATGAGACGATCGTCACGTGGGGTTGTCTTCTTCGGTCGACCAGATCTGCGTCTTTCATGGACAATCCCAGTGGCTGTGAAGCGTTGAATCAGTCGGACAATGACCGAGATGGACACATGAAGTCGCCTGGCCACTTCTCACTTGAGAACACCATCTTGGAACCATGCAACAGCTCATCCCCTATCCAACTCGCTTAATTTTCGTCGTGGAGGCATTGTCAGATCAGGCCTACTACTGGTGGAATGTCTTCTTATATAGCCAAGCGAGCGACAGCATCTCACACATAAACAGCAGTGCTTGCACGTGCATAATGGATTTTCCATCTGGCAAGTGCAATGTGTTCAGGCAGAACGGTCCAAAACAAGGTCATTTTTCGCAAGTTTCCGCTTTTCCGTTTGCGGCCCAGCTCAGTAGTAGAGAATCCCGTGCAATTTTCGCACTAACACAACATCGCCCACTTACAGCTGAACAAGAATTCATGACAATTTGGCTGGACTAAGAAATAAATAACAGTAGCGAACTGAGTTTATTACGCACCTGTTTTCACATACCGATCCTTAACTTTTTGTGCGTAGTATAGTTAAGCAGTAAGTAAATGTAACTGAGTCCTTATATGAAAGCAGCAAATTAAAATGTTTGTGTGTTGCCCCACAGTAATAGTTCTCAGCATTATACTTTTACATGAATTTGCCATTATAGCAACATTACATAACATAAGTCACACTCGTGATAGTTATAAGACCATCACAAGGTCGACTACTGGTGAAATGTTTTGCGATAACGGAAGTCAGTCAGCAGAAGCGAATCAAATTATTTTGAGGGATGGGTCCCCAACAGTGTTTGTAGGAAGTGATTGAAAGGGTGAAACAAACAAACAAGCAAACAAACAAACGGAAAAAAAGTAAAAGCGGCAGAAGGGGAGGGAGTGGGGGCTGGGGGAGGAGGGAGTCTTCCAAAGTTTTGTAAAAGCGACGGGGCTTTGGAATGGGGGGGTGGGGGGGTGGGGGGGAGTGTGTATGCTGCTATAGCATGTTATTCTCAACGTCTCTAAGCGAAGTATTCTTCGGCAAGAACACAATGCTGTTTCCGGCCTTTATGTCCCCAAGTGTCTTATCCAAAGACGGCAAAATGGAGCTGTCTGTTGCCGCTTGAGCCAGGATGTTACTTCTGAAATATCACACCACAATGCCACCCAGGCAGACACAAACAATGCCGTGTCTGCTTTAAGATCTTTCTTTGCGACTTTGTTTTTATTTCCTTTGAAACTGCGGGGAGAGGAGTGGAGAGGAAGGGTGGTGGGGTGTGGTTGGGTGGGTGGGGGGGGAGAGAAGGGTGGGAAGGGGGGGGGAGATGGGGGAAGGAAAGGGGGTGTAAACAAATCGTGGATCCCCTCTCCCGATCCGCCCTGGCAACTATCTTCTGACGAACACTCCAGGACAAAAACGTGAAACCTGGTGCTCCCCTTTCCCTCAGTGCGCAGCAGTTTAAAGTGAATTAGCAATGCACGTGCTTTTGATGTATGGAAGCTAGTACGCCAGCACGGTTCAAGTTAATGAACCTCGGTTGTGATACTTACCATGTATCTGCACGTGCTGATTCAGACATGTTGCAGACGAATGTTGTTGTTGTTTTTTGTTAACCTAATCCTAACTGACTGTAACCTAACCTAACCTTGAGACGCAGTCGATGGTTGATTATTGGATAACAGATAGTTGTCAACTCATTTTTCCGCCGACGTTCATGTCTGCAACGTGTTAATCTGTGTCTGAAATTACACACTACATTTAGGCCGTTCATGCTGACGAGATATATCTAAGAGAACCAGAAGACTCTCATTAGAAAAGTAGTTAAAGACTCAGAATCAAAATTTACTTGGAGAATATTTCGACAGGGTCGCCCTGTCTCCATCAGCTCACTGTTGCTGTTGTGGCAGCAAGGCCTGGTGGGGCGACTATCTCGCTAGTTTGAGTTGCCGTTTCTCCTGTTTCCTCACTGTCTTCAAGACTTCACGTCCATGTTGGCGAAATAAATAAGAATATAGGTTTCTGGATTCTTGGGGAATATTTCGACAGGGTCGCCCTGTCTTCATCAGCTCACTGTTGCTGTTGTGGCAGCGAGGCCTGGTGGGGCGACAACAGCAACAGTGAGCTGATGAAGACAGGGCGACCCTGTCGAAATATTCTCCAAGTAAGTTTTGATTCTGAGTATTTAACTACTTTTCTAATGTTGAATCCAGAATCCAGAAACCTACATTCTTATTCAGAAGACTCTCCTTCTCCAGACTGCACGACCCTAAAGCTAACCTGACCGTAAGCCTAGCTCTCATAAGTAACCCTAGCTCTCATATTAGTTGGAGCTAACATTAATCCTAACCTGACTGTAAGCTTAGCTCTCACGTTAGCTGAAGTTAACCCTAATCCTAACCTGACTGTAAGCTTAGCTCTCACGTTAGCTGAAGTTAACCCTAATCCTAACCTGACTGTAAGCTTAGCTCTCACGTTAGCTGAAGTTAACCCTAATCCTAACCTGACTGTAAGCTTAGCTCTCACGTTAGCTGAAGCTAACCCTAATCCTAACCTGACTGTAATCACGTTAGCTGAAGCTAACCCTAATCCTAACCTGACTGTAAGCTTAGCTCTCATGTTAGCTGAAGTTAACCCTAATCCTAACCTGACTGTAAGCTTAGCTCTCATGTTAGCTGAAGTTAACCCTAATCCTAACCTGACTGTAAGCTTAGCTCTCATGTTAGCTGAAGCCGACCCTAATCCTAACCTGTTTTTTGTTGTTGTTGTTGTTGTTGTTTTGTTTTTGTTTTTTTCTCCATTGATAAAGGGGGAAAACTGTGCCATATTAAACATTACACACGTGTTCCATATTTAGCGTAAGATGGCCGAAACAAAATGATGGATGATACCTACAGATGTCAATTCGGCACATCTCTTTAGCATTTCAGATGATCATTAAGCGCAACATGTTATATATTCCGTATTACTCTCATGATCATTAAGCGCAACATGTCACATATTCCGTATTACTCTCAAACATGGCGTGCAGACTGCATTCAACATCCGTCAGACAATGAGACGCTGCTTCCTATCTTTCCCCTTCCTGTCCCCCCCCCCCCCCCCTCCTCAGCTCCCCCCCCCCACCCCTCCCTTATTCTCAAGATGTCCTGGCACAGTGCGGCTCTATGGGCACAGAAAGTCTTTGCTATGACTGTTGGGATGCATGAATTGCCATGCAAACTGTCCACACTCTCTCCCCACTTTCTTCGTTCTCGTCACCGTCTTCTTTTCGCCCACCACCCTTTCCCGTTTATCTCCCCTCTCCATACTTCCTGTGGTTTTGTATAATCACACGTGAATTAAAAAAGGCGATTGTCTGTTTGTGATTAGCATTGTTCTTTTTCTTCGGCAGCCTTCCGTATTTGATAATTATGAAATTGTTTTGTGTAAAAAAAAAAAAAAAAAAAATGTCTGTCACTATGGTACTAGTTCAGATTTATGACTTTTGAATTTGTCATGTCTGGGTGGATATTGGGTCTCAGAATTGCAACATTTTTTTTCTATGACTTCGGCAGTCAAAATTTTAAAAACATGTTCAAACACTTGTCGGGTAGACAAAGCTTGTCACTTAAATCTGGTTTACTAATTAAGTGATTCCATCAACTGTTCCCATTTGGTATTGTTACGTATTTTTTAGCTGTAATTTACTTCGTTTGGAATATATTGCAATTTTTGAATTAATATTGCATTTCTTTCTTAAGAATATAACCGGATTAACTTTATTATCATGGAAAAAAAACCTGAAACTGACGTTGATTTTCCACTGAAAAAAACTTTGAATTTCATTCACTTCCTCATGTCAAAAAAGAAAAAGAAAAGAAAAAATGAAAAGAAGAAAGAAACAAAGACACCACGGGTTTTTTTTTTTTTTTGTTGTTTTTTGTTTTTTTTTTTTTTTTTGGTCTTTTTGTTGTCTTTGTTGTCGCAGTCATCAGAGAAGACCGAGAACTTCTTCTTTTTTTTTTTTTTTAGCAAGGTCAGAGAAGAGTTTATGTCCAGCTCTGTGTTCCTTTAGTCCTGTGGTCCAGAAGACCACTTGGTCCCTGGGGGGAAAGTGCTATGATGACAGGAGCACCAGTTGTCTCCCCTGCTGACGTGATGGGCAACACCTGGGTGTCGGTACAGCTCTCTGTCTCTCCGGTCCTTGCATTTAGAGAGTTGTCTGCCCACCTTTGCCTCTCTCTCTCTCTCTGCCCCTGTAGGGTCCGCTTCTTCTTGTTCAATGTCCATCATCATATACCATTTCAACGTTCTGTCTTTATTGTCCTCGATCGGCAGGTCTTCGTGGTGATTCACACTCTACGTGAGGGGTTTGTAGATTTGGTGGTGTGAGACACGCGCAGTCCAGGACATACCCAGTGCCCTTATGAAGCATCCCAACCCCCCCCCCCCCCCCCCCCCCAACACACCCACACATGCACAGTTCCCAACCACTTGGACCCTCTCAGTTCAGCTGTCAGAGACAATGATTTGTATCCTGACATTTATTATTCATTCACTGATCTCTCGAAAGGAGTAATCCCCACCCCCACCCCCACCCCACATACACACACACCAACTACTCTCCGGGGTTTCAGAGCAGTGGCATCTATCATCATCATCGTCGTCGTCGTTATCTTCATCGTCGTCGTCGCTGACGTCGTCATCATTATCATCATCATCATCATCTAGTTCTCTCTCGCCCTCCCTCCCCCCTCTCTCTCTCTCTCTATCTCTCTCTCTCTCTGTGCATGTGTGTGTGTGTGTGTGTGTGTATGCGTGCGTGCGTGCGTGCGTGCGTGCGTGCGTGCGTGTGTGTGTGTGTGTTTTTGCCGGTCTTTTTCTTCTTCATGAACACGATGGGCTTCCTGAGAGCGGTGTGAGCAGACCGGTGCATTCTATGTGAAAGGCGGATCATTTTCAAGGCATTCGCCGAAGCGTCCGTCGCAGCAAAGCAACAGCCATTTTCCCGGTGGAATCATTTTCCCGGCGGAATGCGTCAATGCGCGCGGATCATGTGGGCCGCCCTGGCTGGGGGCAGGAAACCTTGGCGAGCCAATACGGCCTTTAGTTGTAGGTCATCCTCTCCCGTGGACTGTTTCACTCAATTATCGTTCGTTCTTTCATTCAAGCCTTTGATAGGAAGAGAAGGAGAAAGACGGTAAGGAGAGGGGGGGGGGGGGGGGGGAGAGGGGAAGGAAAGGGTAGGGGGTCTTAAAAGGTTGGCAGGAGGAGAAAAAGAGGAAAGAGAAAGGTGAATCCTGTTGGTTGGGCTGGTGGGGGGGAGGAGCGGGGGGAGGGGGGGGGCAAGGGGAGGGGGAATGTGGGGAGAGGGGGGCTCTGCGGATGCTTTGATTTTCGGTTCGTCTACTGTAAATTTTCTTTTCTTTTCTTTTCTTTTTTTTTTTTAAAGTGAATTTTCAGAATTCCGTTTCTTTCTCTTCTGTCTTATCTCTTTCTGTCTGTGTCTGTTTCCGTCTGTCTGTCTGTCTGTCTGTCTGTCTGTCTGTCTGCCCGCCTCTGTTTCTGTCTCAGTCTGTCTCTGTCTGTCTGTCTGTCTGTCTGTCTGTCTGTCTGTCTCTCTCTCTCTCTCTCTCTCTCTCTCTCTCTCTCTCTTTTTAAAGTGTCTCTCTCTGCCTTTGTCTGACTATTGACTTGTCTCAGTCTATCTGTCGCTGTGTGTGTGTGTGTGTGTGTGTGTGTGTGTGTGTGTGTGTGTGTGTGTGTGCATGAGTGTGTGTGTGTGTGTGTGTGTGTGTGTGTGTGTGTGTGTGTGTGTGTGTGTGTGTGTGTGAAGGACCCCCCCCCCCCCCCATCCAAGCCATTTTTACTACAAATATCTTTACTTGATTGTATTATTTTTACTGTTTAAACAATCATACTTTTTGTGATCTAATTTCTTGGCATTGAAATTTTGTGCTCTTTTATTCTGTACTTGGTTTAATAGAGAATGATATGTTTTTATAGTTAAAGTGTTCATACAAGTCTGTTTTCAGTTTTTACACCCTTATGAATTATCTCCCTTCGGTCTCTCTCTCTCTCTCTCTCTCTCTCTCTCTCTCTCTCTCTCTCTCTCTCTCTCTCTCTCTCTCTCGCTCTCTCAATCATCCTACTTCAAACATCTTACTTAGCAGTAAATCTTTTATTCCTGATTTGTATTTAACTCTGCAGGTTGCTTTTACAGTTTACGTAATTATACATTTTGCAATATTATTGATCTTTTGAATGGTGCTATTGTTTTTGTTTACTTTCTTTTTTATACTTAACTTGAGCTTATCTTGGAGCGTTCTGTTTTACAGTTGGAGTGTTTATTTAAGTGTTGTGATTATATTGCAAATGTGATGGTGGTTTGTGGTGGTGGTGTGTGCGCCTGTGTGTGTGTGTGTGTGTGTGTGTGTGTGTGTGTGTGTGTGTGTGTGTGTGTGTGTGTGTGTGTGTATGACACTGTTTTGGCGGGGTGTGTGCGTGTGATTTTGTATTGGTGTGGTGTGTGTGTGTGTGTATCTGGGGTGGGGGGGGGGGGTGGTAGGATGTGTGCGTGCATGTGTTAATATTTATATATGTGTACAGACTGACACAAGATGGATAAATGAATTGACAAGGAATGACTGAGCACAGTGCAAAGAGTGGAATATTTTTAATGATATACTTGTTTATAAGTTGTTGTAATATGTGAATTTTGATAATGGCACCACAAACAAATTTTCCTTGTATTTTTATGAGGACAAATAAAACATCGTGTATCATGTATCGTGCTGTATGGCTGTTTCTATTACTGTCTGACTCTCTCTCTCTCTCTCTCTCTCTCTCTCTCTCTCTCTCTCTCTCTGTTTCTGTCTGTCTCTGTCTGTCTGTCTGTCTGTCCGTCTCTGTCTCTGTCTCTATCTCTTTTTTGTTCTACTCCCTCTCTCTCTCTCTCTTCTCTCTCTCTCTCTCTCTCTCTCTCTTTCCCCATCTTCATACCCCCTGACGTCTTGCCATTAGGTCTACGTCCTCCAGTAGATAGTTCTGAGAGGAAAGGTACCACCAGGTCCACTTCAGACAGTCGGCGCCTGTGTCCTGTCGCCTGTTGCTTACTTCCACAACTCGGCTCCCACTGAGACATCACTTCCTCCTTCCTCCCCCCCCCCACCCCCCTCCCATCTTCTTGGTTTCCTTGCTCCCTTATCCTCCACCCACTCACTGCACTCCACTCCACCTCAACCTTTGTCGCTTTTACCCAGCGAAGGATGTGTGCGTTCCAAATACTGAATGTGAAATGAGACGACCTTCGATGGGTGGAACAGGGACAAAGGAGAACAGCTAGAGACAGTTCAGAACTTCAAGTACCTCGGGGCAATTGTTTCAGAGGAGGGATCGAACTCTGAAGTGCTCTCCACAGTTGCGCAAACGACGGCAGCGCTAGCCAGGCTAAGACCCGTCTGGAATGACAGGAACATCACAATTAGTTCCAAGATCAGACTGATGCTGCGCTCCCTGGTCATTGTCATATTTCTCTAGGCCTGTGAGACGTGGACTCTGACAGCTGAACTTGAGAGAAGGATTCAAGATTTAGAGATGAGATGCTTTCGCAAGATCCTTGGCATCTCATACAGAGACCACATTACCAGCTTGGAGATCCAGACCGGAGTAAGGCAAGCCATTGGACCATACGCAGACCTGCTGTCCACAGTGAAAAGAAGGAAAATGAGATTGTATAGTCATGTATCAAGATCAACAGGACTTGTCAAACCATTCTACAAGGAACAGTGCAAGGAGGCAGAAGGAGATGATGACAGAGAAAGAGATGGGAGGACAACATCAGCGCATGGACTGGCCTCACACTCAGCAACTGCCTAAGAGCGTCTGAGAACCGGGAGGAGTGGAGGAAGCGGGAAGCGAAGTCTTCTGTGGCGCCGCAACGATCTTCAAGACTCCGGGATAGGTGATAAGAGAAAGGTGAACAGAAAAAAAGTAGCGTACAGAACCTTTTTAGATAAGATGGAACATCAACACGGTAGTACCTAGAGCCGTCCTTTGCGAATTGCGACATAGGCAGTAGTGCTCAAAATCTTCTTTGATAAGGTTGAACAGACACACAGTAGAACATAGAGCCCTTCTTTTAGAAGATGAAATTTAGAGCCTTCCGTGATAAGCTGAAATCAGAACCTTCTGTGATAAGGTGACATTGAATTCCTTCTTTCAAAGGTGGAACATAAAGCGTCTTATTTGATAAGCGAAACACAGTTCTTTGATAAGGGAGACTTTGGAGCCTTTTTTTGACAAGGATGATTATAGAGCCATTTTGATAAGGTGTGCGACACGAAACCCTTTTTGATAAGATGGAACATTGAGCCTTCTTTGAGGAGGTCGGTAAGGTAGAAACATAAAGCTTTCTCTGATTAGGTACAACGTAGCTTCTTTAACACTGTTGAGCGTAGAGACTTCTTTCATGAGGTGGTATATAAAATCTTCTTTCATGTGGCAGAATATACAGCCTACTTTTGATAAGGTAGTACGTGTTGTCTTCTTCAGTGACATTGATAATGTGGAACATTGCACGGTCTGTGATCAGGTGAAACATAGTGCCATCTCTGATAAAAAGAGAACTTAGTGTATTTTTACTAACGTATAGCACCGGGCCTTCTTTGATAAGGTGGAGAAAAGAGCCTTCTTTTGTGAAGCACAAGAAGTGTCGTCTTTAATAAAGTGGAAAACTGTAACCTTCATTGACAAGGTAGAAAACAGTGCCTTCTTTGATAAGTAGCACATGGAGGGCCTTCTTTGATTAGATTGAACGTTGAACCTTCTTTTGGTAAGGTAAAAAAACGTAGTGCCTTCTTGGATAAGGTAGAACGTTGAACCGTCTTTACTGAGATAGAAAGCAGTTCCTTCTTTTGATAAAGTAGGGCGTAAAATGTACTTTAATACGATAGAATGTGGTACCTTCTTTAATGAGGTAGAATATAGGTCCTTCTTTGATTACGATAAAACGTAATACCTTCTTTAATAAGAGAGAGCGTGGTACATTTTGATAGATATAATGTAGTTTCTTTTTGATGAGGCTGAACATAGCACCTTCTATCATAAGGTAGAATTTTTAGCCTTCATTTGATAAAGCAGAATGTAGTGCCGTCTTTGATAAGGTGGAAACGTAGAACCGTCTATGATAAGGTTGCATATAGAGCCTACTTTGATAAGTAGAAAAAATAAGAAGGAGCAAAGAGAGATGAAGAGAGAGAGAAGAGAGAGAGAGAGAGAGAGAGAGAGAGAGAGAGAAGACAAAGACAAAGACAAGACAAAATTCTTTATTTACGAGGACTAATAGATATCACTGACGTGCTTTTTTTACATCCAGTCCTCGCCCTGAGTAGGGACTACAATATGCAGTGAAATGAAATAATGTAAGAAAGCAAACAAGCAAACAAAGCGGTCATGCAATCATAATGGAACATCAAATGAAAATGGAAGAGAAATGAAAAAAAAATAATAAACAAACAAAAAATAAAAATAACAATAATTAAGGGGAAGGAGAGAGTGGGGGTGGGGGGTGGGCTGAGCAGGTGGAATATATGGAAATGTACTACAACGTACAAAAATTAGCATGTATAAAAACAGACAGTAAATGAATATGACAAGTAGTACATAATTGGACCCACAATGCACGCACATACATGCACAGAGAGAGAGATGAGAGAGAGAGAGAGAGAGAGAGAGAGAGAGAGAGAGGAGAGAGAGAGAGAGGAGAGCAAGCACAACATGTAATCATTTTCCGTAAGACATGAAAATACGTAGAAGGTATTTAGGAAAGTGAGATGGAATTTGAGGGGGGGGGGGGCAAAAACAAAAGAGAGAGAGAGAGAGAGAGAGAGAGGGGAGAGAGAGAGAGAGAGAGAGAGAGGGAGAGGAAACCACTCATAAAAAAGATCATGTTAAAGACAAACACATTAATAATATGTGCAATATAAGACAGGAAAGAGCTGATTAAAATAATGAAACAATACATATCATAAAATTATATGAGCAAAATCTGATAAGAAGATGAGACAAGGAGAGCATGTACTTAAAGGCGCTTGTGTGCAAGAGAGAGAGAGAGAGAGAGAGAGAGAGAGAGAGAGAGAGAGAGAGACAGACAGACAGACAGACAGACAGACAGAGACGCAGGAGCGAAAGGAGTGCAGGGAAGGGCGATAGAGAGAGGGAGAGAGGGAGAAAGAGGCGAGAGTGGGTGCGGGAAAGAGCATGGTTAGAACAATCTAACAATCAAAAAACACCAAGGAGATGTAAGACAATCGATTTTGAAGCACCAGGGGAAAAATGAAGGCACAAATGGAGGGGGGGGGGGGGTGGATGCATAATGATAACCCAGTCACCACGGGGAGGAGGGGGGAGGATGTCATGAAGATAATATATCAAGTCATTCCAGGAGAACCATGAGAGAGAAAGAGAGAGAGAGAGACGAGAGAGAGAGGAGGAGAGAGAGAGAGGAGAGAGAGAGAGAGAGAGAGTCGTATGAGAATAAAAGCATAACGACATAATGACAAGAGGGCAAGAGAAGTAGGAAACACACACACACACACACACACACACACACACACACACACACACACACACATACACACACCACACCGCACGCACACGCACCATACGCACGCACACTCATACACAAATGTACTCACATAAGACATACTTACTAAACACAACAACATGTACATTTCAAATACAAAACACTTTCTAAATAGACAGGTTCATACATAATGCAAAGAGGGTGGTGGTGGTTGGTGGTGGATTTATGGCGGAGTATGCAAATACTGGCACATAAGATGGTTGAAATAATGGTGTTTGAAGGTTGATATGCATTGGTGTTGTTTGGTTGATTCAGGGAGCGAGTTCCATTGACAGGAACCTGAATATGTTAAACTGGATTTGAATTCTAGGAACAGGGACATGAAGTTTGGGTAGAGTCCTTGAGGAATTTATTGAGAATCTGTGAACTAATGTGGAGGGTGCCTTCCCAGACACAACCCTGTGCATTATGATCCCTTTGTTGTATTCTAATCTCAGACTCAAGGGGAGAACCTGAATCTTTTTATAGTCTGAGTCCAGAAGACTACTGGTTTTTAGGAGGACTAATTTGAGTGCTCGCTTGTGTAGGCTTAGTAATGGTTTGAGGGTGTTAGCACTAGCAGAGTCCCATAGAGTAGATCCATAGTCTATGTGTGATTGAATATGAGACTGGAAAAAGAGCTTGCGTGAATGCAGGTCGAGGAAGCGTTTGATTTTGGAGAGTTGATAAACTTTCTGTGAAACTTTTTTGCACAGTGAGGTTATGTGAGCTTGCCAACTAATGTTGTTATCAATTGTTATTCCTAGCACTTTGAGGTATGTTACCTGTTCAACAGGTTCATCTTTGAGATGTACAGGAGGAAACTTAATAGTGAGGTTTTGTCTTTTTTGTCTGGTTGTGATAAGCATGGATTCAGTTTTTTGAGTGTGAAGCGACATGTGATTTAGTTCAGTCCATTTTAGGAGGTCATTCGCACTTTCTTGTAAAGTTTGTGCAAGAACAGTAACATCAGAATGATTTGTGTGTATTGTTGTATCATCAGCAAAGAGGTCACATGTGGATGTGATATGGAGAGGAAGGTCATTCATGTAAATTGTGAACAGTAAGGGGCCCAGGATAGAGCCTTGTGGGACGCCATTGGAAAGTGTTTTAAATGAAGAGAAAGTTGTATTGATTTTCACACATTGTTGCCTATTTGTGAGATATGATTGGAAAAGCGAAAGGGTTTTTGTGGATAAGCCATACAATTTCAATTTTCTAAGAAGAAGGTTATGGTCTATCACATCAAATGCTTTTTTGAAATCGATGAATAGGACACCACAATATCTGTTGTTGTTAATGCTGTTTAGCCAGTCATCAACTAAGTTGATTAGGGCTGTGTGGCATGAATGGTTGTGTCGAAACCCGGACTGTCTTGGATGAAGCAAGTGGTATGTATTAAGGTGGTGTAATGTGTGTTTGTTCATGTGTTTTTCCAAAGGTTTGAAAATAGAGGAAATGATTGAGATTGGTCTGTAGTTTGCAGGGTCCGAGTTGTCACCTGCCTTGTGGATAGGAAGGACTTTTGCTTTTTTGAAACTATCGGGAAAATGATTTTTGTCTATGCATAAATTGAAGACGTATGTTAATGTATCTGTAATTGCTGGAGCTGATAGTTTGAGGATTTTTCCGTCTAGGCCATCTACCCCGCAGGTACCTGACTGTTTTAGGTGCGTTAGGTAGTGATAAACTTCAAAGACTGTTACTGGTGGAATATGAAGTTCGGACGTGATGTTTTTATCTTGGCAATATTGTTTCAGTTTTTGAAGATCGCTTGATTTGGAAGAATCTGTCGTGACAATTTTATTAGCTATAGTGCAAAAGTGTGTGTTTAGCTGTTCGACAGAGATGTCTTTAATTACAGTTGATTTTGAAGAAGATTGATTGTTTGTAAGCTCGTTAATAGCTCTTCATACCAATTTTGGGTTCTGGTTTGATGATATTAGTTCTCGATAATATTTCGTTTTTTCTCTGCGCTTCTGTGAATTTATTGCATTTCTCAGTTTTCTAGATTCCTCTTCATAGCCATGTTGTTTAAGCAGATCTCTAAGGTAACCTGCCTCCTGTAACTCTTTAGTGTACCATGCCGGTTTAGGATCATGCCGTACTCTAATCGTTTTTAGAGGGGCGTGTTTATCATATATTTCTGTAAATGTTTTGATCCAAAATTCAACAGCAAGATCTGGATCAGTTATGTCGAAAACTGAAGAGAGATTTGAGTTAAGTAAGTCATGCAGAAAGTCTTGGTCGTTAAAGTTTGTAAAGCAACGGTACGTTATTGTCTTGTGCCCCGTTTTGGGAATTTTTACTCCTTTTTTGGACCATGTGACACAAATTGGTTAATGGTCACTACAGTTTAGAACAGGGACGCAGGCTTCTGCTATGTTAGTGTTATCTGAAACATGAACATGGTCAATAAGTGTCGTCGAATTTGGTGTGACTCTCGTTGGAGATTTGATGAGTTGATGTAGATTAAATAGATTGCATGCTTGCGTCCATTGGTTTTGCACTTTTAGAAGGTCTATGTTAAGGTCTCCAAGTAAAATGATTTCCTTGGATTCTAGCGAGACTGCATCCTTCATCGTAATAAATTTGTCGACCCAGTCTACTCTTTCAGATGGGTTCCTGTAGCAGAATCCAACCAAAATAGAAGGGTTTCTCTTCAGCTTAACTTCTATTCAGACGGAGGAGAGAGAGAGAGAGAGAGAGAGAGAGAGAGAGAGAGAGAGAGAGAGAGAGAGAGAGAGAGAGAGAGGAGGAGGAGGAGGAGGAGGAGGGAGGAGGGGGGAGAAGAACTTCAAAGGAAAGGCAACGAAACTCAGCTCAACTGATCCTTCCAGAAGTTGGCAAACATCAAGAACAGCTCGATTAGCAAATAGCAGAATTAGCGCCAGCTCTCCCCACTCGTCCCTCCACGTCCTGTCCCTCTGACCTGTTGTCCTGACCAACAGTCCTCCAGTTTAGCACGTCATTTCCGCCCTTGTCCCCAAGGGAGTGGAGGTCACCATCGACAACTCTCCAGCGAACACGACCTTGACCTGTCCACTTTGCTGCCTCTGTCCAGTAGATGTCCTCCCTCCTTGAGCCTCCTCAGTGTCTCCACTCCGGCTGTTTCTGAATCATCCCCTCTTCCGTCTTCCAGCAGTTTCCATGTCCGGGCCTGATAGGTGGCGCTGGATGCTGACTTCCGGAGGGTATGGCTGCACACCAAAAATGAATGCGCGAAGGCTTTGCTTAAGGTGCCGAGTATTTGTAGACTGGCACAATAAGGTTGTTTTGAGAATTTTGTTTCGTATTGTGTCTGAAAATGATTCTCCTTGTTTGTTTGTTTTGTTGTTGTTGTTGTTGTTGTTTTTGTTGTTGTTGTTTGTTTCATATGGCCATCAAGGGACAAGCCAGGTGGTTTTAAGCAAACATATTGAAATCAAAGGAATGGGACTCTTTGGGGGGGGGGGGGGGTGACACCAGCTCGCGCAAAGATAGGGTCACGGGTGAGTGCCAAGGCCTGAAATGTGACTTCAGCCAAGGGGAAGGTCAAGGTCATGTGTTTGAAAATTGTGAATGATGTCATCCGTGGATATCCCCCAAGACAGGTGAAGTGACTGGTGGGTGATTGTTCTTTTCATCAGTTATCAGTTTGATATCAAATGCTGGCTCAAATGTATGCTAGGCCTCAAAACGCGTACATGGATTATGTAGTTACTTGGTGGAAAATCCTTATTGTGGCGTGTGGCCTGTGTCCTATCCTACCCTTATTTCCTCCTCAGGATCGGAGTAGTAACTGGGGGCCGGAATAGCTTAGTTGGTAGAGCGCGGACTCGTGATCCTGGGTTGCGGGTTCGAATTTCGGTACAGGGAGATTTTTTTACCTCGGAGTTAACATTGGTTCTGACTCCATTCCATACAGTCCTTCGAATGAGACTATAAACGAGGTTCCGTGTGTGAACGCAGCACACATCTTGCACACACGTAAAATCCATCACAACCTTCGAAGAGAAGGCCAGTTTGTCCGTTGTATGGTGACACGTTCACATAGCATGCACTTCCCCGAGGATGGAGTAGGGCTGCCTTAATGGCGGGATTTAAAAAAACGGTTATACACACAAAACTCCACTGCCTGCCTATACAGGCAGTGTCCGCACGAGTATCAGCCTGCGTACACAGAAAGAAAGAAAGAAAAAAAGTAGGAACTGGCACTGGCCTGTGTCCTGCACTTTTGCCACAGCTCCTCGTTGCTCAGTTGGGCTGGCTACCGCAGGTTTAAAAAAAAAATGCTTCTCAGACAGGAGTTAATGAACGTCTGTAGTTTCTGCTGCATCGCTTTGTTCTTCTCCGCGTTTCAGAGCCGTGCAGCAGGGTCCATTTGACACTGGATGTAAAGATCCGCCGTTGTGTGGCTGTGTTGATTTCCCGAGAGGCTCCAGATGTTCGTCAGCCTGACACGAGTCGCACGTGCAGTTTGTCTTGTCTGAGTTGACGATCAAATGAGGGATAAACAGAAAGAAGCAGGAATCAGGGACTGGGGTGTTTCAGCTGTGTCTTTCTGTGTCGTGTCTGTCGGGTTTTATTTATAGCAGGAACGTATGTCTTGGGCAATAGCGAATGTCACAAGATTGTCCACTCTCTGGCGATTGGTGGTGGACTTGGTGCCACGTTTTCCTGTTAGTATAGCAATAGATCTTACCTGCTCCCTTCAGTCATGCCTTCTTCTCTCCTCCCGCTCTGAAGGCAGCTAAAGGGATGAGAAGAAAAAAGAGGAAGAACACAATACTCAATACACCGTGTATAATCCACTGCCGTCTTTAAAACCTAATCTTGTTAGTTGCTGTATTGAAGATGAACAGCTGAAAACCCTTCATTTATTCCTTCTTTACTCAGTTGTAATTTTCCCGAGGCGTCATTGCATGCACACTGGCCCATATACTCCACACTTCATCTGCGAATTCATGACAGCACAGTGCGTAAAGAAAATTGATGAATACATCGAAAATACATATATAAAAAAAATAGGACCGGAGATTCCCGAATGTGATTGACCAGACCAGACTAAAGCATTGGATAAAGTGCGCTGCGTTTCTGGAGAAAACAGTCGTCAACTTCAGCAGACGGCGGTTCAGTATAAGGACAGTTAGGTAATTAACTAAGTGGCGCATTTGTCAGATACAGGCACGTTTTGTTCTAAAGCCTGTTTGAGAAACGAAGCTCAATCAAATTGCGATCAACCATTGATACAAAACACAGCTGCGATATCACCACACCAAACAATGACAGACAGCTGTCATATCACCACACCAAACAATGACACAGACAGCTGTCATATCACCACACCAAACAATGACACAGACAGCTATCATATCACCACACCAAACAATGACACAGACAGCTGTCATATCACCACACCAAGCAATGACACAGACAGCTGTCATATCACCACACCAAACAATGACACAGACAGCTGTCATATTCCCACACCAAGCAATGACACAGACAGCTGTCATATCACCACACCAAGCAATGACACAGACAGCTGTCATATCACCACACCAAACAATGACAGGCAGTTATCATATCACCACACCAAACAATGACACAGACAGCCGTCATATCACCACATCAAACAATGACACAGATAGCTGTCATATCACCACACCAAACAATGACACAGACAGCTGTCATATTACCACACCAAACAATGACACAGACAGCTGTTATATCACCACACCAAACAATGACAGACAGCTGCCATATCACCACACCAAACAATGACAGACAGTTATCATATCACCACACCAAACAATGACTGACAGTTATCATATCACCACACCAAACAATGACACAGACAGCTGTCACATCACCACACCAAACAATGACACAGACAGCTGTCATATCACCACACCAAACAATGACACATACAGCTGCCATATCACCACACCAAACAATGACAGACAGCTGCCATATCACCACACCAAACAATGACACAGACAGCTGTCATATCACCACACCAAACAATGACAGATAGCTGCCATATCACCACACCAATCTGACAAATACAGCTGTCATATCACCACACCGAACAATGACACAGACAGCTGTCATATCACCACACCAAACAATGACACATACAGCTGTCATATCACCACACCAAATAATGACAGAGAGCTGTCATATCACCACACCGAACAATGACACAGACAGCTGTTATATCACCACACCAAACAATGACACAGACAGCTGTCATATCACCACACCAAACAATGACACATACAGCTGTCATATCACAACAGCAAACAATGACACATACATCTGTCATATCGCCACACCAAACAATGACACAGACAGCTGTCATATCACCATACCAAACAATGACACAGACAGCTGTCATATCACCACACCAAACAATGACACAGACAGCTGTCATATCACCACACCAAACAATGACAGACAGTCATCATATCACCACACCAAACAATGACAGACAGCTGTCACATCACCACACCAAACAATTACTGACAGCTGTCATATCACCACACCAAACAATGACTGACAGTTATCATATCACCACACCAAACAATGACTGAATGTTATCATATCACCACACCAAACAATTATTGACAGCTGTCACATCACCACACAAAACAATGACAGACAGCTGTCATATCACCACACCAAACAATGACACAGACAGCTGTCATATTCCCACACCAAACAATGACAGACAGCTGTCATATCACCACACCAAGCAATGACAGACAGCTGTCATATTCCCACACCAAACAATGACAGACAGCTGTCATATCACCACACTAAACAATGACACAGACAGCTGTCATATCACCACACCAAACAATGACACAGACAGCTGTCATATCACCACACCAAGCAATGACACAGATAGCTGTCATATCACCACACCAAACAATAACACAGATAGCTGTCATCACCACACCAAACAATGGCAGACAGCTGTCATATCATCACACTAAACAATGACACAGACAGCTGTCATATCATCACACTAAACAATGACAGACAGCTGTCATATCACCACACCAAACAATGACAGACAGCTATCATATCACCACACCAAACAATGACAGACAGCTGTCATATCATCACACCAAACAATGACACAGACAGCTGTCATATCATCACACTAAACAATGACAGATAGCTGTCATATCACCACACCAAACAATGACACAGACAGCTGTCATATCACCACACCAAACAATGACACAGACAGCTGCCACATCACCACACCAAACAATGACACAGACAGCTGTCATATCACCACACCAAACAATGACAGATAGCTGCCATATCACCACACCAATCAATGACACAGACAGCTGTCATATCACCACACCAAACAATGACACATACAGCTGTCATATCACCACACCAAACAATGACACAGACAGCTGTCACATCACCACACCAAACAATGACACAGACAGCTGTCACATCACCACACCACACACACACACAGACGCGCGCGCGCGCACACACACACACACACACACACACACATACACACACACACACACACACACACACACACGGATATGCACATATGCATTTAGATGTTTTGTAACTCCGCGATACTGGGGGATATTTGTAATAGGGGGACAAACTGTTTTGAAGTACTGCACAAACAATCCAGCTGAACAAATCTCATGCTTTATTGGACTTCTCTCTCTCTCTCTCTCTCTCTCTCTCTCTCTCTCTCTCTCTCCACACACACACACACACACACACACACACACACACACACACACACACACACACCACCACACACAACGCGTGTGCGTGCGTGCGAAGCAATATCTTTTATCTATGGTTGGATCAACTGTCAAGGGATCAGACGCAGCAGTTCGTTTGTACCCCCTCTCCAAAAAATGTCACATCATGTCACGTGCTGTTTGCAGACAGTGAGACCTCGCGCTCATAGCTCACTCCACTCACGTGGCCAACGACAGGCCCACTCACGTGCAACGCACGTGTGAAATCGGAACCATGAGACATTGGTCTGCTGACTTCGCTCTCTTTCTTTCTTTCTTTCTTTCTTTCCTGCGGCTCTGTGACTAATCTGTACATAGCAATTCCACAACGCATTTTACCAGTTCTGTTTCAACAGGAAGGATCTATGTTCAACACGTTCCTCTCTTCTCTCTCTCTCTCTCTCTCTCTCTCTCTCTCTCTCTCTCTCTCTCTTCTCTCATCTCTTTCTTTTCTTTTCTTTCTGCGGTCTGTTTCAGGTAACGTTGGGTCTTGAGGTATTAAATGCAAACATTCGTGTGTGTGTTGTGTGTGTGTGTGTGTGTGTGAGTGTTGTAGTTGTGTGTGTGTGTGTGCGTGCGTGCATTGTGTGCGTGCGTGCGTGCTGCTGCGTGCGTCGTTGTGTGTGTGTGTGTGTGTGTGTGTCGTGTCTGTGTGTGTGGGTGTGTGCGCGCGTGTGTGTGTTTGGGTGTGCGTGCGTTCGTGTGTGTTGTGTGTGTGTGTGTGTGCGCGCGCGTGTGTGTGTATGTTTCTGTGTTTTTTGCGGCGGCTGTGTGCGTGGTGCTGGTGGTCAGTGTCGTGTGTGTGTGTGATGTGTGTGTTGTGTGTGTGTGTGTGTGTGTTGTGTGTGTGGTGTGTGTGTGGTGGGTTTGTGTGTGTGTGTTGTGTGTGGTGTGGTGCTGTGTTGGTGTGGTCAGTGTGCTGTGTGTGTGTGTGTGTGTGTGTGTGTGTGTGGTGTGTGTGTGTGTGTGGTGTGTGTGTGTGTGTACGTGGCGTGCCGTGCTTGATTGAGTAATTGCTCATTAAGTCATGAACGGTGTGCTAAGGATCAATAAACTGATTAATTTCGTTTCCCTTTTCTAATAGTCACCATTCTTCATCATTCACTCGGTCAATACCAGTCCTCATTTTGATTTCCCTGTTTACTTCTTCTTTTTGTTTTCGATTAGGTCCAGTTCCAGCCCATATTTTAATGTACTGGGTCGAAAACCAATCCTCATTTCAAATGCATAATTTCATCTGTCTTTTCTACCGTGACACTTAAGTGGCATTGCACCCACGTTGCTCGTTCCGCGCCCCTTTGCCAATACCGGTGACCCCGACAAAGCCACACTGAGGATATATAGCTATGGAGAGGTAACTGACACTGAGATCACCATGTGGACAGGGCATGAAGGGCAACAGAATTGAGGACATTTTTTATTATTATTATTATTCTGGTTGATGGGGATGAGAATGATGATGACGAAACTACGAATTTCCATTGTGGTCTGAGACTGCATGACAGGGCTGTATTCTTTGCTTACTTTTTATGATACATCCCGACGTCAACCAGGCCCGAGAAATACAAACACCTGCAGTGTTGGCAAGGTGTGGGTTTGGGGGGGGGGGGGGGGGAGGGGGGTTGCGACACTCTCAAAGACGCAGCAATTGAGTGGATGAAAGTCGACTGCATGGCCCCAGTCCTTCCAAATGAGCCCATAGCAAACTAAAGGTGAGTACGAGCCGATCAAGGCAGGAACTTCCACAAATAAATGGTTCTGATAGGAATCGACCCCGCGTTCTCCCAGCTGGGAATCTGCCACGCTAACCACTTCGCCAAGGTGGCTGGTATTTTAGCTGGATTTAGTTCTCATTTTATCTGGCATGGGTCTCCCGCCCTTTCTAATTTTGATCAAACTGGATCAAGTCCCAACTCTCATTTTATCTGAATTTGATTGAACAACAATCCTCGTTTTAAAGAAACTGGTTGAACACCAGTGGACTTGTTCGAGTCCCAATCTTCATTTTTAATGGTCTCGTTCGAATCTCATTCCTCTTTCTTTTATGGACTGGCTTAAAAATCAATTCTCATTTTGAATGAAGTGAATAGAATCACACTGTACACTATCCTAACTTTGTATAGACAGGGCTGAGCCTGATTCTTATTTTTGAAAAATGGTGCGCATCGAAACCCAATCCTCGTTTTAAAGGGAATGTGTCGAATTCCAATCCTCATTTTAACCGGACTTGGTTGAACATCAATCCTCATTTCAACTAGATCGGTTCAAACATTGTCCTGGCCCGGTTGAACATGAATTCTCATTTCAACAGACTGGAGCGAACATCAGTTTTTGTGTTGACTGGACTTGGTCCAACTCCAGTCATTATCTTACCTAGACTGATTCGAACTTCGATCCCCATTTTGATTTGTGTGGGTCGACAGCCGATCTTCATTTTGGCTAAACTTGGGCTTCTTCTTGTGCGGTCGATTTTAATTGGCTGCGTCACATCTTCAATCCTGTCGCCACGATCAATCACACAGTCTTCTCGAGGTCTTGACGGCTGCCACAAAGCTGTATCTGCAGCTCTGCACCCTCTGGCCAGGTTTGACGCCGTAGAACATCATGGGCTGGACAGTGATGGAGGATGTGTTCTAGGGTCTGAGACCCAGTGCCACACGGACATTCATCTGTGTGGGCAATCTTGATTCGGCTGAGGTGGCTCAGTAGTCGGCAGTAGCCAGTTCTCAGTCTGAAGAGGATCGTTTGCTGGTATCTCTGGAGGTGATGGATTGGATCAACACTACTGTCCGCACCCAGCCTTCTTTTCCAGGACTGGGTTGATCCTGGATCTTTGTTGTCAGTGGACCTGGAACTGATCAAGCTTCAAACATCATTTGAACTTAATTTAGAGGAAACCTAGTCTTCAGTAGAACTGGACTAGGTTGACCCCAACCTTCTCCATAAATTGACACAGGTGGAACCTCGTTTTTCGTCGTCCTGTAATCTGTTTTTCTGTACTGTCCTGTAATCTGTCTGTATTGTCCTGTAATCTGTTCATTTTGTCCTGTAATCTGTTCATATTGTCCTGTAATCTGTTCGTATTGTCCTGTAATCTGTGCGTATTGTCTTGCGGAACTAATAACCTTTCTTTTTCTTTTTAAAATTTGCTTCAATTTCCGCCTTCAGTCACCTCGCTTTGAAACTAACCTCGATTTTCGTTTTAACTGAAATGAATCCACCCAGGTTCCGAACTGAATTTTGTGGAATCCCAAGCCTCATTTTAACTGACTGGATGTGAACATCAGTCAGTATTCTTTCCAAAGTTCATGGGTCACATAAGAGTTATCAGTTGTTACTGGAATTTGTTATCTATCAAATGGAAGAATGTGCAATAGAGAGAAAGCGTTCTCTCTCTCTCTCTCTCTCTCTCTCTCTCTCTCTCTCTCTGTATGTGCGTTGGTGCGTACAGTGTGTGTGTGCGTGCGTGCGTGCTGTGTGTGTGTGTGTGTGTGTGTGTGTGTGTGTGTGTGTGTGTGTGTGCGTGTGTGTGTGCGCGCGCGCGCGCACGCCCACATGTATGTGTACGCGCGTGCGTGGTGTGTGTGTGTGTGTGTGTTGTGTGTGGTGTGTGGTGTGTGCGTGTGTGTGTGTGGTGTGTGTGTGTGTGGTGTGTGGTGGTGTGTGTGTGTGTGTGTGCGTGCGTACGTGCGTGCGTGTGTGTGTGTGTGTGTGTGTACGCGTGCTCACAAGTGAAAAAGCAACTTGACTATTTCCTATCCATGTCCACACTGCCCCCCACCCCACCCCTCCCCCCACCCCACCCTCCCCTCTGCTCATAGACGGAACCGTCCATTGACAGAGGTCAGAGTTCTCTCTCCACTTGTTGACCCCTGGCAGTCGTGGCGAAAAGTCCATGCGCTTCCCTCTCCCCACCTCCCACCCCTCTCCCCCTTTCCATGTCGTGATCATGTCCCATGTTGCTCCCACTAATGGGGAGACAAGTTCCGGTTATTGCCCGGGGGGCCAGTCGTGACTCGGATGCACGTGAACAGTTCTCCTCTGTCAGGTCCCATTACCCACTGGGGGTGGGCGGCGGCACGTGGAAGTCAGCGCGGCAGTTGATGTGCACGTGCGTCTCGTGCACACGGCAGATGGTTTTTTAGTTCCACTCATCCATTCTTTCCGCCGAAGGCAACAAGGTGTCTGCTGGGCTCAGCACCTCAGGGTGGAGTGGAATCTTCAGAAATTTAAGTCATTAGGAATACAAACACTATACAACTTGTGGACTGTTTTGCTTTATATTCAAAGCTCTAGGATTGTCAGAAAAAGAAAGCCGTGGTACAGAAGTTGGGTCAAAGAACTTATAGACTGGGCAGAATTATAATGAGGTCTAAGGTTATCAGATATAAAACCGTTAAACAGAAACTGGGTCAAAGAACTTATGGACTGGGCAGAATTGTATGGAGCTCTAAGGCTCTTAGACATAAAACCGTTAAAGAGAAATTGGGTCAAAGAATTTATGGACTGGGCAGAATTATTTTGAGGCCTAAGGCTCTTAGACATAAAATCGTTAAACAGAAATTGAGTCAAAGAACTTATGGACGAGGCAGAATTACGCTGAGCTCTAAGGCTGCTCAGAAATGAAACCGTTATACAGGAATTTGGGGTCAGAAGAACGTTAACGCAGCTAGGAGGAAATGCAGTACTATCCAAAACGGTGCATTTGTGAATAAACGCTTGGACCAGAAGTCACCAAAACGAATTTCGAACGCATTGTGTCTTCCCTGAAATTTTGCATGGAATTTGAAAGGAAGAGAAACATACTAATTAAGTAGGAAGGTTGTTTGGAAAGGATTCACTGGATGAGGCATTGAATTTCCCAGTATCAATACCACATTAGACAAGCCAGACGTTAGGATAGATAGGAAAGCGAATTACTATACATCATTAATGGGAAGCATTTGTAAAATTGCTGTGCCTGAATGTGAGCCTGGATGCGCCTGAAATTGCCTGTTTAGTACGACAAAACAAAAATGAATCTGGGGAAACCGCGTTTGATGCCTACATGCCTAAAAACGCATGATTATAATGTTGGAAATGCATGCAAGGAAGAGAACAATTACTCCGTTTATGTTGATTTCACTCCGAAGTGCAGTCTATATACCAAGTTCAAAAGTTGATCTTGAAAAGCAACTAATCACTCGACATTCACCAGCCGCCGTGGCGAAGTGGTTAGCGTCGCGGACTCCCGGCTGGGAGGTCGTGGGTTCGAATCCCATCAGAGTCATGTGGGTTTTTTCTGCCCCGACCGGCTCCTACCCAGAGTTGAGTTTGCTGCGGACTCAGTTGGGAAGACTGGGACCACACAGTCGAGTTTCATCCACTTAATGGATGCGTTTCTGAGAGTGTTGCTCAAATTTCATGACCAACACTGCAGGTGCCTGTATCTCTCGGGCCTGGTTGACGCCAGGATATATTATGAAAGGAAGCGTAGAGTACAGCCCTGTCATGTAGTCTCAGACCGAAATGGAAATCCGTAGCATCATCTTAATCATCCTCATTCTCATTGATCAGCATTAAAAAAAAATGTCTCAAAATTCTGTGGCCCTTCATGCCCTGCTCTCATGGTGACCTCAATTTCGATGTCCTCTCCACGTCTGTGGCCTTGGTTTGGTTCCGTCGGGGTCACCGGTATCGGCGAGCCCATGGGGGCTATCGTTGGACGGACGTGGGGGCGCCCTCCGGAGGGAGAGCTCACTCACGCCGGCTCCGCGACTAAGCAATTATTGTCGTCAGTAGGGGGCTTAGTAGGTGGTGTCCTGCGTATGTTAGATCAGAACAGGCGCCACTGAACACCACCGAAGTGACTCGGCGGCAGTGCAGTGTCTCCTCCGGTGGGTCGCCTCTTGACGACTTGACATTGACTGCTCCCTGTGGATTGCTGGTGTCGGTGCTGTGGCGGGGCCGGCCGGGCTATGGCTGTGGACGGGGTGTCGGAATGAGCGGCGTGGGTGCACTGCCTCTGAGGTGGCGCAGAGGTTGGGACAGCTAAAAAAAAAATAAATAAAAAAAAATAAATAAATAAAAAAAAAAATAAAAAAATCACTCGACATTCTTTTTGAAAGTAAGCTTAAATTTAACATCATTCTAAACGTTTTACGCTGTATAAGGGAAGGAGCTCGCTTGTATGCCGATGGTGCGCTGGAAGATGCTGCAGATGCGAAATGGGGCTATAAACTGAATTCAGAAATGAACAGGCTGTACTCTTTGCTTTCTTTCATAATACATTCTTGTGTCAACCAAGCCCGAGAGATACAGATACCTGCAGTGCTGGTCAGGAAATTTGAGCAACACCCTCAGTGATGTATCTGTCAAGGGGATGAAACTCGACCGCGTGGTCCCAGCTGAGTCCATATCAATCTCATTTCTGGGTTGGAAAATTCCCACAAATGGCTCCGATGGGAATCGAGCCCACGACTTCTCAGCTACGAGTCGGCGATGCTTACCACTTTTCCAGGGCAGCTTGTTCAAATGTAGGATTTCGAGCATGATGAAATTAAGCTACATGAAATTGCATATCAGCAAATCTTTGAGCAGATAAGCGTAAAATGAGAACACAAAGATGCAGTCATGTTTTGGCAAAAGACAGGCATGCAAGCGCAAACTAAGACAACAGTGAGATGAAGGATTGTTTGCAGTCATTACTAAGAATACGACAGATTCTTCAGCTGAAGCAAGGCCTTGTCAATCGCGGATTCAAATGTATGCAGTCATGTCAGTGAACGTCATAAATACATTTCAGGTCCGTCCTGACCCACAAGCAAGCTAAAGAAAAAAAAAGGAAAACACAAAACAGCATGGTACCATACAAAATTCGGATTATGAAGGCAATATTACACCTACCCCCCCCCTCTCCCCCCTCCCCCACCCCCCACCCCCACCCCGATCACCGCCTTCCCTTCGAGAGAAGCAGATGACGCATTCCCATTTGCGGCAACATCATAGCACTGTGACTGGGTAGCGTGCCGTCTTCGCTCGCATCACAGCACTGTGACTGGGTAGCGTGCCGTCTTCGCTCGCATCACAGCACTGTGACTGGGTAGCGTGCCGTCTTCGCTCGCATCATAGCACTGTGACTGGGTAGCGTGCCGCCTTCCTCGCATCACAGGCACTGCTGACTGGGTTCGGTGCCGTCTTCCTTCGCATCTCACGGCACTGTGAGGGTGGGTAGCAGTGCGTCTTCGCTCGCACAGCACTGTGACATGGGTAGCGTGCGTCTTCGCTGAAATCACAGCACTGTGACTGGGTAGCGTGCCGCTTAGCGCATCGATTGGGCCAGCACTGTGAGGAGAGGTAGCTGACCGTGCGGCAGAGTGAGGGTCGGGTGGCCAGAGTAGGTAGGCACAGAGTGAGGTGAGAGGCACAGAAGGAAGAGTGACAGGAGGTGAAGCAGAGGTGGAGAGAGGGCAGAGGGAGGCAGAGATACGGCAGAGGTGAGGCAAGAGCAGAGTGCAGAGGTGAGCGAGGGTAGGCAGAGAGTGAGGCCAGAGGTGAGCAGAGTGAGCAGAGGTGAGGCATCGAAGGTAGGCAAGGCAGGAGTGAGAGAGGTGAGGCAGAGAGTGAGGCAAGAGGGTGAGGAGAGAGGAGCAGAGAGGTGAGAGGCAGAGAGGTGAAGGCAGAGAGGTGAGGGCAGAGAGGTGAAGAGGCAGAGAGGTGAAGGCAGAGAGTGAAGGCAGAGAGGTGAGGGCAGGAGGTGAAGGCAGAGAGGTGAGGGCAGAGAGGTGAAGGCAGAGAGGTGAGGACAGAGAGGTGAAGGACAGAGAGGTGAAGGCAGAGAGGTGAGGGCAGCAGAGGTGAGGGACAGAGGTGAGGCAGAGAGGTGGAAGGCAGAGAGGTGAAGGCAGAGAGTGAGAGAGAGGTGAAGGCACAGAGGTGAGGCAGAGAGGTGAAGGACAGAGAGGTGAAGGCAGAGAGGCGAGGGTGAAGGACAGAGGAGGACAGAGAGGCAGAGAGGTGAGGCAGAGAGGTGAAGGCAGAGAGGTGAGGGCAGAGAGGTGAAGGCAGAGAGAGTGAGAAGCAGAGAGGTGAGGCAGAGAGGTGAAGGCAGAGAGAGTGAGGCAGAGAGGTGAAGGCAGAGAGGGAGAGGTGAAGCAGAGAGGTGAGGGCAGAGAGGTGAGGGCAGAGAGGTGAAGGCAAGAGGTGAGGGCAGAGAAGGTGAAGGCAGAGAGGTGAAGGCAGAGAGGTGAAGGCAGAGAGGGAGGGCAGAGAGGTGAAGGCAGAGAGGGGAAGGCAGAGAGGTGAAGGCAGAGAGGTGAGGACAGAGAGGTGAAGGCACAGAGTGAGGGAGGCAGAGAGGTGAGGGCAGAGAGGTGAAGGCAGAGAGGTGAAGGCAGAGGGGTGAGGGCAGAGAGGTGAAGGCAGAGAGGTGAAGGTACAGAGGTGAAGGCAGAGAGGTGAGACAGAGAGGTGAGAGCAGAGAGGTGAGGGCAGAGAGGTGAGGCAGAGAGGTGAAGGCAGAGAGGTGAGGACAGAGGAGTGAGGGCAGAGAGGGGAAGGCAAGAGAGGTGCGGGCAGAGAGGTGAAGGCAGAGAGGGGAGGCAGAGAGGTGAAGGCAGAGAGGTGAGGGACAGTGAGGGGAAGGCAGAGAGGTGAAGGCAGAGAGGTGAGGGCAGAGAGAGAGAGAGGGGAAGGCAGAGAGGTGAGGGCAGAGCGGTGAGGACAGAGAGGTGAGGGCAGAGAGGTGAAGGAGCATGAGGAGTGAAGGCAGAGAGGTGAAGGCAGAGAGGTGAGGGCAGAGAGGTGAAGGCAGAGAGGTGAGGGCAGAGAGGTGAGGCAGAGAGGTGAAGGCAGAGAGGTGAGGGCAGAGAGGTGAAGGCAGAGAGGTGAGGGCAGAGAGGTGAGGGCAGAGAGGTGAAGGCAGAGAGGTGAGGCAGAGAGGTGAGGGCAGAGAGGTGAAGGCAGAGAGGTGAGGGCAGAGAGGTGAAGGCACAGAGGTGAGGTGTGCATGGCAATAGCCTGGACAGCTCTATCGTCCTGGGGGACTACGTGCCATACACTCGATGACAAGATGACCCGTGTTTCTGTATGTCTCAGGCTTCTACATGCGCTGATTTGAGTCACAGAGAGAGAGAGAGAGAGGAGGGAGAGAGAGAGAGAGAGAGAGAGGAGAGAGGAGAGAGAGAGAGAGAGAGATTCGGATGATTTATTCATATAGGCCTCAGCCCTTTATGAAGGGGTGGGTGAGCATAACATACGAACTGAGATAAATACACACGACTGTAAAGTGAATATGAGAGAGAGAGAGAGAGTGAAGAAGAAGAAGAAGAAGAAGAAGAAGAAGAAGAAGAAGAAAGATGAAGAAGAAGAGAGAAGAAGAAGAAGGGAAAAGACGGCTGAGAGAGAGAGAGAGAGAGAGAGAGAGAGAGAGAGAGAGAGAGAGAGAAGAGAGAGAAGAAGAAGAGAAGAAGAAGGGAAAAGACGGCTGAGAGAGAGAGAGAGAGGAGAGAGAGAGAGAGAGAGAGAGAGAGAAGAGAAGGAGGGAGGAGGAGGAGAGGGGGCGGCTGGCAATTAATAGATACATCATCTGCATTTTGTTTTGTCTTTTGTTATGACAATTTGATAACTTGAGAATGTTTGATATATTTACTTCAACAAGATGTTGACGATCTTGAAGGTTTGAATAAAAACGCCTTTGACACTTTTAAAGTGGGTTATTTAAGATTTTGTTATTTCTAGTCATCATCGTTTAGCTTAACAGGAGAGAGAGAGAGAGGAGAGAGGGAGAGGGAGAGAGAGGGGAGAGAGAGAGAGAGAGAGAGAGAGAGAGAGAGAGAGAGAGAGAGGGAAACAAATATAAAACATCAAATTAACTAATCAACCATGATATACACTGACAAGTTTTATTGAACAGGCCGTTGCACCTTTCACTGGGGCAAGAATATTGAACACATTCCTGATATATTCACTCACACAGCATACACATCCATGGGCGGGCACACACACACACGCACAGCACACACGTGCATGCTAGGTATGTACATAGACCATAATATGCAAACTTGCAGGAGAAAAAAACCATCCTTTTATACTCTATGTGCTTTAGGAATTTGCATTCTACATGTTATTATTGTTAATATTATTATCATTATTATTACAATGATGATGATGATGATTATTATTATCATCATTATTGTTGTTGTTCTTGTTGTTTTTAAGATTATTTATATAGCGCCTATCCTGGGCTAGAGACCAAGGTTTAAGCGCTTGACAATCCACACTCTCGTTTCTACCACGGGCTGCCTACCTGAGTAGAGCCGACCAAAGAGCTTCCTAACGACGCTTCATTCAGTCGTTTCCCGTGTCACTCAGTCAATATCATCTACTCACTTTTCTTCCTTCATTCTTTCGATTTTTCACGCAGGGTGCATGCTATGTGTAACGTGTCATCCATACCAACGGCGAAACTGGCCTTCTCTCCTGAAAGTTGATGATGGGATTTTATATGTATGCAAGGTGTTATGCGTGCGTTCACACACGGAATCTGGGTTTATAGTCTCATTCGAGAGACTTTCAGGGAAATGGAGTCAAAACCAATGTTAACTCCGACGGGAAAATTCCCTTGTACAGAAACGGCCCGGCGGAGATTCGAACCGGCAACTCCAGGTGCGGCGCTCTACCAACTGAGCAAATCCGGTGTTCTCCATATGTAATACCTTGTCGATTTGTCCCAAGTATCATCGGCAAGTATTGCAAATAAAAATCACGAAATACTGTGCGAACGGCGAATAGTTCAGGTGTTCTGAACTAAGTGCATACTTTTTTTTTTCTTTTTTATGATGTTCGTTACGACGCTAGTTTATCTGTTGTCATTTGTATTGACAGTTTGAAACAGGAGCTGAAATGCATAACATAAAAACAACCTATCAGATAAAGAATCATTGCTTCTGACATTCTAATTAATTTCAGACTGCGGTTGCCATAATAATCAATATGAGCAAAACTTTGCAAATACTTTACACAGATTGTAAAGCGGATGGATATCCCAAAAAAAAGAAATGATTTTCATTTTAAGGTATGCCACTACTAAACGGACAGTTCCAGTTCTGTTGCTTTTCTGACTAACAATATCTGTGAACGTTAACTTTTCATACCCACATCCTGAGCTCAGCAAGTGTATTGTAGTATACGTATTCAACCACAGGACATCAACATATTTCTCTCTTCTAAAACATGTCATAGTTAAAAAGAAAAAAAAATGTCGAACGAAAGAGACAAATTACAAGGCAAAAAAAAAAAAAAAAAACGACGCGTTTCGACCTCCTTGGTCTTCTTCAGGCTAGACAAACAACGTTCAAGACAATGGAAACAAAGAACGAATAATCACTTATCTCCTCAACCTGGGCTCAAAATGGACGTCTTGTAGTGTTTATACATGAAGAATCTGCGACAGGTTCCAAACGACTGTGGCCTTTAATGGACGAGGGAGTCTCTCCCTAACTCTTTGAAACAAACAGTTTCTCTGGTGTACAAACAGACAACGTCTTTGCTCAAACACATTCTCACATAAAACATTTTGAATATTTGTCACCCTGTAATACACGTTGTATATGTTTTCTTGGAAGAGAGATGATCTGCATTCTTCAGTAAGAGAGAGAGAGAGTGGTGGGGAGGGAGGAAGGAGGGCGAGAGAGAGAGAGAGATGTGTGTGTGTGTGTGTGTGTGTGTGTGTGTGTGTGTGTGTGTGTGTGTGTGTGTGTGTGTGTGTGTGTGTGTTCCTCCGAGGCCCGAGGAAAGCCAACAGCCTGAAAGGTTGACAAACACAAAGCAACAGTGGTTCACAGAGTGTGATCATTCTTTCAAAAGTATAAATACAAAAGCTAGACATTTCTCTGCAACTCGAGAACATCGCGAAATTGAAAAGTTAATCTGCTTTGGGGCATGTTGTAAACGCTTCAGCTAAGTTTCAAATGCGATGACTGTAGACATTAAATCCGGTCAATTTTCATGATAATGGTGTTTTCCATAATATCTTGTCGATTTATCAAAGTATCGTCGGCAAGTTTTGCGAATGAAAATCACGAAATGGTGTGCGACATGGCGAACGGTTAACCTGTGCTGAACTATGTGCATATTTCTTTTTAATGAAATAAACACGTAGGCTCCCTCATTAAAATCGATTATTTCGCTTCCGTTTCTTAGCGACGAAAATATGTTTTCGCTATTGGTGCTGTTATTCTTCACACACACACACACACACACACACACACACACACACACACACACACACACACACACATACACACACGCGCGCGCGCGCGCGCGCACACACACACACACACACACCGGAAAATCCAAACGTTGACATAGGGTGTAAAAATAAATTTAAAAAAAAATCACTCTTAAAATTACGTGGTACGCATGCCCCTGCTTTAGGCACCTAGATTTAAAACACGATAAACAAAAATACAGAAAGCAAATAAACCTACACTTGTTTAACGTATAAACGGAACCGCACAAGTGCCCTCTAGATCATAAGATCTATCCCTGGCATGGAGTTAAGAATGAAAACAGAATAAGCTGGCTCATATCTGGAGGCAGTTCCTCGGTTGATGTCCAAACTTCCAGGTTTAAGACTTGTTTTTGGGTCAAGACATCAAGTCTTGTGTGGAGCCAGGCAGTAGCTGACCGACATTTTAAGTCTAAATTCTTCCCAATTGTTTCAGTTTCACTTTCATCAGTGTGTATATACGCCACACCACATCTGCTGTTTTGAGACCACACCGCGCATGATTTAAAGCTTATGAAGAAATGTTGACTGAGATGAGAGAATTTAAGTAACAGGGTTATCCTGCCTGAAGACCACATTTAACACGAGTTTAATTTGATCAATAAATGAATTATTGACTAAGATAAGAGAATTTAAGAAGGGAAGAAGGGGGGGGGGGGAGGTCTCCTGGCTACGATTTTGGCCGATTTCTGGCATCGCATGAGCCCAACACGCTGGTCAGATCTTGGTTCCTTGCAAACTGATCGTATGCACAAGGCACATTTCTTCGTGCTATTCGTGTCTGTGTCCGTGTCTTGTCTCGCGACTCTAGATGACTGGCGTTATTGTGATGTGAGGGGGAGGGGAGTGAGGGCGGGGTGGGGGGAGGGCGGGGGAGGAGTGCTCACATGGCTTACTGGTATTGGGTGGCTAGCTCTTTAAGTAATAATGTCCGAGGCCGGTGATGGATTAAGAGTGCACTCTACATAGTACAGCACACACACAGCGCGCGCGCGCGCGCGCGCCCCAAAACACGACACACACCACACCACACACACACACACACACACCACCTTAGGTTTGACATCATGTCAACGACACAAAATTCCTTTACCTGCGTAATAAACAGGCCGTGGGTTTATCAGTATTCGAGCGAGCTGGCATATGGCTAGAGCGAGTCTGGTTTAGAAAGTGGCAGAAGAACATGGATGCAGAACAAGTGCCTTGTTAGCCCACGTCAAACGTGTAAATGCAATTCATGTATACGCTTACGTCACAACGCTGTGACAAACGCAACATGATGTCACATTGTCGTAACGGGACGTTATGAAGTGTATGGTTTACAGCGGCTCTGATCGGGGAATACGCCTGATTAGGATGTAGCAAATGTAAGTAGATTCTGTTAGTATGCACCGAGATTAAGACCCACGGGATCAGTGGTATTGTACAATTCCTTTAAAGCCGTATTCTATGAATGTGCCAGAAGCAGCGAATTCCAGCGGTTATTCCGTTCAGAATCCTTCCTGAGATTATCTGTTACCAGGCAACAATATGATTTACACAAATTACGGAAGTTCAGAGCTTTAGGGCTGCAGGTTCACCAGTTAGGAATTAGGGCTGCATTCGTGCTATGACATTAGGGCTGCATTCATGGTATAGTATTCGGGCTGCATTCATGCTAAGGTATTAGGGCTGCGTTCATGGTATAGCTGTAAGGCTGTAAGTTAGGGCTTAGGGCTCCAGCAAGTTAGGCTTTAGGGCAGTAAGGAAGTTAGGGCATTAGGGATGTAAGGAAGTTAGGGCATGAGGGCAGTAAGGAAGTTAGGGCATTAGGCATGTAAGGAAGTTAGGGCATTAGGGATGTAAGGAAGTTAGGGCATGAGGGCAGTAAGGAAGTTAGGGCATTAGGGATGTAAGGAAGTTAGGGCATGAGGGATGTAAGGAAGTTAGGGCATTAGGGTCGTAAGGAAGTTAGGGCATGAGGGCTGTAAGGAAGTTAGGGCATTAGGGAGTAAGGAAGTTAGGGCATTGAGGATGTAAGGAAGTTAGGGCATTAGGGATGTAAGGAAGTTAGGGCATAGGGATGTAAGGAAGTTAGGGCATTAGGGCAGTAAGGAAGTTAGGGCATGAGGGTGTAAGGAAGTTAGGGCATTAGGGATGTAAGGAAGTTAGGGCATGAGGGATGTAAGGAAGTTAGGGCATGAGGGCAGTAAGGAAGTTAGGGCATGAGGGCAGTAAGGAAGTTAGGGCATAGTAGGGATGTAAGGAGTTAGGGCATAGGGCAGTAAGGAAGTTAGGGCATGAGGGCAGTAAGGAAGTTAGGGCATGAGGGCATGTAAGGAAGTTAGGGCATGAGGGCATGTAAGGAAGTTAGGGCATGAGGGCAGTAAGGAAGTTAGGGCATGAGGGATGTAAGGAAGTTAGGGCATGAGGGCAGTAAGGAAGTTAGGGCATGAGGGATGTAAGGAAGTTAGGCATGAGGGCAGTAAGGAAGTTAGGGCATTAGGGCTGTAAGGAAGTTAGGGCATGAGGGCAGTAAGGAAGTTAGGGCATGAGGGCAGTAAGGAAGTTAGGGCATTAGGGCATAAGGAAGTTAGGGCATGAGGGCAGTAAGGAAGTTAGGGCATTAGGGCATGTAAGGAAGTTAGGGCATGAGGGCAGTAAGGAAGTTAGGGCATTAGGGATTAAGAAGTTAGGGCATGAGGGATGTAAGGAAGTTAGGGCATTGAGGGATGTAAGGAAGTTAGGGCATGAGGGCAGTAAGGAAGTTAGGGCATGAGGGAGTAAGGAAGTTAGGGCATGAGGGCAGTAAGGAAGTTAGGGCATTAGGGCAGTAAGGAAGTTAGGGCATGAGGGCAGTAAGGAAGTTAGGGCATGAGGGCAGTAAGGAAGTTAGGGCATGAGGGCAGTAAGGAAGTTAGGGCATTAGGGCTGTAAGGAAGTTAGGGCATTAGGGATGTAAGGAAGTTAGGGCATTAGGGATGTAAGGAAGTTAGGGCATAGGGTTAAGAATTAGGGCATGGGGTAAGGAAGTTAGGGCATAGGGCATAAGGAAGTTAGGGCATTAGGGATGTAAGGAAGTTAGGGCATTAGGGATGTAAGGAAGTTAGGGCATGAGGCAGTAAGGAAGTTAGGCATGGATGAGGGCATAGGGAGTAAGGAAGTTAGGGCATTAGGGATGTAAGGAAGTTAGGGCATAGGGCAGTAAGGAAGTTAGGGCATGAGGGCAGTAAGGAAGTTAGGGCATTAGGGCATGTAAGGAAGTTAGGGCATGAGGGCTGTAAGGAAGTTAGGGCATGAGGGCAGTAAGGAAGTTAGGGCATTAGGGATGTAAGGAAGTTAGGGCATGAGGGATGTAAGGAAGTTAGGGCATTAGGGCTGTAAGGAAGTTAGGGCATTAGGGCAGTAAGGAAGTTAGGGCATTAGGGCATGTAAGGAAGTTAGGGCATTAGGGATGTAAGGAAGTTAGGGCTTTAGGGCAGTAAGGAAGTTAGGGCATTAGGGCAGTAAGGAAGTTAGGGCATAGGGCAGTAAAGGAAGTTAGGGCATTGAGGGATGTAAGGAAGTTAGGGCATGTAAGGCAGTAAGGAAGTTAGGGCATTAGGGCAGTAAGGAAGTTAGGGCATGTAGGGCTGTAAGGAAGTTAGGGCATTAGGGCATTAAGGAAGTTAGGGCATGAGGGCAGTAAGGAAGTTAGGGCATAGAGGGAAGTAGGCAAGGAAGTGTTAGGGCATTAGGGCATGTAAGGAAGTTAGGGCATTAGGGCAGTAAGGAAGTTAGGGCATAGGGCAGTAAGGAAGTTAGGGCATGAGGGGTGTAAGGAAGTTAGGGCATTGAGGGAGTAATGGAAGTTAGGGCATTAGGGTGTAAGGAAGTTAGGGCATGTAGGGCATGTAAGGAAGTTAGGGCATTAGAGGGATGTAAGGAAGTTAGGGCATGTAGGGAGTAAGAAGTAGGGCATGAGGGATGTAAGGAAGTTAGGGCATTAGGGATGTAAGGAAGTTAGGGCATGAGGGATGTAAGGAAGTTAGGGCATTAGGGATGTAAGGAAGTTAGGGCATGAGGGATGTGATAAGGAAGTTAGGGCATTAGGGATGTAAGGAAGTTAGGGCAATAGGGATGTAAGGAAGTTAGGGCATTAGGGATGTAAGGAAGTTAGGGCATTAGGGCTGTAAGGAAGTTAGGGCATTAGGGCAGTAGGGAAGTTAGGGCATGAGGGATGTAAGGAATTTAGGGCATGAAAGATGTAAGGAAGTTAGGGCATGAGGGATGTAAGGAAGTTAGGGCTTTAGGGATGTAAGGAAGTTAGGGCAATAGGGATGTAAGGAAGTTAGGGCATTAGGGATGTAAGGAAGTTAGGGCATTAGGGATGTAAGGAAGTTAGGGCATGAGGGATGTAAGGAAGTTAGGGCTTGAGTGCTGTAAGGAAGTTAGGGCTTTAGGGCAGTAAGGATGTTAGGGCATTAGGGATGTAATTAAGTTAGGGCATTAGGGATGTGAGGAAGTTAGGGCATTAGGGCAGTAAGGAAGTTATGGCTTTAGGGCTGTAAGGAAGTTAGGGCATTAGGGATGTGAGGAAGTTAGGGCATTAGGGCTGTAAGGAAGTTAGGGCTTTAGGGCTGTAAGGAAGTTAGGGCATTAGGGATGTAAGGAAGTTAGGGCATTAGGGATGTAAGGAAGTTAGGGCATGAGGGATGTAAGGAAGTTAGGGCATTAGGGATGTAAGGAAGTTAGGGCATTAGGGATGTAAGGAAGTTAGGGCATTAGGGCAGTAAGGAAGTTAGGGCATTAGGGATGTAAGGAAGTTAGGGCATTAGGGATGTAAGGAAGTTAGGGCATTAGGGCAGTAAGGAAGTTAAGGCATTAGGGCTGTAAGGAAGTTAGGGCATTAGGGCAGTAAGGAAGTTAGGGCATGAGGGCTGTAAGGAAGTTAGGGCATTAAGGCTGTAAGGAAGTTAGGGCATTAGGGCTGTAAGGAAGTTAGGGCATTAGGGCTGTAAGGAAGTTAGGGCATTAGGGCAGTAGGGAAGTTAGGGCATGAGGGATGTATGGAAGTTAGGGCATGAGAGATGTAAGGAAGTTAGGGCATTAGGGATGTAAGGAAGTTAGGGCTTTAGGGATGTACGGAAGTTAGGGCAATAGGGATGTAAGGAAGTTAGGGCATTAGGGATGTAAGGAAGTTAGGGCATTAGGGATGTAAGGAAGTTAGGGCATTAGGGATGTAAGGAAGTTAGGGCATGAGTGCTGTAAGGAAGTTAGGGCTTTAGGGCAGTAAGGATGTTAGGGCATTAGGGATGTAATGAAGTTAGGGCATTAGGGATGTGAGGAAGTTAGGGCATTAGGGCAGTAAGGAAGTTAGGGCATTAGGGATGTAAGGAAGTTAGGGCATTAGGGATGTAAGGAAGTTAGGGCATTAGGGCTGTAAGGAAGTTAGGGCATTAAGGCAGTAAGGAAGTTAGGCCATTAGGGCAGTAAGGAAGTTAGGGCATTAGGGCAGTAAGGAAGTTAGGGCATTAGGGCAGTAAGGAAGTTAGGGCATTAGGGCAGTAAGGAAGTTAGGGCATTAGGGCAGTAAGGAAGTTAGGGCATTAGGGATGTAAGGAAGTTAGGGCATTAGGGATGTAAGGAAGTTAGGGCATTAGGGATGTAAGGTAGTTAGGGCATTAGGGCAGTAAGGAAGTTAGGGCATTAGGGCAGTAAGGAAGTTAGGGCATTAGGGCAGTAAGGAAGTTAGGGCATTAGGGCAGTAAGGAAGTTAGGGCATTAGGGATGTAAGGAAGTTAGGGCATTAGGGCAGTAAGGAAGTTAGGGCATTAGGGATGTAAGGAAGTTAGGGCATTAGGGATGTAAGGAAGTTAGGGCATGAGGGATGTAAGGAAGTCAGGACATTAGGGCAGTAAGGAAGTTAGGGCATTAGGGCAGTAAGGAAGTTAGGGCATCAGGGCAGTAAAGAAGTTAGGGCATGAGGGCTGTAAGTTAGGGCATCAGCGCTGTAAGTAAATTAGGGCGTCTGGTTACACGTGAGTACACATTGTTCTACTCAGTGTGTTGCGCGCGCGCGCGCACACACACACACACACACACACACACACACACACACACACACAATTTCAGTCTATTGTTTACTGTTATCCCATGTAGAGATGTCTGGATTTAAGGGGTCACTATTTCTGTGCAAGGATATGTTCCTTTCTGATTTCCAGTTTTCAGGGCCTGTACCCGATAGTGGTACTGTTTGAAACAGTTTATGTGTGACGGGAAAAATTACTAGAACACTGGCTTTTATGGTTTCATTTGCAACACAGTCAACATTTTGTGGGTGTTTTTTCATTTAGAGACTTTTTTTTACATGTTCCTTTTTGCTTATATTGGATGAGGAAATCTGGGTAAGAATCTGAGGGGTCGTTATCTAATTCTCCCTAAACTTTATTGTTGGCCTTTTGATCAGCGTCCTTGTCTCTGCTAAACAGATTTTTTTTAAGTGTATATTATGAATCCGCCGAGCAACGTGGACAAACGAATCACAAATCAAAGCTTCTATGAATGGTATCACCACTTTGTTGTTTTGATAGTTCGAGCATTTTTGGATTTGGGTTCTTTGGGATTCTTTTAATAATTTAATTTAGTTTTCTAAAAGCCACTCGGGTCTTATGTAAATGTTTCACTTAGGCTGGCAAATTGCTGTTGTTCGCACATTTTCCTTTTCTTTTTGACTCTGTGTGTGTGTGTGTGTGTGTGTGTGTGTGTGTGTGTGTGTGTGTATCTTGCTCTTTTGGAAATGTTTTTCGTTTAGGTGGCGCTTTTGTGGGTATTTGGTAAGTACATTCCTAAAGACTTGATTTCGCTTTTTATTGTATGTAACAGGCGATTAACCCCCCTTTTTCTTAAGGGCTTTCTTTTCCTGTATCTTTTTCACGATGTTCTACATTGTAAAGTTAGTTTTGATCTGGGGGGGGTTTGTGTGTGTTTTTTGTGAATTTCGTCGTGCCGAGATTGGTATTTTCAGCTGACTGTGATGTGTCTGTTTGTTCTAAATCTTGTTCTATTTCTACTCAAAGTGTTGGTCTTTCATAAGTCTTCATTGCTTGTTTTTCAATGTTCGGAAGACTCTTCAGGCCATTCCTACACTTCCTCATTGTTCTCTCTCGTTCTGTCGCATGTGGTATGATCGACGTATGGTCTCGTCCTTTTCGGTTTAGCTGCAAATGGTCAGACTTTATACCAAATGAAGACGTCAGGGAGAGGTCCAAACAGCTCCCCGTGTCGACCATCGTCTGCAGACGGCGCTTCCACTGGCTGGGTCATGTCTTA
>CM065738.1:36147487-36154987 GCA_033310375.1 Conus canariensis | reverse complement strand
TACTAAGCACTCCAATCAATCTCTCCTATGCCACCTAGGTCAGTTTATCGCCTCTGGCGGCACCTTAACCATCAGTAGCTCATCAAAACAAGTGGACGATATGATGCTATCGATAACGTGTGTAATTACGACCATCAGGTGGTAACTCCAAACCTTGTCCCCTTGTAAATCCTCCCAAATGAGGTCGGCTTGAAACGTACCGTTACCATAATCCCACACAACAAACACGCGCTGATGGTAAACCCGGAATTCTTTGAGAGCAAGCTCTACGAAGAGGTCTTTAGAGTGTGGTGTCTTCGATAGACACAGCCAGCCAATGATAGTGAAAAACAGGGGACTTGAGCACACGCCGTGTTGTCCGCTTCTGTGCTGGAAATAATGGATTTTCTGTCATTGGACAAACGCACTGGACATACAAACACGATAATAGGGAAGTTTCTTATATCGTGTATATATAAGAGAAACACGGCGGGATTTCTTTTGTATGAGAAAGACGTCAATTTGAACCTTCAACTCAATGTCGTAACACTGGGTGCCCCGCCTTCGTTTTGCCCTGCATGGGATTGTGGGAGTGAAGCGCGTGCTGTGACAAAGATTGACAGTTCCCTCAACCGGCTGGGTGCATAGGGAGTGGCCTACTGCACCACAGATCCCTGTCTCTGTGGATGGGCACGTGACGGTAAATGTCACTAAAAATAGTAGCATGGACAGACTGTGACGTCCATTGACAGCGAAGTTCAGTGAATTGCGGTTATTTGCCTGTTAAACTGACCGCACGGTCACCAACCGCGGTTGGTGGCAGTCACAGGCATTGGACGAATAGTTGTTCAAACCGTTTCTCTGTTAAACCGGCCGCGGGTGACAGACATCTGACAGCTTACAGATCGGAAGCCACGGGTTAAAGGCACTAGACCTTGACCTCTTTCTCTGCAGCAAGATGGGCAAGATGTCTTTGGAAGACACAATGTTGGTGAAAAACGAGTGATAACTGGCGATTTCCGAAACCATTCACGCAAAGAGATTGTGAAGACTTTCCTTTGTGGGCCTGCTCTTAACGGCGACAGGAAGTCCCCGTAGGTTTGATCCTGTCATTGTCCTTTATCGCCGGCCATCGCTTCAAGGTCAATTTCCGTGCTCACGGACACTGTGTCCATAGGGGAAGCTTTGGAAAGCCGATCATGGTGACACTAAGCCGCTGGACTGGCGACAATGAGTGTCTCTGGACAGGTTGAGATAAGTTGTTATTGGTCACTTTTCAAAACACCCTCGATCCTTCGAGCCCGCTACTCTAACAACCGTGGTAGGCCGTTTCTAAGAACCGATCGCTGGTTGGTTGGATGGATGTTCAAGGGAGTACTGAATGCACCAAATTCAGTTGTTATGCGTAGACATGAATTCCATCACTGAAGATGGAAGAGGGACAGTTGCGAATCCTAAGCTGATATCACCGGCACTGTGTTGACCCAAGATCTATAACTCTCAGGGCGAAAAAAGGCAACATAGTAACAAGATAGTGACAACATACTGTTTTGGAATTGTTGTGTTGGAGCTTGTTGAATCTAATAACTCCAAACCAATACAGTTCAAACTTAAACAATTTCCTCAAAATGATTAAGTAATAATGAAAAGAAGAATTTAAAAAAAAACAGGCAACAGAAGCGTTAAGTCTGTTTGTATTTTCAGTTAAATATAGACCTACATAAACAGACCCCCCAACCGATGGCAATACTGCATTTTTGTTTAGTCTTAGTCTTTCTGTCTCCCCCCCCCCCCTACACACACACCACACACACACACACACACACACACACACACACACACACACACACACACACACACTCCTCCCCTCTTTCTTTCTTTTTTGTAATATTTTCTTCAGATTTTCACTACAAATATAAACCTATGTATGTATTTGTTATTTGTTTTGACATTGTTTAGCTTTGCGTTGTTCAAATGGGACTATGATCTTTATTTAACGAAATTCTGTTTCCGTTTCTCTCTCTCTCTCTCTCTCTCTCTCTCTCTCTCTCTCTCTCTCTCTCTCTCTCTCTCTCTTTGCGCGCCTGTGATTTTTTTTTCTGCAAATGACATTAAAAATTAGCAATGAATCACTACTTTGATAAATTACTTAAGCAAAGAATGTACAAAACCACTCTCCCAGATGGCCGTCAAAGGGAGACAACTCAATGGGGGGGGGGGGGGGGGAGTATTGCTTGGTGCTTTGTGGTTGTATTGTCTGTTATTTGTGACTTGTGAGTAAGACAATGCTTCGTAGTATGTTAAATAGGCGTTGTCTTGCATTTTACTTGGTACTGTTATTTGTTTTTTTGTTTGTTTGTTTCGTAAGATTGCGGTCGATGTCTGTCTCCCTCACTCTGGGGTTAACACGATACCTTCCTACCCGTCCCCGACACAGCATACGTTTTATTCTTTGTTAAAAGCATTGACCTTCGGACAGAAGTTATTAAATGTACGCACGCTCACGTCTACTCCGATCATCTTCCGATTTAAAATGGCTCCTCTTTCCTCATGCGATAATGAAATGTTTTACCGGATCTTTTCATGGTCGGATCCAACGTCTGGAACAATTTGCCTCACGATTTTAGCCGGTTTTCTTCACTGAACCGGCGCAAACGCTGCAGGAGAAAACTTGCTCCTGGATTCGGGTGGAATGTCATGGCAACTAAGACCAAATATCATGAATATTGTATTGCTGCTTCCCATCTTCATAAACCTGTTTCTGATTCAAGTAACATAAATCATGATATTACTCTGAAGATTAATTCACTTGTACTGACAGAGTTAAGGTATAGGCATTAATGAATGCACAGAGGGATGTTCGAATTTTTAGTATTTTATTTCTGTGCACATTTTATGACTGTAATATGCAAAAGGGACGGTTGGTAGAAGGGTTGTGCATGTGTGTGTGTGTGTATGTGTGTGCGTGTGCGTGCGTGCGTGCATGCGTGCGTGCGTGCGTGCTTGCGTGCGTGTGCGTGTGTGTTGTGTGTGTGTGTGTGTGCGTGCATGCGTGCGTGCGTGCGTGTGTATGTGTGTGTGCTTGTGTGTGTGTGGGGGGGGGGGGGGGAGGATGGAAGTATCGAGCAGGGGGTTATTAAACAGAAGGACTACAGAACAGGAGGAATCCACACATTGCCGTGCCGTGTCGGTAATGAAATATAGCGGTAAGTGACACTTAACAATACTGAAGCGTAGTGCTGTTGCAACGTGTCAGTATCAAACATTAATCAGGTTGGCAAAGATAGTACTGTCGGCATGTTGCGCTATTAAGACTGGTGCTGTTGACATGCAGCGCTGAGGAACACAGTGATAATGGCGGGAAGCGCAATTGACACACGAGGAATATCGGTTTGTGCCCCTCCTAATCCAGTACCCTCGACTGAAAGCTCGGATGTTAGTGGCGGCGTCGTTAAATATGCGTCATCAGCTTCGTGTAATGAACAAATTGACGTCTGTTTTATCCAGCACATGTGATGTATCATCTAAGTTGATAAGTTCATGTTGGATCTTTACAAAATTAGAGCCACTTTCTATGATTCTGGCAACATCTCAAAATTCACAATGTATTCTTATAGTCTAGTTTCTTTTTCTTTAAGGCTTGCTTTTGTTTAAACATGGCAGACTGTTTAAAATTGTTTATTCAGTACGGCTTCCCTTGCTTGATTCTCCATAAATTATTAACTCAGCTTGTCTTATTGAGCTATATTTTGCAAGAAATGTCTATGTATGGCATCACCATCCCCTTTGAGTCTTGTTTGATACACTGCGAATGAGAAACTCATGAGCCCTCCTAGCTTTTTGATTTACTTAGGTTAACCTCTACGTCCAACCCACTTAATGTAGTAGACGAGAGGAGACATACTAGGAACGTTGAGGCGGGAGGAAGGGCAGGGGTAAGGGGTAAGGGCGAGTAGGGAGGGAGCAGATTTCTAACACGATACCCACACCATCAGAACGACAACACGTTTAAGTTAGGTAGTGAGAAATGCAGTGTCTGATGTCGGATGTCTGGGATTCGAACTCACCCCCGTTGAATGGTAGCTCAGTACCTCCCAACACAGGGTGCCGCGCTGGTAGCTCTGTTGGCCAAGAGTGTGAGGGGACTGGGTCCTGTCTTAGGTCTGTATTCAGAGAGAGAGAGAGGGGGGGGGGGGGGGGGTTCTGCTGTGTAAGAATCCCCTCGAATGATCGGATCTCGATGGAATACAATGTCCTTTAACATACCTTGCTTCTGATCAAGCCATAGATACCATTGATCGCAGAATCTGAGGGAATTTCAGTTTGGGAATGTTTGAAAATATTCCTGAAAATTTATTGAAGATTTGCGATTATTGCTGTGTGTTGACAGCTTCGAGCAGAGAAAGATCTCATCAGTCTAATGCCGACGCTGGTTTTGAAGGCACTTGTAGTCGTATGAAATATGTCTCGGAGTCGTGCGCGCGCGCGAACACACACACACACACACACACACCACACACACACACACACACACACACACAACACACACACACACGCCAGTGTGCGACATTCGAAACTGGGTAGTTTTATAGACTTGCACTGCGACACATGACAGTGAAAGAAATGAGCTCCTAAAAAGCAATCTCAGGAAATGAGAGCGCAGTCAATGATGCCAGTCAGATCCAAATCACCTCTGGCACTACGGTACAGCTATTTGGAAATAAACTTGCGACGACTCTGTTAACGTCTGAAGAAAGGTCTTTGAAGAATCAATAAAAAGAAAACCTTGTTAACTCTTTCCTAACAGCAAACCATTGATCGTGAAGTCTCTTAAAACGGGAAGAAAGTTCAGTTTCAGATAGGGTCACAGACAGGGCAGGGTGCAAGTTCACGCAAAGCTTGCGAGAATATCTCAAAGAAACAAAGATCTGAAAGTTAAAACATAGCAGTAATTTTAAACAGAAAAAAAAACGACAGATGCACGGTGGGATTGTCCACCGGGAAAAAAAAGCAAAAAAACAACAACAAAAAAGAAGAAAGAAAAGAAAAGGAAAGGGGCACTTGTCAGATGAACATTTCTTGAACAGACTGATTTCGCTAACACGCTGAACTATTTTGAAAGGGATACATTTGGATGTAGGGCTGAACGAGTTCATAATTGCAGCTACATGAAAGAATCGAACATGGAGATGGTGAACAAGACTGTGAGAGCGACTGGAGGGTAAATTTTAAAAGGAAGTTAAAGTAAATCCGCCAGATAACAGGAACAAACAAATTACAAAACAAAACACGAACGTTTCGATCTCTTAGGTCTTCTTCAGATAAGATAAACAAACATGCTGATTGGAGGGTAGTTCAGACTGCATTTTGTAGGTCCACATAATATCTGCTGAAGATGTGTGTCTCTGAACTCTGCGGGTTTTTGTTTCTTCTTCTAGACATGGTCTCCTAAGACAGAAAGTGGAATTACCAGACCGCCAACGAAACAGAACAAACAAGTTACGAAACAGTTGGTCTGTTACGCAATGCGTCCCCAGTATTTCGTAGAATCTTACTGTCTGTCCTTTCCCGAAGAAGAGAAGTGCAACAACTTTAAACGATTACCGACTCGTGGCTCTGACTTCCATTGTCATGAAATGCTTTGAAACATTTGTTGTCCATCACCTCTTCACCTTTACAAACCCGCTCCTCGACTCACTCCAGGTTATTTACAAACCCTGCAGAGGCATTGATCATGCTGTTTTACGCTTTAACACAGTGCCAGCCTTCACTTAAACAAGCAAAAGTCTTTTCTTCGTCTTCCTTTCAGAAACTCTTCTTCTGTTTTCAACACAACACAACCCTATCTGTAAGCTGTGTGGCTGTTTGATAAAGCTGTTGGTCCGAAGTTTACTCTGCGGATATTCCATTTTCTATTTGTTAACTGAACACAGTTCCCCCGTTATCATTCTTGTGATCTCCTTTCACGGCTGTTCCTCAACTGGTTCGCCTTAAGGTACAGTGCTGTCTCTTGTTCTGTTTACATGCTAACGACGATATTGGCATGGACAAAACTCCTGTCATTAAACGCTGTCACCATTCTGCCATTGAAGGTCCCTCAGACCCTCACTCTGTGTATTTTGATCTCAAAGTTCCGAAAGAAAAAAAAATGTGAGCTGATTTCCGCAAAAAATTACTGGACCATATCAAAGGTAATTAAGATGGTCATATTATGTCGAGAGATGGACGAATTCAGGTATCTAGACGCTGCAAGGCAAGTTGATTTGCAAGAGATGCATGAAAGACGAGTTGTGCAAATGGCGAGACAAAGTACAACTCGTAAGACTATGTTGTAGCCAAATACTTTGATTTTCTTCTACCAGGATGCTGTTTCGGACATTGAAGATAAAATCGAGTACACCGATAACGTTTTCTTTAAAACAAATCAGTGAATCTGTGAAATTCTTCTTACTTTTGTATGTCATTCTTCTCCAGCAAACCTTGTGCTTGTCGATGAGTAATTGGCCGTGTATTAGTGTGTGCATGTGTGTGTGCGTACGTGCGTGCATGCGTACGTATGCTGGTGGACGCGTGTGCGTGTACGTGTGGATGCGTGAAAGGATGTGTTGTGCGCTATGTTTGGGAGTTTGCACGGGGAGCGGAATGGAGGGGTTATTCCTGCATCATTGTTATTATTTTATTTGATTTTCCTTCTCAACTCGGATTCTGTTCTGTAAAATAGTAAGCCTTTAAGCAGTGCATTTTAGAAATACCATGGAAATATGAAGCGGGCATAAATATCAAACCTTGGGAAATGATTCTCTTCTATAATTATATGAGTGCCTTAGAAATTGTCTGTTACTCGTTTTATACATGTTTAATGTGTTCTAATTATTTTGCTTTGTTTCTCCTGACCCAATTTATCTGCTTGGAGATGAAAAAAAAGTTTTTCTTATCTTTTTGACTTATCTTCATAGTACATCTTATCCACTGTTATTTTCTCAAGTTCATACAATATTACCTACATTTTTGGTAGTGTTTTTGAACTAGCAGGGCTGACTACAACATAGCTTTTCTTCTGTTTGTCAGGCTGAGGATCAGGCGTGCGCGTTTTCTGCGCAAGACGATCAATGTTCACTGTTTAGCATGTATGCGTGTGCACATGTGTGCGAGCACTAGCGCGCTGTGTGTGTGTGTGTGTGTGTGTGTGTGTGTGTGTGTGTGTGTGTGTCTGTGTTGTGTCTGTATGTGTGTGTGTGTGTGCGTGCATGTGTGTGTGTGTGTGTGTGTGTGTGTGTGTGTGTGTGTGTGTGTGTGTGTGTGTGAACAGTATAAAATAGAATCTGTTTTGCGGATCCCAGTGAAGTCTTTCCATGTTGTTTGTACAGTTAATGGAACTCTGAGGTCTGTTAAAGCTACACTGATAACAAGAGGAGAGAATGTCTTCTTCAGACGGATCACAATAGTTATCCTCCATACCTCTGACCCCAATGCAGCTCACACATCACACAGCTCTGGCTGAAGGGCGAAAGTCTTTGCTAA
>CM065738.1:36137487-36139987 GCA_033310375.1 Conus canariensis | reverse complement strand
ATCAGAGAAATACAGAAAGACAACAACGACCTAGAACAGTATTCCCGACGTTGTCATATTCGTGTTTTCCGGGTGCCAGAGAAAGAGAATGAGACGGCAGAGAACTGTGTGACCAAGATCTGTCGTATCTGTACGGACAGTGTCGGCGTGGAGGTGAAGCCCAGCGATGTCGAGGTGGCCCACCGGACAGGGAGACGGAGCAGCGACAAGCCGCGGCCCATCCTAGTGCGGTTTTTCGACCGCAAGCTGAGGGATCGGGTGCTGGCGAACCGGAGACGGCTGAAGGGCAAGGGGACCAGCATCGGGGAGGACCTGACAGCCGCCAACTACAAGCTGCTCCGGAGTGCCATGGATCACTCCGCCACCATGTCGGCCTGGAGTTCTACAGGGAGAATCCTGGCCAAAACGTTAAACGGGGTGGTGGTCAGGCTGAACATTCATTCTAACTTGGATGAGACATTTAAACGTGCCATGGCCCCAGTGGATATCAGTGCTGATGACAACGAGAGAGTGGGGTGAAATGGATCCATTTGATAAGTATGACTTGACTTTGATCTGTGTCTACTACAATCCTAGCTCACAAGGTGGAAGACAGAGACATGAAAGCAATGTGGTAAATATATTCAGCTCTGAATGTAAATAAGCTCTAACTACAAATTAGTTGTCTTTGTTTTTCTTCCTTCTCTGTGGGATTAAGCTTTACATTTTGGTTCATTTGAGTCATTCTATTTAGTATGATTGCTTCTTTGTTCTGATTCAAATATTTTTGTCTGTTTTTTTTTCTTCATGTTTTTAATGAAGATATGGCTTAAAAATACCGATTGAAAATGAATAGGTACATTGAAATATGATGTCAAGTCTAACATTTCTATGAACAAACAATGAATGCTTAATGTAGTCTGGAGCCTTTCACAAGTTCTAATGATAGGGAAAACAAAACAAATTGTATGTGTGCATACAGCATTTGAACAAATAGTATTCCAGGGTTGAGGGGAGACGCGCACAGGCGCGCATGCACACACACACACGCGCACGCACGCGCATGTGCACGCATATACACACGCGCACGCACATGCACGCACACATACACACACAAGAGTACATAGAAATATATAATCCTAGATTTCTCTCTCTCTCTCTCTCTCCTGTTTTTTTTTTTTTTTTTTTTTTTTTTTTTTTTTTGAGGGGGGAGGCAGTAGGGGTGAAAATTATGTTTCATGAGAGATATCAAACTGTTGTGCAAAATTCAAATGAGGTAATGTATGACATTAGTTTGGGTATATATGCATGTTTGTAAGGAACCCGAAGTGTTATGAGTTACTTATTTCACCCTCTTCTCTATTTTTCACCAACTTTCTCTGTCCCCCTCTCCCTCTTTTTCTGTCTCTCTACCTCACCCCCTCTCTCTCTTTATTATATACCATTTATGGGATATATGCTTGTGCTGAACTTGAAATGTAGTGAGTATTCCTCTCTCTCTCTCTCTCTCTCTCTCTCTCTCTCTCTTCTCTCTCTCTCTCTCTCTCTCTCTCTCTCTCTCTCTCTCTCTCTCTCTCTGTGCCTAATTGATGTGCAGTATTTATCTCTGCTTATGCTGGGTATTTTTTTGTTTGTTTGTTTTGTTTTTCTTCTGATACATGTATACAAATTGTCCCTGATTTATGTATTGTGATCTCTTTGTGAAACTGCTAGCCCCATCTATATGACACAGAATGTATGAAAATCATATAGATGAGAATAGTGTATTAAATGTTCAATGTATCTAGATGTTCAGTTATTAGACAGAATCTGTACATGTGGTTATGGCTTTTCACTGACTTAAAAAAAAAAAAAAAGGGACAGGACCCAAACCGATTGTTATGTATAGCCTTTGTACAATGCGTATGGTCTCTGTGCATGACCTCGTCATCACTGTCACTCAAACACATGAACATAATTCCTGTATTAGTACTCTCTCTCTCTCTCTCTCTCTCTCTCTCTCTCTCTCTCTCTCCCCTCTCTCTCTCTCTCTCTCTCCCCCTATCTCTCTCACTGATGTTTAGAGTGCTATAAGCTTTCTATGAAGTGGATTGGGTAAATGTGAACATAGCTTGTTTACAATCTCTGCTTTATGATATGTTACATATCTGGCTTAACTGCCCAGCCTCATGTACATGTATACAAATTTCATTGTACTGCATTGTATGTTCCTGCCATGACCTAAATATAATCTCTCTCTCTCTCTCTCTCTCTCTCTCTCTCTCTCTCTCTCTCTCTCTCTCATATTTTTTTGTGTGTGTGTGTGTGTGTGTGTGTGTGTGTGCATATATATATATATATATGTATGTGTGTATATATGTATGTGTATGTGTATATGTATGTATATATGTGTGTATATATATATATATATATATATGTGTGTGTGTGTGTGTGTATATATATGTGTATATATATATATATATATATATATGTGTGTGTGTGTGTGTGTGTGTGTGTGTGTAAAGACACAGCTCTCGACTGG
>CM065738.1:36119987-36132487 GCA_033310375.1 Conus canariensis | reverse complement strand
GACTATTTCCTAGTTTCGGAAACATTAATTACTTCAGTGAGTAATGCTGATATTCATTTTGGTTACCGCAGTGACCATTCGCGCATTACAATGGAAGTTACCTTTAAAGTTGAGGAAAAAAATAAAAGTCTTTGGAAATTCAACTCGTCACTGTTAAAAGATTACACATATGTTCAATCAATAAATAACCTAATAGAAGAAGTTAAGTGTCAGTATGCAGCTCTTCCGTATATGAGAGAAAATTTAAAACAAATACCTAACAATCAGATTCAATTTGTAGTATCAGATCAGCTATTCTTGGACACCTTACTAATGGAAATCAGGGCTAAAACAATTTCGTACAGCATACACAAAAACAAAGACCTTAAAAAGACCGAACAAACTTTAGAACAAGAAATACAAACCCTTGAGAGCAATTCTCATCCAAACCAAGCTGAAAGAATAACTCTAAAGGAGAAAAAAGCTCAGCTGGTAGAGATTAGAAAAACAAAAATGGAAGGGATAATGTTAAGATCAAAGGTTAGGTAGGCACTACAAAGGGAGAAAATAAATAAATATTTTTGTAATCTTGAAAAAAGACATTTTATTAGCAAACAGATGTTAAAACTAACAACAGCAGATGGCCGTGTATTGACGGAAACAACCGATTTGTTAGACGAGACCAAATCCTTTTTTCATGATCTGTATAAAGAACGGAAATTGCGGGATACTGATATAGGCAAGTTTACAAAAACATTACCAAAATTAAACAAAATCGAATCTGATAACTTGGAGGGTCTCATAACAAAAGAAGAAGCAACAGAAGCATTGAAAAATATGCAAAATGACAAAAGCCCAGGCACGGATGGATTTACAGTTAATTTCTTTAAATTTTTTTGGAAACAGCTGGAGATTTTGTAATCCGTTCTCTAATGAGCTTTTATAAAGGAGAATGTCAGTAACTCAAGAGAAGGTATAATAATATGTTTACCCAAGGAGATAAACCAAGAATATATACAAAACTGGAGACCAATCTCACTGTTAAATGTTACATATAAAATAGGATCAACCTGCATAGCTAATAGAATTAAAACAGTCCTACCTAAACTAATTCACGAAGACCAGACAGGGTTCATATCAGGGAGGTATATTGGGGATAATTTAAGACTATTGTACGACATGATGCATTACTTAGAAAACAAAAATCTGCCTGGGTTACTGGTCTCAGTCGACTTTGAGAAGGCTTTCGACTCCATAAACTGGGTCTATTTGGAAAAAGTTATCAGTTACTGTGGCTTTGGAAAGGATATGAGTAAATGGATATGCACTTTTTACAAAAATATTAAAGCTCATGTAATCGTTAACGGAAAGTTATCTCAGAGTTTTCCCATTAGGAGAGGATGTCGCCAAGGTGATCCTATATCCCCATATCTCTTTGTGTTATGTGTTGAATTACTAGCGAGCAAAATAAGAGAAGATGACGAAATTAAGGGAGTAAAAATATCTGACACAGAATTTAAAATAAGCCAGTTTGCAGACGACACATCGTTTACATTAGAAGGGGATAAAAAGTCATATGAAAAACTGTTCAACTCAATAGAAGAATTTGAAGGCATTTCAGGTCTTAAATTAAATTTTGAAAAAACCTGCAACGTATGGCTAGGGCAAAAGAAAGGCTCACAAACTGTACATTTGGCTGAAAAGCATATGATATGGAACCCTATAAAATTCAAACTGCTAGGAATTTGGTTGACAACTGATTTATCAAAACTAACAGAAATAAATATGTCAGATAAGTTTACGGAAGTTCAAAACTTGTTTAAAATTTGGTCAAAACGTATGTGTACTTCTCTTGGTAAGGTTGCAGTATTAAAATCTCTTATTTTGTCTAAACTTGTATACCTGTGGATGTTGCTCCCAAACCCCCCTGACAGTGACATAAAACACCTGCAAAAGATGTGTTTTGAATTTGTATGGACAACAAACCTGACAAACTTAAACGAAAGTATGCAATTCATAATATTGAAAACGGAGGTATAGGTTTACCAGACATTCACGCATTTATGCAAGCTTTAAAACTGTCATGGGTTAGAAAATTAATTACTAAGAGCTCAAAGTGGAAGACAGTTTTAGTAACGCTCTGTCCAGAAGTAAACAATCTAAATTATTTTGGGTCAAAGAAGTATTTACAGAGTAGGTGTAACCAGTTTTGGAAGGATGTGTTTAAATCTTATGACACTTTGAACATACAAACAGATTTAGAAAATACTGAGGAGATTGCAGCAGAACCTATCTTTTATAATGATAAATTTAAAATTGATAAAACTCATTTTTATTTCAAGTTATGGTTTGACAAAGATATAATTCATGTGGGAGATATGATGGATGAAAATGGTACTTTTTTAAGTTACAGAAGTTTTTCAACAAAGTTAGGAGTGCAGGTGAATTACCTCCATTATTTAGGCTGTGTCCAGGCTATAACAGAATACGCTAGAAAAAGAAACATAACATTTGAAAACAGTGTCAAGAATGATAAAAGCAAAGTTTTGAAAATTATAATAAGTGTTGTCAAAGGATCAAAAATTTACTACAATTTGCTCCTGGATAAAATAGATGTACTCAATATAGAGTCTTTTGCAAAATGGGAAATAAAGTTACAAACAGCGATAGACTGGGAAACTGTATTAAAACATGTCCGAAAAATCAAAGAAATAAAATTTAGATGGTTTCAACTGAAACTCTGTCACAGAGTTTTGGTATCAAATATACTTCTAAAAAGAATGGGTCTCTCAGACAGCGATAAATGTAGCTTTTGCAAAAATGAAAGAGACACAATTCATCACTATTTGTGGTATTGTCCAATAACACAAGAATTCTGGAAGGAATTGGAAAGATATTTGAAACAGAAATGTGAACATTGTTTCAGATTGTCACTGAATGTTGAGCTGATCTTGTTCGGAACCGACGAGAGAACAAAAACAGACCAAATTTTTGATCGTATTTTACTATGGGCAAAGTTTTTCGTCTATAAAAGTAGAATTATTAATGCAATACCAAGACTGTCTGAATTTACATGCGAACTTAAACATAGATATCAAATAGAAAAGCATGCACATATAATGGAAATGCGCTATCATGATTTTATTAAGAACTGGTTACCATATAGCACACTGTGCGCAGATTAGACACTACAGTACGTCGCAGTAAAACTTAGCCGTAAATACTACTAATATTTTCATTCTTATTAGAGTGTTTTTATGTCACAGTAGCTAACAAAACTGTATACATTATTATACAAAAAGCATTCTAATGCTCCTGCAGATGAGCGTGGATCAAATATGTTTGGATTTGTATAAGCGGTATGTGACCTTTCCTTTTCTCTTTATTCCTCATTCTTTACCCCCCCCCCCCCCCTCCCCCGCCTATTTCCAACCGCTCCTCCCCTTTCCCGTCAACTCCTCTCCAGCCATAGACAATACTTATTGTTTTATGTCAAGTTGTTTTTTTGTTTGTTTGTTTGTTTGTTTCTTTTATACTTTTGATGTTATTATTATTTTTTTATATTATTTTTTTAATCTATATTTTTTCTATTTTATTTCTTTTCTTTTCTTTTTTTTTTTTTATTTATTTATAATTTTTTGTTTGTTTGTCTGTTGTTGCTCTATTTTTCTACTCAGCATCAAATACCCCTGCAGTTTCATGGGAATTTCCTTTTGTTATTCTCTGTAATTAGTGACTGCTATATCAAATAGATCTGGACAATGTTGTGTATGGAATTACTAAAGAATGATAGTATAGTCTTTACTTATTGGTGCACGTGAATACATTGAATGATGTGTTATATTGTTTATGTAAAAGGTTTCAAAAAGGAAAAGAGAACCTTCGTTGCAAGGGGGGGGGGGAAAAAGAAAAAAAAAAGAAAGAAAACATCAGCTGAAAGACATGTAAATGCACAGAAACCTTCTTCTCTTTACCCTTCAAACTCCGTGTGCGCGCACGCACGCATGCACACACACACACACACACACACACACACACACACACACACACACACACACACACACACACACAGAGTTTTTCTTCTATTTTTGTCTTATCTTGATATCACATCTTATCTGTGGGTTTTTTTCGCAGTCACATATGTTATTACCTTCATTTTGGGGAGTGCTTTTGAATTAGCAGGCCTGACTGCTTCATAGCCTTTCTTCTGTTTTTGTTTTTGTTGTTGTTGTTTGTTTGTTTGTTTGTTTTGCAATTGCTGTCCCATCTTTTGTAGCAGTAGCATTGCTCTCACGCCTCTCATTCTGACCCCTCGCCCACAACCACAGCCCAGCCTGGTGGGCCACAGCCTCGACACTGGCAATCCACTGGGAGTAGGCAATGTCAAGTCATCAAGAGGAACCCACTGGAGGAGACACTGCACTGCTGCTGAGTCGCCTCGGATGTGTCCAGTAGTGCCTGCTCTGATCCAACTTACGCAGGACACCACCTAGTAAGCACCCTACTGACGGCAATCATTGCTTAGTCGTGGTGCTGGCATGAGTGAGCCCTCCCTTTGGAGGGCGCCACCTTGTCCATCCAGTGACAGTCCCATGAATTTGTTGATTCCACCAAGGTCATAGATGCAGAAAGGGCATTGAAACTGAGTTCACAAAGGGCCACAGAATTCAAAACTTTTTTTGATGTTGATCGATGAGAATGAGGGTGATGAAGGTAATGCTACGGATTTCCATTCCGGTCTGAGACTGCATGACAGGGCTGCACTCTACGCTTACTTCCATAATATACCCTTGTGTCAACCGGGTTTGAGAGATACAGACATCTGTAGTGGGTGTCACGAAATTTGAGCAACACTCTCTGAGACGCATCCATTTAGTGGATGAAACTCGACTGTGTGGTCCCAGTCTTCGCAGGTGAGCCTTTAGCAAATTCTACTCAGGGTAGGAGCCAGTCAGGGCAGAAAAATCCCACATGGCTCTGATGGGAATCGAACCCACGACCTCCCAGCCAGTAGTCAGCAATGCTAACCACTTCACCACAGCAGCTGGTGTCTTTCTTCAATTTTTCTAGGCTTTGGACCAGGCGTGCATGCATTCTGCAGAAGAATATCGATGTTTACTACTTAGCTTGTGAGCGCATGTACATGTATGTGTACGCGGGTGTGTGTGTGTGTGTGTGTGTGTGTGTGTGTGGTGTGTGTGTGTGTGTGAACAGTATAAATTAGAATCTGTTTGGCGATCCCAGTGAAGTCTTTCCAAGTTGTTTGTACAGTTAATGGAACTCTGAGGTCCGTTAAAGCCACACTGATAACAAGAGGAGAGAATGTCTTCTTCAGACGGATCACAATAGTTATCCTCCATACCTCTGACCCCAATGCAGCTCACACATCACGCAGCTCTGGCTGAAGGGCGAAAGTCTTTGCTAAAGACAGCTCACAGCTGCTGTGCTAACACTATCACACGGTGAGCCCTATGGGGGTGTTGTGGAACAAAATGTCACCTGGGTACAAATTGATATATTGTACCGACGTTGCGGTGCAAAATGTCATTCGGTGATATATTTTCCCGAGATTGTGGAGCAAAATGTCACCTGGTCATATATCTTACTGACGTTGTGGCGCAAAATGGCACCAGACTTGTATTTTGATCTTCTGTTTACCAGTTGTCCTAAATATTACCATTACTGGTATGTTGTCTATCTTTTCGTTTCTTTCTTTACCTGTATTCTCAGTCTGTGGTCTTTTTAGTTCATCCTTTCTTCTGCTAAATGTATTCCCCATTCCCTGTTTGTGGTCTTTGTTTTTGCTCTTTTTTTCTGTACTCTGTGTATGTATCATTTCCTGTGGGTCCTCTTTCTTTTGATTTCATTTTTGTTCTTCACCTGTATCTAATCACCATTCTTTTTTTTATGCTGATCGATAAGAATGAGGATGATTAAGATGATGCTACGGATTTCTATTTCGGTCTGAGACTACATGACAGAGCTGTACTCTACGCTTCCTTTCATAATATATTCCGGCGTCAAGCAGGCCCGAGAGATACAGGCACCTGTAGTGTTTGGTCAGGAAATTTGAGCAACACTCTCAGAAACGCATCCATTAAGTGGATGAAACTCGACTGTGTGGTCCCAGTCTTCCCAACTGAGTCCACAGCAAACTCAACTCTGGGTAGGAGCCGGTCGGGGCAGAAAAACCCACATGACTGATGGGATTCGAACCCACGACCTCCCAGCCGGGAGTCCGCGACGCTAACCACTTCGCCACGGCGGCTGGTCTAATCACCATTCTTTGTCTGCTTTTTAATTTAAGTCTTGACTCTTGGTGCACTAGTATGTACCATTCTTTGTCTGCCTATTGCCCTGTTTGCTGCTAACTTTAGTGACTGGAATGCTCATATCAAGAGCGAATCAGTTTTCGTAATTCCTTCATGTTTTGTATGTGAGTCTGTTCTTCTGTCAACAATACCTTTTTACAGGTCCTCTGTCTATCTCTTGTCCCTGTCTGTCTACATGCCCGATTGTCTGTCTATTTATCTGTCTGTCTGTGTGTCTCTGTCTCTGTCTCTGTCTTCTGTCTGTCTGTCTGTCTGTCTGTCTGTCTGTCTCTCTCTCTCTCTCTCTCTCTCTCTCTCTCTCTCTCTCTCTCTCTCTCTCCCTCTTTTACGTGTCTGTGTGAATGTAGATGTGAGAATGTGGACGTGTGTGTGTGCGTGCATGGATCCCAAATTTCCATGTATGTAAACTAATACGTCTTTCTGTTGTGTTGCTAGTGTAGAGCACAAAGGAAGAAGAAAATATAGCGGCACTCCCAGTGGCAGGGGGAGGGGTATTATATCACATCGTGTATTGATTTCCACACCATTCAAACAACAATCAGTGTCGAGCTGCTTTTCCTTACGCGGAACATTGCCCTTGCAAACCTCGCCCCAACGTATGTGCTTGTAGAATATTGGCACATAACTTGAGCAAGTTTTCATTTACTCTGCTGTCTGTCTGTCTGTCTGTCTGTCTGTCTCTCTCTCTCTCTCTCTCTCTCTCTCTCTCTCTCTCTCTCTCTCTCTCTCTAGTGTAAAATATTGACCAAAGTGGCCCTTGGTGCAGGTCCTTTCCTGATTATCACGTGGTATAACATGGTCATGCTGTTACTCCTTTATAGAGAAAGCAAATTCTTTGGCGTTCTCCGATAATGTCCAAGGAGCAGTGTAAAACCCTGGCGCACAAGTGCACCTCTGTCCAGAGCTGTCCATCCTCCAGCCTGCAGCCACTGTTTTTTTTTTTTTTTCTTGTGTGTGTTCTTTGGATAATTATGTGTTCAGACTGCCAAAGCAGGCTGAGATGAAAGTGTTTAGTTTCGAATGTTCCCGCCTAATGAGAAACCATAGAATGTTCAAGAAAAAAAGCAGTACTCGCCAGACAAAAGAGACAACCAAATTACAAGACAAAACACGAAGTGTTGTGACTTTGTAGCCTTCTTCAGTCAAGATAAACAACATTCAGAACAATGAAGAGGAAAGAACGAGCAATCACTTATCTCCTCAAATTAGGCACAGAATGAATGTTGCTCGTTCTTCATTTTCATTGTCCTACATGTTGCTTATCTTGCCTGAAGAAGACCAGAGAGGTCGAAACGCGTCGTATGTCTTGCAATTTGTTTATCCCTTTCGTCCGGCAAAACTGTAATTTTTCATGTAAGTTTGTTTCAATTTACGCTCGCAATCACCGCACTTTGAAACTAACTGTAGCATTTTCGATAATTGGGGGGTGAAGACATATAGAAAGCCAAGGCCGGCATAATGTTTTGATACTTCCCATCTCAGCCACCCTGCAGTTGTGATGACATGGAGATGTTCGAGCAAACAGAGTGTCTGACAGAGGCAGAGGCCAAGGGTCGATTATAAGGTCGGCTGTGTGGTGCAGGTCAAGAAATTCAAGAAGGGCTATGTCAAACAGTCCTCCCATATTGGTCAAGGGCCGACAATCACGCATCACCTGCATCCTGGACTCTGTGTATGGCCACTCACTGTAATCTATGGCACTGCTGTTTCTAACTGGTGTTTGATCGTTGTGCACCTATTATCAATACCCACTTAAGCAGTGGAATGACTGATTGCCCGACCGTTATTGAACCCCGTCTGTTCAGTGGATACCCTTTCCTGGCAGCCAGAGTTTTCCTCTACCAGCAAACGGGGGATGTTTGCAGACAACAGAGCTGGAACCAAGAACGTGAATTATTGATGAAATTACTGTGTTCACGTGAGATCGTAATTTACAATTACCTCCAACCTCTGTTTGATTCTACCTTCATTCCCCTCTTTGTTTTTTTTGGTTCTTAAAAACCCATTCATTTACTCACTTATCCTACACTGGCTTTCTGATCAGCTTGGCTGCAAAGGAGCCATTCGTTTGATTTTCACGGTGTCCTCTCAAAATCCGAGCTGCTCTGTCCCATAAAACCTGATGGTCTTCAATCAAATTTGGGCCATGTGTGATCGTTGCGTGCTGACAAAGCCAGAGAGTGCTGAGCTGTTGCTTGGTGTGAGCGGCCACATGAAGGGGACGTGGTTAGACACCAGTCCACAGCTGTAAAATCAATGTCTCAGCTCTAATCAGCTTACGTCACACAGACCTTGGTGGTAACTGCATTTCCAGCACATTTTCATCCACGCAAGAGAGAAAACGAAGAAACGAACAAACAAACAAATGTGTCTTGTTAGTGATGGAAAGAAGAAATAGGCGCGAAATGACTTATTTTTATTCTGCCCTGAGCAAAGATGGGGAAAGGTACAAAAACATACATTACAAAATATCTAAACATAGATATACTAAAACATATCAGAGTACGTCACAAATAGAATATTGATAGCAAGAATACATTGAGAAACATCAAGATGCACAAAAATCAAAGAGACAGAGAGACAGAGACAGAGACAAGAGATGTAATAGGAATAATGTGCGTTTTGAAAAATTCATTGGTCGTTCTGACAAATGGTTGTGATGGTGGCCTTGTGGTCAGCTGGGCCACAGAAGCAGCAATTGGTGAGGGAGGTACCATACTGTGCCCTTGAAATCCTTCTCTGGAGTTTACAACTGCAGAGTAAAAATAACGAATGAAGGCAACCATGTTCGTGATAATTCTCTCTCTCTCTCTCTCTCTCTCTCTCTCTCTCTCTCTCTCTCTCTCTCTCTCTCGCTCGCTCGCTCGCTCGCTCGCAGTTTACGTGTCTATTTGCGTGTAGATGTGTGAATGTGGACGTACGTGCGTGCCTGCATGGATTACGCATGTGCATATATGCAAACTAATACGTCTTGCGTTGCTGGTATAGAACAGAAAGGAAGAAGTGAAGGTTGCGGTTTTCCCAGCAGGCTGGTGGGGTGTTATGTCACATCGTGCATTGATTCCCACGCCTTGGAGACGACCATCAAACAACAGTCATTGTCCAGCTGCTTTTCCTTCCCCTCTACATTGCCCTAGCAAAACTTGCCCCCATGTATGCGTGTGTACAATATTGGCACATAACCTGTTGAGGAAGGTTTCGTTTACTCTCTCTCTCTCTCTCTCTCTCTCTCTCTCTCCCCCTCTCTCTCTCTCTCTCTCTCTCTAGTGTTGAATATCGACCAAAGTAGCCATCTGTGCATGTCCTTTCCTGATTATCACATGGTATGATAAGAAAATATCTCACAAGTACTCTTTAATACTGAAAGCAGTTTCTTTGGCGTCCTATGATAAATTTCGAGTTGCAGTGTAAAACCCCAGTGCACAAGTGCACCACCATTCAGAACTCTCCAACATCAAAAGGAAAACTGTTTACTGCAGCCACTAGTTTTGTTTCCATTGGATATGTGTTCAGACTTCCCTGAGATGAAAGTGTTTAGTTTCAAATGGCCCTGTCATTGAAAAAGTATAGCATTTTCAAGAAAAAAATCTATTCCACTGGACAAAAGGGACAAACGATGCGTTTTGACCTCTTTGGTCATCTTCAAGCAAAATAAACAACATGCAGGAAAATGAAAAGTAGAATGAGCAATCACTTATCTCCTCAAACTGGGCGCAAAATGGCTGTTGCTAGTTCTTCATTTCCACTGTTCTGAATGCTGCATATCCTGCCTGCAGAAGACCAAACAGGTCGAAACGCGTCATGTTTTATCTTGTAATTTGTTTGCCCCTTTCTTCCAGTGGAGCGGTATTTTTCCCTTTAAGTTTATTTCAGTTTCTGCCCACAGTGACCTCACTTTGAAACTACCCATAGCATTTTCAATAATTGGGGGTGAAGACATAGAAAGTGAAAGCCGACAAGATGTTTTATAATTTCCATCCCTGTCACTCTGCAGGGCTGAAAACATGGAGATGTTGGGGCATACAGCGAGTCTGACAGAGGCCAGCGGCCGATTATAAGGTCGGCTGCATGGTGCAGGCCAAGAAATTCAACAAGGGCTGTATCAAAGAATCCTCCTATATTGGACAAGGGCCAACAGTCAGGCATCACCTGCATCCTGGACACACTGTGCATGGCTACTCACTGTAATCTGTGGCTCTCCTGTTTGCAGCTGTGTTTGGTCATCGTGGACGTATTATCGACACCCACTTGAGCAGTGGTGTGAGTAATTGCCTGACCGTTATTGGACCCCTTCTGCTCAGTGGATACCCTTTTCTGGCAGCCAGAGTTTTCTTCTACCAGCAAACGGGGGACGTTTGCGGACAACAGAGCTGGAACCAAGGATGTGAATTATTGATGAAATTACTGTGTTCACGTGAGATCGTAATTTGCAGTTACCTGCAGCCTCTGTTTGCTTCAACCTTTATTCCCCCCTCCCTTTTTTTTTTTTTTTTTTTTTTTTTTTGCTTTTCAAAAACCCATTCGTTCTTCTGCCTCTCCCACACTGACTTTTGATCAGCATGGCTGCTAAGGAGCCATTCGTTTGATTTCCACAGTTTCCTCTCAAAATCCAAGCTGCTCTGTCCCATAAAACCTGATGGTCTCCAATCAAATTTGAGCCACGTGTGATCGTTGCGTGCTGACAAAGCCAGAGAGTGCTGAGCTGTTGCTTGGAGTGAGTGGTCACACGAAGGGGACGTGGTTAGACACCAGTCCACAGCTGTAAAATCAATGTCTCAGCTCTAATCAGCTTACGTCACACAGACCTTGGTGGTAACTGCATTTCCTATACATTTCATCCATACAAGAGAGAAAACAAAGAAACGGACGAACAAACATTTTTCTTGTTAATGATGGAAAGAAGAAATAGGCACGAACTGACTTATTATCAGTCTGCCATCAGCAAAGAATGGGAAAGGTGCAAAAAACATGAATTACAAAAGATATCGATGTAGATATACCAAAACATATCAGAGTGCATCACAAAGAGAATACTGATAACAAGTTTGAAATGAAAAACATTTAGCTGCACAAAAATACAGAGACAGAAGACAGACAGACAGACAGAGAGACACAGACACACGCAGGCACACACACACACAACACACACACACACACACACACACACACACACACACATTGCACGCAGCTCGCACCACACACACACACACACACCACACACACACACACACACACACACACACGCACCACACACACACATGCACAGACACACGCACACACACACACACACACACACACACACACACACACACCACGCACGCACGCACGCACGCACGCACGCACACACACACACACACACACACACACTGACTGACTGACTGACTGAAACCAATTTATTGTCAGGTTAACTCATGGTTGTACTAACATTTAAGAAAACATTATGAACAGAATATCAACGTTTTTCATTCAAAGAAAAGGAACATAATTAACACACAAAAGCACGCGCGTGCACACACACACACACACACACACACACCACACACCACACGCCGCACGCACGCACGCACGCACGCACCACACACACCACACACACACACACACACACACACACACACACACACACACACACACACTTAAATAAAAGAAAAGGCACCAAAAACAAAAAGGGAATATTATTTAACAAGATATCAGACAATAAAACAGGTATTAAGAATCTCTACCAAGAGAGGGTTTTAAAAAGTTTGATTTTTAGATTGAGGTTGATGCCTTTAAAACCAAATTCTGTAAACATGTGACTTGTATTTGTGGCCAGCAAATCACTCCATTCCATCTACTTTTTGTGTGTGATAGAATGAAACCCTATTTACCTGCTTGGTTGTTGAACACTGAACCGTCGATGCCAGTCTTTGAAGACGTCATCTCTAACGAATCAAACATTTTTGAAGTTGTTCAAGGACTGATTAAGAGCCCAATTGGACATTTTACTTTAATGTCTATGTTATTTTCCCCATCTTGGTGTTAGTTGCTTATTTAGTGTTTCTTTCAAAGTTTGGATTCAGTTATGTGGTGTGTTTTTTTTTTTTTTTTTTTTATTTATCTAGGCCTAATTGCATTACATACCTACGTACGCCCAAAATCAACACCAACCGTTCGCATGCACACACCCCAAAACACCACATCACACACACA
>CM065738.1:36104987-36114987 GCA_033310375.1 Conus canariensis | reverse complement strand
CCACATCAAAGGCTCCAGATAAGAACCTGGCGGTATGTGAACGGCAATCTGACGACCAGCTGACCGATCGGCCAGTGTGGAGGCTGCACACCAAAAATTAATGACCAAGGCCTTGCTTAAGGAGTTGAATATTTATAGACTGGTGCAATTAGATCGTTTTGAGAATTGTTATTGTGTCTGGAAGTTGATACTCCTCGTTTTCTTTCTAATGGCTATCAAGGTACAAGCCAGGTGGTTCCAAGCAGACAGATTAACATCAAAGGAATTGGACTATTAGGGGGCTACCACTTGGCGCGACGAAAGGGTCGCGGCTGAGTGCAAAAGCCTGAAATATGACGTCAACTCAGGGAAGGTCATGTATTTGAAGATTTATGTGATGTCATCGGTTGAAGTCCCCCCCCCCCCCCCCCAACAAGGGAAATATAATTATGGTGGGGGGGGGGGGTGTTCTTTTGATCAATTATCAGTTTAACATTAAATACTGGCTCAACCATTTGGCAGGCCTCAAAACGCTGACATGGATTATGTATAAGAATGTAGGTTTCTGGATTCTGGATTCAACATTAGAAAAGTAAGTTTCCTCTCCAAGTAAGTTTTGATTCTGAGTCCTGAACTACTTTTCTAATGGATTACATAGTGATGTAGTGCAAAATTCTAATAGTGGCGTGTGGCCCGTGCGTGGCGTGTCGGCCGGGATCCATGTCCCCCGCGTGTGGTCGGCGGACTTGGTCACTACTTCCTGGGTAATGAGACAAGGCTTTGGGTGTCCACACCTCCAGGACAATGCTGGCATATCTGAACTGTACAGTGGTCAGTTGAACGGTCAGTTCACTAGGCCTGAGCCTCAGTCAGGTGTTAAAAAGCAGACTCGGATGTTTTGTGGAAGCTCGCTTGTATGTCTATCTCGGCTAGGACGATAGGCAGAGGTGGTGGTGGTGAGGAGGGGTGTGGTGTGTGTGGTGTGTGTGTGTGTTGTGTGTGTGTGTGTGTGTGTGTGTGTGTGTGTGTTGTGTGTGTTGTGTGTGTGTTGTTGTGTGTGTGTGAACCAGTGGGAAGGAGGGTGGGGGAGGGGCGGTAGGGGAGCCAAAGTCAGAGACAGCATCCTATTTTCACATGATTGACTGAGTGAGCAGCATTTCTACTTTTTTTCCGTCAAGACACCAATAAAGAAAATATGAACAAGATGCAAAGCATATAAACGTACTCCGAGTACAGTAGTACAACAAAATAAAAATACATATGTGTAAATCAGTCACTATAGCACTTTCTCCCCTTTTGGTGGTAGAAATTTTGTACGTAAAAGAAAAGAAAAAAAAATGCTGCTCTCCCCGGCGAGGAAATGAACCCCGGTCTCCCGCGTGACAGGCGCGGATAGTAACCTCTATACTACCGAATTTGGTACACTTAAGTTTATAAACCGTTAGTGCTTAAACTGTACATCACAAAATCATCGTTTATAGCCGTTAGTAACGGCTATTCTGGTAAAATAAAACATCGGGCATCATCCGTGACGCATAATGAACATATTTACAAATTTTCAGAAAGATCGGTCCAGCAGTTTTGTCTGGAGCGAGTGGAATACATTTTGACCGCGGACCACACACACACACACACACACACACACACACACACACACACAACACCACCTTTTCTTCGTTCCCATTGTAAAGTACAAAAAGATGAAGAAATAAAGATTTGTTGATATATAGTATAAACAATTACAAAAACAGTGTTCAGATACACGTACCCTTTCTCTCCTTTGCTACCCTCTCTCACAATTGGGTTTGTTCTAGAACAATTGACTATGCAAGCGTTCAGACGTACGCACTCTTTCTCACCTTCTACTACCTTTATTCATAATTGTGCTCGTTCTACCACAACTGCGTGTGCGGAAGCACATACATATTCACAGGAATAAAACGCGCAAAATTGTTAAAGCAACAAAGCAAACAGACAAAATGTGTGTGTGTGTGTGTGTGTGTGTGTGTGTGTGTGGGTGTGTGTGTGTGTGTGTGTGGTGTGTGTGTGTGTGGGTGTGTGTGTGTGACAGAGACAGAGAGAGAGAGAGAGAGAGAGAGAGAGAGAGAGAATGAGAGAGAGAGAGAATAAGAGAGAGAGAGGGAATGATTTATAGTTTTTATCATCAAATTCTGATCGACCACATGGGGCCTTTTCACTTTTCTGTGCTGTCAATGTCAAACAGGGAAGAGGATAGCTCACATCCTGAAATTGGTTGCATTCTGGGGAGAAAAAAAAAACAACAAAAAATCAATGAACAACAAAATTCACATATAGCTTCTGACATAGCAGTTTGTTTACTGACTGCCTGCAGACCCATAGGATTCGACGTTGCTGGGGGTTCCAGCCATTCTGCTTCATTTATGGATTCCAGGTGGTTGTTGTTGTTGTTGTTGTTGTTGTTGTTGTTGTTGTTGTTTTAACAAAAATCAATAAAATAGAGAAAAATCTTTTAAAAGTGATTTTAAAACACAAAGGAAAATCGACACTTCAAAAAGGACAACTCGTGTACTCTCCGGACTGTGTGTATAGTTTTCACGTCTCCGTCACATTACAACAAACAAACAAGCTAGCGTGTCTTAGATGATGACCCGTGAAAAGTGTCAAAGAGTTCCAGAACAAAGACAAGAGATTGGTGCACAAAGGGAGAGAAAAAAAACATAGATGACATAGACAAAGGAAAGCTAATCCAAAAGAAAACGGAAAGGTAAAGACAACGAGAGTAACGGAAAGCAGGGATTCACTGGTACAGAACATCCAGAAGGTGAAGTGAGGGGGGGGGGGGGGTAGGGAGTATTTGTACTGAAGGTGCCCTCGGTACGCTCACGCAGGGACGAGAGAGAGAGGGGGGGGGGGGGGGGGAGAGAGAGAGAGAGAGAGGGCGGGAGAGAGAGAGAGAGAAGAGAGAGGCGGAGAGAGAGAGAGAGAGAGAGAGAGAGAGAGAGAGAGAGAGAGAAGGAAGGCGAGAAGAGAGAGAGAGAGAGAGAGAGAGAGAGAGAGAGAGGGAGAGAGAGAGAGAGGGAGGGAGAGAGCGAACAAGCGAGACAGAATGAGAGAGAAAGAGGTGTAAGAAGCATCACTGATTAAAATTTTACACATCTGCAATGTCTTTCGTAAGATGATGTTCATATCTGCATTCAGAAACTGGTATTTGTTCTTCCTGATGTTCAACGTTGTCGATAAGTCATTCCATAAAGTTCCTCTTTCCCCTTTTCTTCTTCTCCCTTAAGCCTGTGAAGAGTCAGAGTCAACCAGTTGCCGCACTGAAGACATTTTTGTAACTCAGTACAGTATAATGCCATGCAATGCTATGCAAAGCATCTGAACACACGCATTACATACACAAAGCATTACACAAAATGAATTCAATGCAACACAAAAGTCAAATGATGCAAAAGAATGGACAATAACACAGTGCAGTACTAACACAATACTGACATTACCATACAACACAATACAGAACAGCACAAAATAGTAACACACAACATAACAAAATACTGTAACCTAACACAGTACAATTCCATACAATATAAGACAAAACAATACAAAAACTTTGTTTTGGTCCAAACATATACGCATACACACACTGCAGCAATTCAGGAAATTGTATGTTATGACATCATGATACATTGCATATCATACAATCTTGATGAAGACAAATCTACAATAAGTAATTTTGAGAAGTTACGTACACTAGAAGAAGAAGAAGAAGAAGAAGAAGAAGAAGAAGAAGAAGAAAATGAGAAAATGAAGAAGAAGAAGAAGAAGGGAAAGAGGAAGAGGAGAAGGGGGAGCAGGGATACACATGAGGGCACACAGATACACATACACAGAAAGAGACAGGCTGAGAGAGGAATAGGTTTGGATTTCGGAGGCTATCATTTCACGCTTTTACATACATTTTTTTTGCCCTTCATTTGATCAAGAACTGAGGACATTTTTACCAGGTTCCTACAGTTACGCCGGAGGTGTGTCTAGGCCTAGCTGGGTTTCCGCTAAAGAATATCGTTCATTCATTCTTGTCCAGTCTGCGCGCAATGTTATGGGTTCATCGCTCTTTGTTTTGTCAATCTGCCCTTCTGGCATCCTCCCTCAACATTTCTCTGGAGCATTGTATTAGCGAGGCCGTAAGGGTCCCGTTTCACGGCCATACTGATCGACGTCGTTTTTGTACTCCCAGTTCTTAGAGAACAGGGAGTACTTTAGAATAGGAACGAAGAAATGCTGTCTGTGTCTGTGTCTGTCTGTCTGTCTGTCTGTCCGTCCGTGGTCAAAATGTGTTCCACTCGCTCCAGACAAAACTACTGGGCCGATCTTTCTGAAAATTTGTAGGTATGTTCATTATGGGTCACGGATGATGCCCGGTGTTTTAGTTTACCGTTATATCCGTTACTAACGGCTATAACGGCCCATGACGGTTTTTCTTCTTTATGGAATATCTCAGAAAGTACTTGGCTGATCTTTCTGAAAATTTGTAGGTATGTTCATTACGGCTCACGGATGATGCCCGATGTTTTATTTCACCGTTATATCCGTTACTAACGGCTATAACGGCCCATGTCGATTTTTCTTCTTTATGGAATATCTCAGAAAGTACTTGACCGATCTTTCTGAAAATTTGTAGGTATGTTCATTATGGGTCACAGATGATGGCCGATGTTTACCAGAATAGCCGTTACTAACGGCTATAACGGCCCAAATCGGTTTTTCCTCTTTATGGAATATCTCACGCGTATTCAAGATAAACTGGGAGTACGTTTATATGCTTTGCATCTTGTCTTTTCTATCCTGATATCAGCTGATCTTCTTAATGTCCGGTGTGTTGCTCGATGGTATAGCACATTTGCTCGCTGGTAAGGTAATGTTGGTAAGGTAAGGTAATGTTGCTTTATAGCCCAGCCGACCGCAAAGGGCCGCGCCGTATGATGGCTATCACCGCGATGAAGCCCACTCACAAGTCAATACAAATTAATTCACACAACCCTTTAAAATGCACGTTCTAAAAACACTCCGAAAATTTTCTTAAAGTTATTTCTTCGGTAAAAAGCTCGCTGGTGATATGATCAGGATGTCTGATGTTTAGAATCTTGCAATAACACTTTATTTTCATGTCCTGGATTTTTCCTTTCAGATCCGATGTAAGGGTCGATCCCTCAAGAACTTCACCAGATATAAAAAGAAAAAGATTTGTTTTGTTTCTGCCTTGGTGTGGGAAACATATGACTGTCTGTGACGGTTCATTTCAAATGTGTCTCTAAATTATTTTAGAAGCATTTTCATTTATAACATTTTTAATTCATTCTGCTTTGTTGAAGAAGTGTCTACTGTAAAACGTTAAAATCGTAAGTTAATTCCATTCTTTTTCTCCCTTTCTCCCTCTCTCCCGCACTAATTTCCACTCCCTTCCTCGATACGTCTTTCCACACTCGCCCCCTCCCCCACCTTCCAGTCTGCCTTTCCGCCTTTCCCCCTCTTTTGTTCTTTTACGCCGTGCCGCTCTTCCACAGTCTCTCTGTCTCTGTCTCGCTCTCTCTCTCTCTCTCTCTCTCTCTCTCTCTCTCTCTCTCTCTCTCTCTCTCTCTCTCTCTCTGTCTCATACACACCACGACCACTACTATCAAAACCAATACCCAACCGTGCTCTGTCCTCCTCCCCAGGTCTACTTACCATTTTCTACCCCTAATTCAATCATTTCTCTCCCCCAGGTCTACTAACCACTTTCTACCCATGACAGCCAAATTTCATCAAATGCTGTATCCCGATAATTTCCACAATCAGCATCACTGTCTGTTGTAGTTGGACTTCCATATATGTCATTGCGTGTAGAAAGATAAATGAGTGGGTTATGCTATTGTATCAGAAAGATAGCTGAGTGAGTTTCGGGCTCGGTAGATTGCTTTTCTCTCTTAACTGAGAACCAAATACTGTATCCCGACAGTTCCCACAAACAACATCACTATCTGTGGTAGCTGGATTTCCATGCATGCCATTGTTTGCAGAAAGATAAATGAGTGTGTTTCGGGTTCGGTTGATTGTTTTTCACTCTTAACTGAACTGTTGTCCAAAATTGGTCTTGCCTGTGTTCGTACAGCTCTTGGGGAAATAATAGTTTCTTGGCGATATCATGGACCCTGGGGGTCTAACCATACACCCAAATAGCGCAAGTTGTCAGTTGATTCAATTTGTATTCTATTGAAGGAAACTGGTGAGAGTAATTGTCCTGATGTCTTGTTGTAGAGATTGCAGACCAATGTCTGGGTCTTTGTAAGGTTGATGGACGATCCAGTTTCTTGACACCACTGAGCGTTATTGTTTAAATGCTTCTGACCTGCTTTCGTTCTTTCTTGAGCATTCTTTGATGTTTTGTAGATCAGACCGTAATCTGCTAGTGTCAACGCTCGGGCAATTCTGCTTCTATTGAGGTCTGCAGGGCCTTTAATGTAAACATTATATGGAACAGGGGCGAAAAGAGAACCTTGAGATAGTCCCATACAGGGTTAATGAGGTTCAGATGTCCTGTCTTCAAATTGTATCATGACGGTTCGCTCCTGAAGTGCTGCTGCGATCCATCGTGTAAGTGTTGTGCTGACACAATGGTCAAGGGGTGGTTCCATGAGAAGTGAGAATTGGACTTTGTTGTATGCACCTTCCAGCTTTATTGCAATAGCCAGTGTTTCTTCCTTTCTTTAGAATCCTTTGTTTCGCCGCATTTTCCCAGGTACTTTTACCTGTTCTGTAGCCCTTCTTGATTTGGTGGGAGGGTTTGTCTACTTTCAAGCTCTATAGCGAGTTGTCTTGTTACGATTCGTTCCATGAGCTTTCTTACAAAATTCTGCATTGAGTATGCGGAAGCCATTTCGCAAATGATGATCTTTTCCTGATTTTGGTAACGCTGTCAGGTAAGTATGTGTCCAGTCTCCTGGGACATAGCCTTTATCAAACAGCTCTCAGAAGAGGACAGAACCCATCTCTTCAGTCTCTATCAGGACATACACACACACGCGCGCGCGCGCGCGCGCGCACGCACACACCACCACCACTACCACCATCACAACCACCACCACCACCAACATCACCATCACGAACACCACCAACACCACCATCACTACCATCATAATCATTGAGAGAAAACCGGTGGGCGTTTGAAGTACTAAGCTGTCTAGACAAGCTACTCATGCTATGGCACGATTTGCGCGAGACTTTCGTGGCGAGAATGCATATCAGTTCGCATGATTGGGATAATAACGATAGACTGGAAGAGCAGAGTAGAAAGCGATGTTGTTTTTTTCTGTTCAGAGTTCTCCTTTCCTGCCTCCTTCCTCTCTCTCTCTCTCTCTCTCTCTCTCTCTCTCTCTCTCTCTCTCTCTCTCTTTCTTTTCTTTTGGCCACAGAGGGCTGGATGTAAAAAAAGCAGTTATGCTTACTCCACTACCCTCTGAAAATAAAATTCGTTCGTTGTTCGTCCGTTCGTTCGTTCTCTCTCTCTCTCTCTCTCTCTCTCTCTCTCTCTCTCTCTCTCTCTCTCTTCATTTTTTCTTTTTTTTTCTATTTAAAATCTATTTTGATGTATTTTTGTTGTAATGTATGTATGTGTGCACACACATGCGCCCACTATGTATGTATGGACGCACGGGCTTCTGCGTCTTTGTGTGTTTGTATGTGTACTTAGATTTGTGCATGTGCAACTTTGTGTTTAAGTTTGTGCCTGTTTGCGTACTGGTGACTGCATGTTCGTAGTTGTGTGTTGTGTGTGTGTGTGTGTGAGAGAGAGAGAGAGAGAGAGAGAGAGAGAGAGAGAGAGAGAGAGTATTTGCCATGTACATTGTCCAAAACGTTGTGTGTGTGTGTGTGTGTGTGTGTGTGTGTGTGTGTTGTGTGTGTGTGTTGTTGGTGTGTGTGTGTGTGTATGCGCGCGGGGACGCGGTGAGTGGTGTGTGTGTGTGTGTGTGTGTGTGTGTGTGTGTGTGTGTGTGTGTGTGTACGCGCGCACGCATGCGTGTGTGTATGTGTGTGCTTGTATGTGTTTGTATGTGTGAGTGAGAGACAGACAGACAGACAGAGTGAAAGACAGACAGACAGAGTGAAAGACAGACAGAATACATACATACAGACAGAGAGTTCATCATGTATTTTGTCCAAAACACGACATGTTTCTATGCGTTCCATTATTTTCAGTCTCTGTTTGTCTCTCTCTGTCTTTGACTCTGTCTCTGTCTGTTTGTCTGTCTGTCTGTCTCTCGCTTCTCTCTCTCTCTCTCTCTCTCTCTCTCTCTCCCATCCTCCCCCCCCTACTCTCTCTCTCTCTCCGCCTTTAAAGAAAAAAACATTTGTTGTGTGTGTGTGTGTGTGTGTGTGTGTGCGCGGCGCGCGCGCTGCGCGCGTTTGCGTGCATGAGTGCATGCATGTGTGTGTGTGTGTGTGTGTGTGTATGTGCGCGCATGCGCGCGCACGCACACTAGTGCGCGTAGCGTTCGTGTATGCCTGCGAGCTCTCGCGCACACGCCCGTGTTTGTTTATGCCCATCTGTTATTTCAGTCCAGCTGTTGCTATTAAACTGTCTCTTTCTGTGTCAGTCTGCCTTGTTGTGTCCATTTTCTCCATTTCTGTTCTACATTGTGTCGTACAATTTATCAAACTGTCTTTCTTCAATGAACCCAGCTGACAACGATGCCAAATGATGGATTTATCAAACACACTTTTTAAATGTTCGAGTGTAGCCCCAGTAATCTGATGATATAACCCTTGGGCAGATGTTCTGGATTACTGGATTTCGCATTCAATACAAAGAGAATTCTCCAAACAGAACATGATAAATGAAATGCGTGCAAGTCACGTGTCTTCTTTTATTATTTGCTGTCTGTGTCTCCTCCATCTCACCTCAGATCTTCTGTCATACAGCCCTGACTGAAGTGATTTCTTTGTTTCTGGTTGTCTTGGTGACGCTATGTTCCAGATCAGCAGGCATCGGTCAGACCTCAATAAATGTTAGTGAAGTTCATCAGCTACGTGCGTTTCTTCTGCTGTCGTTTGGCACGTGCTTCAGATCAAGATGTTCGGAAAAACTTGGAACTTGAATTGAAAGAAAGCTTTCTGGTTCGTTTGCATGTGTGTCAGATGAATGGGTACAGCTACCAGCATTAGCTTAGGGTTACGTTCATGTACTTGTTTTGCTACGTGAACTGAGATTGCTTCCTTTAGTTGTTTATCATTAGTTTATTAGTTTTCACGAGAAAAGACACATGGTTATTTTCAAAAGACGTATTGGTCGAGAAGACCACCCGCTTCCATTTCATATTTGTGAAAACAAAAATTGAATCAAAGGCTGAAATTAAACTGAAAATTGCTTTCTCAGAGTGTATAAAATGCGATTTAAAAAAATGCCTTTTGAAGTTATTGTAGACTCTGTGAATGTCCATAATCCGAATCGGCACAAATCCCCTCGAGGTCCGGAATTCCAAACCGTTAATAAATCCCGTTGGAATCGAGAATTCCGTAAATTGTCTTGGAGTCCATAACTCAGGCTGTTAAAAAATTTTTTTAAAATTCGTGAAGAATAAGAATTTCTTGCACATCTTAGCAGTTACACTCGTAAGACGTAGAACAAATAGTCTTACCTTTTTTGAAAAAATAGCAACTCTCTCTCTCTCTCTCTCTCTCTCTCTCTCTCTCTCTTCTGTATGTATGCATTTACGCATATATTGTGTGTGTGTGTGCGTGTGTGTGTGTGTATGTGTGTGTGTGCGCGCGCGTGAGTGTGTGCACGTATGCATGCGTGTGCATTCGCGCGCGCGTTCGTGTGTGTTGTGCTGTGGTGTGTGTGTGTGTGTGTGTGTGTGTGTGTTGTGTGTGGTGTGTGTGTGTGTGTGTGTGTGTGTGTGTGTGTCCGCGCTTGCATACATTACAATTTACAGCATAATACGTTAACCATTTAACCTTAATCAAAGCTCATAGAATTAGGCAGACTTTTTTTCAAATCGAAATC
>CM065738.1:36089987-36097487 GCA_033310375.1 Conus canariensis | reverse complement strand
TTTCAAAGAGAATAGATAAATAATATTACTTTACAGTTTAATGCTTGTGAGACACTGTTTGCGAAGAAAAGTGTATTTCAAAGATAGTTGATAATTAATATTACATTACAGTTTAATGCTTGTGAGACTCTGTTTGCGGAGAAAAATGTATTTCAAAGAGAATAGATAATTGATATTAAGTTTAATACTTGTGAGACTCCGTTTGCAAAGAAAATGATTCAAAGATAATTGATATAATATTACAGTTTGATATTGTGAGACTTGATTGCAAAAAAAAATATATATATATATATATAATATATATATATATATATATATATTTCAAAGAGAATTGATAATTAATGTTAGAGTTCAATACTTGTGAAACTCTGTTTGCAGAGAAAATGTATTTCAAAGAGAACTGATAATTAATATTATAGTCTAATACTTATGAGACTCTGTTTGCAAAGAAAAGTGTATTTCAAAGATAATTGATAATTAATATTACGGTTTAATATTTGTGAGACTGTTTGCAAAAAAAAAAAAATTTTTAAAGATACTTGATAATTAATATTACAGTTTAACATATGTAAGACTCTGTTTGCAATGAAAAATACATTTTAAAAATAATTGATAATTAATATTACAGTTTAATACTTGTGAGACTGTGTTTGCAAAAAGAATGCGTATTTCAAAGATAACTGATAATTAACATTACAGTTATAATATTTCAAAGGGAATTGATAATGAATATTACAGTTTAATACTTTTGAGACTCTGTTTGCAAAGAAAAAATGTGTTTCAAACGTAACTGATTATTAACATTACAGTTTAATACTTGTTGTTTGTATGAAGAGGCAGTAAAGAGACATTGAATCCAAATGGAACTGGATTACCTGACTTTGACCAGAAACAGCAATATCAACTCTTCTGAAAACAATAAGAAATTAATTATTCGTGAAGAAACAAAATGAAAACTGCACACGCCAAATGTGCTTGCACGCTCTTTCTGGGCTGCAATCCTGACGACTACAAACAGGACAAGGAAAGAACGGGATGTCTTTGATAGCGGATGCCTCCTGTCACAGATCCTCGGCAACTCACGCAGGCTCACGCACACTTCCAGAGCAGTAAGAAAGGCACCAACTCCAGTTCAAAGAAGAGTCGGGCGGGGAGGGGGGGGGGAGGGGTTAAGGGGGGGGGGGGGAAGGTGGGATTTTCTCCATCACAATTGCTGCACAGCGCAGGGCTGGAGCAGCTGCGTACTTTCAGACGCTTGACGCTGACCTCTCGGCTTTTTCCTCTGAAACGTTGGGGTAGAGCGGACAGTTTCCAATGCGTTGTGTTCAGTCTAGTTTGCCGTTTGTTGCCATGGAATTTTGTTACATTTGTGTGATCTCCGTACGTTATGTTTTATGTCCAAATTTGTTAAATTTGTGTTACCTCCGTACGTTATGTTTCATGTGCAAATTTGTTAAATTTGTGTTACCTCCGTACGTTATGTTTTATGTGCAAATTTGTTAAATTTGTGTTACCTCCGTACTTGATGTTTAATGTCCAAATTTGTTAGATTTGTGTTACCTCCGTATACTATTGTTTATGTCCAATATTCTGGAAGAGCACGTAGCCACAGAGACAGCAGGACCTCTTTCAGAGATCCATTTAATGCTGGCGTAAATGCATCAGCCCCTACATGTCTTTAAGTCTGGTATAAATGCATCACTTCCTCCATCTCTGTATAGGGCTGGTATGAATGCTTCACCTCCTTTGTCTCTGTTTAGGTCTGGTGCAAATGCATCATTTTTTTTTCATCTCTGTTCAGCTGTAGTGTAAATGTACCACTGCCTTCATGTCTTTGAGTCTGGTAAAAATGCATCACTTCCTTCATCTCTGTTTAGCTCTGATATAAATGCATCACCTCCTTTATTTCTCTTTAATTCTGGTATGAATATAACACCACCTTCATCTCTATTTAGGTCTGGTATAAATGCATCACCACCTTTATCTCTCTTTATTTGTGGTATGAATGTATCAGCACCTTCATCTCTATTTAGTTCTGGTATAAATGCATCACCACCTTTATCTCTCTTTATTTCTGGTATGAATGTATCACCACCTTAGTTTCTCTTTAGGTCTGGTATGAATACATTATTTCTGTCAACTCCAGTAAGGTCTGGTGTCACAGTATCACCTCTGTCTTTCTTCTTTAAACTCCTTCATGTTCACCTCGCCCTGGTGTTCCAGACAGAGCACGTTGTTGAAGGGCTGTAACATCTCCTTCATCTCTGTTTGGTTTTTTGGTTATTTGTTTGTTTGCTTGTTTATAGATCCGTTGCGTTCTACCCAGCTTGAGGGAAGTTGTCCGTAGCATTCAATATCAACTTTTCTTTCCGTGGAGCTTTGTATGTACTACAATTACATCCTGAAACCATCCTTCAGGTTTTTGTCTCATCCAGACGACTTTGACATTCAGCCAGCGATTGCGTTAGCAGTTCTATTTTTCCTACAGTATTTGTGCACACCCAGTGTGGAGGAGTCGTTTTGCTTCTCTTTATATACGAATCAGGTGACGGCGATCTTCACAGGAAAAAAAATGAGCAGAGTGGAGACAGTGTCAACAGTATCAAAGACCGGGCTGTAAATTAGGAAATTAACACTCATGATGTTAAAAGTTTTGTATACTTTGAAAAGTGTGACTGTAAGAACAGTAGCATCTATGTCGGCTTCACTAAGGACATCTTTATGTGCTGTAGCAGACAAATGCAAATTAGAAAAAAAAAAAACTTTTTTTGAGAAATCAAACCACGAACATCATGGCGGCTGAAGCGGTGAGCTCTGGGAAGGACTTTAGCCCAGTTGGCTGCAACAGGTCAGTGGAAGTAGTGCGCGCCATTGTGTCTGAAAAGAGAGGCCAGTGTTTGCAGGGTGCTTGCCCTGTGGCATCCACAAGTCTGTTAACCATGATAAATTCTCCATACTGAGGGCTCAAGGTCCGATTACGACACTCTCCACATGTGCTTCTGTTTGATTTTTGATTTGCAGGCACCCTCCCTCGCTTGAAGGCAACCGGTTCGTGGTCCGTGCCATTTGCACCCTCCCTCACTTGAAGGCAACCGGTTCGTGGTCCGTGCCATTTGCACCCTCCCTCACTTGAAGGCAACCGGTTCGTGGTCCGTGCCATTTGCACCCTTCCTCACTTGAAGGCAACCGGTTCGTGGTCCGTGCCATTTGCACCCTCCCTCACTTGAAGGCAACCGGTTCGTGGTCCGTGCCATTTTTAATCTTCCTTATAATCTTTACATTTAGACAATATTTCATTTTCATTGTGGTACAAAAATCTTGTGTGATCAAGTTCCCCGTAACACTGAATATAAAAACACCACATCTCACAAGGAGAACTGTATTTTCAAAGTGTTTGTGCGATGTATATTCAGCACCAAATACAGGTTGTTCGTCGTTTCACCAACAGCAACACGTTTTATGCGCGCGTGCGCGTGTGTGTGTGTGTGTGCGCGCGCGCGCGCGTGCGTGCGTGCGTGTGTGTATGTGTGTGTGTGTGTATGTGTGTGTGTGTGTGTGTGTGTGTGTGTGTGTGTGTGTGTGTGTGTGTGCTCGTGTGTGTGAAGGTCATCGTGCGCGCGCTTTTGTGTGTGTGTGTGTGTGTGTGTGTGTGTGTGTGTGTGTGTGTGTGTGTGTGTGTGTGTGTGTGTACACAACGGGTTCGCTTGTCTGAAACAACAACATCTAATTTCTTATTTATCTGAAATGTCATGTTTGGATACAGTGATGTTAACATTATTTTTCATTTGTGCTTTACCATGCTTCGTTTCTCACATGCTCATCTGAGACAACTTTGGGACTCACGTACGACTGTTTATGTCGGTAAGCATATAATCTCGGCCAGTTTTTCCGTGCGGCGTTCGTTCGGATTTGTTGGGGGTTTTTGGGGCGTTTTTTGTTTGTTTGTTTGACACAATTTTTAACTGAGAGCAAACTGTGGTCACGTCTATTCGGCAGACTGGATAACATAGTCAATAAACACTACAGTAATCTTTCACATGATCAAAAGTAATTTTCATACTGGCGTTAGAAGCATTTTGACAACAAATACATATTGATACCCAAGAGTCTGGAATTTAAGAAAGCAATTGCTCTACAACCAAAGATGTCGAACTAATTGGAAAACGGTAATTTTTTTGTGTTCAGTCTGATTTTCCTTTCTTCCTTCGATATGTTTGTTCTGTCAAAGTAATTTATAGTGTGCGTTCTCAGCTTTAACTCTTTGTTGTTTTACGTCCGTGTTTGTTCTTTATCCCGAAGTATTTGTTCATAATCGTGACACGTTATGGCCACCATCCCGCCCCTTTTCTCTTCACTCATTCACCTGCCTATTTACCTGCCAACCTACACGTGGGGGGGGGGGGGGGGGGGCGGAATAGTTCGGTTGGTAGAGCGCCGGACTCGCAATCTTGGTGATCCTGGGGCTGCGGGTTCGAATCTCCGCCGGGTCGTTTCGTACAGGGGGATTTTTCTCTCGGAGTTAACATTGGTTCTGATTCCATTTCCCAAACTGTCCGGATGAGACTATAAACCGAGGTTCCGTGGGTGAACGCACGCATAACATCTTGCACACACATAAAATCCCATCACCAGTTTTCGGAAGAGAAGGCCAGTTTGGCCGTTGGTATGGATCATACCTTACACATAACATGCACTCTGCGTGAAAATTCGAACGAATGAAAGAGTTGTTAAATTGAATGAACGATATTTGACTTAATGACACGGGAAACGACTGGATGAAGCGCCAACAGGCAGCTCTTTAGTCCGATCTGCCCAGGTAGGCAGCCCCTTGTGTAAACGAAAATGCGGATTGTAAAGCGCTTAGAACTTGGTCTCTGGCCGCGGATAGGCGCTATATAAGTCTCTCTTAAAAAAGAATCAAAATACTGCTAAGTGCTTTTTTGCAACACATCCCTGTTCTTCTCTACTCAAACTTTTCCAGGTACATCCTTTGGTGGTGGTGTTGTTGTTGTTGTTGTTGTTATTGTTGTTGTTGTTGTTGTTTGCCAATGTCCTTTTTCTACTGTTGTGAATAAATTCATATGCAAAAATACTTGTATTCAGCCTCCAGTTAGGACTTAAATATAAGCCTTGTCCAGAGCTTAGAAATAAGCCTTGTCCACTCTAGACAAAATCACAACATCTTAAAAGAAAAACTTCTTGTTTCATTAAAGCATCGTTTGTGCACAACTCCGTATGAAACAAAATAAAACATTGGATGCATCATTGTACGAGTCATTGGCACGTCTTTTTGTGTTTGAGGAGATGGAGGGGGATTAGACATTTCCTCTGAAACAACTAAACACATAGAAACAAATGAAATAAACGACGAAACACACAAAAACAAAACAAATAATCAAGCAAACACAGAAATAATCAAGCGAACGCTCAGAAACGAACGAATTAGACTATCAAACACACAAAAACAAACGAAATAAGTGACCAAAGACACACGAACAAACCAAATAAACGACCAAAGGCGCAAAAGCAGACGAAACACACGCAAAACACATGCAAAAAACAAACAAACTAAAGACACAAAAAAAAGAAAAAAAAAACACAAAACAAACACACACACACAATCAAACATTAAAAAAACAAACACTTTTTAAGTATGTTGGCAGCAGACAGACAGAATCCCAATAAACTCTGTAAAGAACTGTGCCTCCGTCTCCGAGTCAGGACACAGGATGTAACTCAGACAGACACATCTTTCAGACTTGTCCCACGCTTGTCAGCCAGCGTACACCAGTGTTCCGTGCGGTGATGACTTCCCCTCACCGTGGTCAACTCTCTGACCAGACAACTCTCCACACATGCTAATGTCTGCCTCCCGTGGACACCAGACAGCCTGCCGTGTATTAGGAGGAGTGCCATTCAATCATGGCGGGAGGCGGGAAAGTCGGAACTAATGAACCCGCATCCCCGACTTCCTGGCTGTCAAGAAGGGAATTGTGGGAAGGCTAAGATTAAGAAGGTGGGTGAAAGGCTGGAATGATGAACAGTCATCTTGTAAAGGTGGGACAAACGCTGTGCGCTCTCTCTCTCTCTCTCTCTCTCTCTCTCTCTCTCTCTCTGTCTCTGTCTCTGTCTCTGTCTCTCTGTCTCTCTCTCTCTCTGTCTCTCTCTCTCTCTCTCTCTCTCTCTCTCTCTCTGTGTGTGTGTGTGTGTGTGTGTGTGTGTGTGTGTGTGTGTGTGTGTGTGTGTGTGTGTTCTATCAAATAAGCAGTTTTGTATACTTTGGGAAATAACTCTTACTTTCCCCATGTCCCCTTCTCAACTAGATGAACATGGAGACAGTTCAGACCAGTGCATATGCAGTAAAATCTGTTTTCGCCTTTGTCTTGTAGCCGCCCCAAGTTGACAAATTCATGTCGCCATTTTCAGTACACTTTGATAATCGAGTGTCTTCAATTTCATTGAATTGTCTTGGTGAAAACTGACCAATACAGATAATGTCCTGCAGTTGTTGACCAGTGTGGATCATCACTTGAGTCTCAAAAAGTTCACGTGTGACCTCATGGGATGGGGTTCTTTTTTGGTAATTATTTAATATGTTTCTTACTTTCGTTGTGCAATCGAAGAGCACGCAGATAACATACATACAACCAACAGCATACTTCATGGGTAAAGGAATATAGTATTATGATACAGCACACACCTAATAAAAATTATTCTAATGTAGATGACTACAGTATTATGATACAGCATACACCTAATAAACATATATTCTAATGTAAAAGAAAACAGTATAATGATGCAATATACATCTGAAAATGTAAAAGAACATGGTATTATCACGTGGACTAACCCATGATTATCATCAGTGGATTAAGATCTACGTGTCTTATGTTTCGATGTGAACGTGTTCAGTTTAATGTGACGTTTGTTTAGACATTGTCGAATATTAAACTTTCGATCGTTTCATTCGTCTGTCTGTCTGTCTGCCTGCTTGCCTTTCTGTCTGTCTGTCTGTCCATCTGTATGTCTGGCTGGCTGGCTGTCTCTGTCTGTCTGAGTCTATTTTTCTATTGATTTATCTGTCTGTATGTCTCTCTGTAGACTTATCTATGTGTCTGTCTGTCTGCCTATCTATTTTATGTCTACATTTTTGTTTATCTATCTGTCTTTCTACCTACCTGTCTAGCTAGCTAGCTCTTGCTCATCAGGTTACAAAAATGAGTGTACTTACGCGTTGGAGTGTGCGTACGGTCGATATTTATTTCTGTATATTGAACTTAGTACAAACTAAAAATGTTCAATTTAACGTAATTGCATCTGAAATACGACAAACGTGGACCCCCCAAAAATGAAATATTAAACCTGTCACGTTGTTACACCCTCGTGTGAACTTCAATGACTGAGGCTATTTGTGGAGTGTGGCCGTAACATGGCAGTCAGGCCAGGCGTCGTCAGAGAACTTTGACACCTTTGCGTGTTGGAGAGTCCTTCGGTCCTGCA
>CM065738.1:36079987-36084987 GCA_033310375.1 Conus canariensis | reverse complement strand
AATGCCTCCTATTTGTGTTGGGAAAGAGGAGCAAACGTCAACATGCATCCTAGTAAAAGTACATTAAAAGACATACGTTTACAGTGGACACGTTCATTGTCCTATTGCAGAGCCAACGCGTCAGGTGGTAAGCAAGGAAAGGTGTTCTCTGTCCCCCTGACATCACCAGAAACTGCCCTCGTCGTCTCAAGACCTTCTGGAGATAGGCTTGACCTCAAAGTTTGTTCACACTTTCTTCAGCAGGTGGAGGCGGGAGGGTGGGGGGGAGGAGAAGGGGGCACAAGGGCTACAACCAACTCCGGCAGTAAGCTTTTTTTTCTTTTTTCGTTCATGGTTCAGAATCGTACCAGCCCTCCTCCTATCCTGCCCTCTTTTGTGGAGGATTGTGAATACATTGACAAAGTATCAGTTATCAAGCTCTAAGTCGGCTTGCGCATGAAAGATAGCAACGGAGATCACATCTACTCTACAAAATCAAAATCCGCCATAGAAAAACAATCCAACACTTCTAAAACACAAATCCACAGAAGCAGTGAAAATGATAAACGTATATTACACGAGAGATCAGAAAGAAAAAAAAACAGCTTTGTGTGCCCAAATAAGCAAGTAACACGGATGGGTTTTTTTTTCTTCGTGTGTCATACCCGTGTCCGAGCTGAGGTTGCGGCTTGTTTCGGTAAACTGTCACCAGAGCTGAACTGAGGTTGGGGCTTGTTTCGGTAAACTGTCACCACAGCCCTCTTGCTCACTTGTAATGACGCCCATTGTGCGTGACAATCCAATTTGTTGACAAGAAGAGAGGCCCGCATCACAATTTCATCTTGGATTCATTTCTGATCAATTTATTGCAAGGCTACTTGACCTGGAGGAGAACAGGCGGGGGTGGGGGGTGGGGGGAGGGGAGGGAGGGGGCTGGCACTAGAAAGCGGGAAGAAACCGGAAGTGAAAAGCTGACAGTGGGATCTCATTGACGAGTCCATGCTGGCGCCCATCAGACATGCAGTGCTACTCGTTTCCACCCGGCTGTTTCGTTGACAGCGTTTTATTGGATGACACGCATTTCAAAAAAAGCAACTTCGAACCAAGCTTTTATCCTCAATTTGTTGAACGTCTGTGAAAAGCATGTTTCATGGTGTAACATCGGCTTTAGATTTGGAAGAAAGAAAAAAAAGCGCCGGTGGTAAGCGAAGTTTGGTGGTGAGTGATAATAGATAAGACAATTGTTGAAACAAAAATATGTTATTAAATGACACATATCTTAAAAAACTGAACACGTATTTCGGACATACATAGTCTTTTCTTGTATGAAAGACGCTGACAACACACTGATATCATTGCCTCCAGTGTTTTACTGCATGAAACACGTTGATAAAATACTGATTCCAACGACGCCAGTCTTTTACTGTGTGTAATACGATGACAGAGTAATAATTCCAGCTACGTGAGTGGTTAAGTGCTAGTCAGGAAATTCTCTTGTGGGGAATGATTGATAGATCAGAGCTGATCAGAAAATTGTCATGCAGGGAATGATCAGTAGCGAGAGATGTTCAGGAAATTCTCCTGCGGGGAATGGTCCATAGATCAGCGCTGATCAGGAAATTCTCACGTGGAGAATAATCAAAAGATCCGTCCTGGTCACGAAATTGTCATGTGAGAAATGATCAATCTGTCAGTGCTGATTAGGATATTCTCATATGGGAAATGATCAGTAGATCAGTGCTGATCAGGAAATTCTCATATGGTGAATGATCGATAGATCAGTGCTGGTCATAAATTTCCCATTATGGGATATGATCAGAGGATCAGTGCTGATCAGAAATTTTCCATATGGGATATGATCAGAGGATCAGTGCTGGTCAGAAATTTTCCATATGGGATATGATCAGAGGATCAGTGCTGGTCAGAAATTTTCCATATGGGATATGATCAGAGGATCAGTGCTGGTCAGAAATTTTCCATATGGGATATGATCAGAGGATCAGTGTTGGTCAGAAATTTTCCATATGGGATATGACTGGTAGATCAGTGCTGATCGGGAATGTCCCGTGATGTAAGATCGGTGGATCGAAGTTAATCTGGAATTTTCCACTTGTGGCATCATCCGTGGTTTAGCCAAATCTGTCATTACCCGTGTGGTGGTATAATCAGTGCAGAACGGCCATCGTCCACATGAAGTATGATATGTTGATCGATGCTGGTCGAAAATTTCCCATGTGGAATATGGCCAGTAGATCAATGTCAATAGGGAATTTCCTATGTGGAGTATGACTGGGAGATGAATGTCAGTAGGGAATTTTCCATGTGGAATATGAATAGTTAATGTCAATAGGGAATTTCCTATGTGGATTATGACCATTAGATTAATGTCAAGAGGGAATTTCCCATGTGAAGTATGATCAGTAGATTAATGTCAGGAGGAAATTTGCCATGTGGAGTATGATCAGTAGATTAGTGCAGGAGGGAATTTCCATGTGGAGTATGACCAGTAAATTAATGTCAGAGGAAATTTTCCATGTGGAGTATGACCAGTAGATTAATGTCAGGAGGGAATTTCCCATGTGGAGTATGACCAGTAGAATTATGTCAGAGGGAATTTCCCATGTGGAGTATGACCAGTAGATTAATGTCAATAGGAATTTCCTAGTGGAGTATGATCAGTAGATTAATGTCGAGAGGGAATTTCCCATGTGGAGTATGACCAGTAGATTAATGTCAGGAGGAATTTCCCATGTGGAGTATGATCAGTAGATTAGTGTCAGGAGGGAATTTCCCATGTGGAGTATGACCAGTAGATTAATGTCAGGAGGGAATTTCCATGTGGAGTATGACCCAGTAGATTAATGTCAGAGGGAATTTCCCATGTGGAGTATGACCAGTAGATTAATGTCAGGAAGGAAATTTCCCATGTGGAGTATGATCAGTAGATTAGATGTCAGGAGGGAATTTCCTATGTGAAGTATGACCAGTAGATTAGTGTCAGAAGGGAATTTCCCATGTGGAGTATGACCAGTAGATTAATGTCAATGAGGGAATTTCCCATGTGGATATGACCAGTAGATTATGTCAGAGGGAATTTCCCATGTGGAGTATGACCAGTAGATTAATGTCAGAGGGAAATTTCCACTGTGGAGTATGACCAGTAGATTAGTGTCAGGAGGGAATTTCCTATGTGGAGTATGACCAGTAGATTAGTGTCAGGGGGAATTTCCCAGTGGAGTATGACCGTAGATTAATGTCAATAGGGATTTCCATGTGGATATACCAGTAGATTATGTCGGGAGGAATTTCCATGTGGAGTATGACATAGATTAATGTACATAGGAATTTCCTATGTGGAGTATGACCAGTAGATTAATGTCAGGAGGGAATTTCCCATGTGGAGTATGACCAGTAGATTAATGTCGATAGGGAATTTCCCATGTGGATATGACCAGTAGATTAATGTCAGGAGGGAATTTCCTATGTGGAATATGACCAGTAGATTAATGTCAATAGGGAATTTTCCCATGTGGAGTTATGACCAGTAGATTATGTCAAATAGGGAATTTTCCATGTGGAGTATGACCAGTAGATTAATGTCAGGAGGGAATTTCCCATGTGGAGTATGACCAGTAGATTAATGTCATGAGGGAATTTCCTATGTGGAGTATGACCAGTAGATTAATGATCAATAGGGAATTTTCCATGTGAGTATGACCAGTAGATTAATGTCAGAGGGAATTTTCCATGTGGAGTATGACCAGTAGATTAGTGTCAGGAGGGAATTTCCCATGTGGAGTATGACCAGTAGATTGATGTCTGAAGGGAATTTCCATGTGGAGTATGACCAGTAGATTAGTGTCAGGAGGGAATTTCCCACGTGGATTATGACCAGTAGATTAATGTCAGGAGGAATTTCCATGTGGAGTTATGACCAGTAGATTGATGTCAGGAGAAATTTCCTATGTGGATTATGACCAGTAGATTATGTCAGGAGGGAATTTGCCATGTGGAGTATGACCAGTAGATTAATGTCGGAGGAATTTCCACTGTGGAGTATGACCAGTAGATTAATGTCGAGAGGGAATTTCCCATGTGGAGTATGACCAGTAGATTAATGTCAGGAGGGAATTTCCCATGTGGAGTATGACCAGTAGATTAATGTCGATAGGGAATTTTCCATGTGGAGTATGACCAGTAGATTAATGTCAGAGGGAATTTCCCATGTGGAGTATGACCAGTAGATTGATGTCAGGAGGGAATTTCCACGTGGAGTATGACCAGTAGATTAATGTCGATAGGGAATTTCCTATGTGGAGTATGACCAGTAGATTAATGTCAACAGGGAATTTCCTATGTGGAGTATGACCAGTAGATTAATGTCAACAGGGAATTTCCCATGTGGAGTATGACCAGTAGATTAATGTCGATAGGGAATTTCCCACTGTGGAGTATGACCAGTAGATTAATGTCAAGGGAATTTCCTATGTGGAGTATGACCAGTAGATTATGTCGAAGGGAATTTCCCATGTGGAGTATGACCAGTAGATTAATGTCAGAGGGAATTTCCCATGTGGAGTATGACCAGTAGATTGATGTCAGGAGGGAATTTCCCATGTGGAGTATGACCAGTAGATTGATGTCAGGAGGGAATTTCCATGTGGAGTATGACCAGTAGATTAATGTCAACAGGGAGGATTTCCTATGTGGAGTATGACCAGTAGATTAATGTCACAGGGGAATTTCCATGTGGAGTATGACCAGTAGATTAATGTCGTAGGGAATTTCCACTGTGGAGTATGACCGTAGATTAATGTCATAGGGAATTTTCCTATGATGGAGTATACAGTAGTTAATGTCAGGAGGAATTCCTATGTGGAGTATGATCTATAGATGATGTCAGTCGGGAATTTCCTGTGGAGTATGACTGGTAGATTAAATCATAGGGAATTTCCTTGTGAAGTATGACTGGTAGATTAATTCAGGAGGGAATTTCCTGTGGAGTATGACCAGTAGATTAA
>CM065738.1:36072487-36074987 GCA_033310375.1 Conus canariensis | reverse complement strand
ATACAGTGTGCCCCTGCCCACGCGTTCCTCTGTGTGTGTGTGTGTGTGTGTGTGTGTGTGTGTGTGTGTGTGTGTGTGTGTGTATGTGTGTGTGTGTGTATGTGTGTGTGTGTGTGTGTGTGTGTGTGTGTGTGTACGTGTGTGTGTGTGTGTGTGTGTGTGTACGTGTGTGTGTGTGTGTGTGTGTGTGTGTGTGTGTGTGTGTGTGTGTGTGTGTGTGTGTGTGTGTGAATTCGTTCTTCAATTAAATGGCTAATCACTTAAAGTGTCTGTACATAAAAAGGGGGAAGATGAAAGGGAAGCGGGTGCGCGCATGCGCACGATATGTATATGCATGTATGTATTTATACAAAAAGGGGAAAGGGGAAAAGGAAGAGGGTGCATGCGCGCTATATCAATGTATGTATGTATGTATGCATGTGTGTTTGTATGTATGTATATTTGTATGTATGTATATGTGTATCTGTCAATCTATCTATCTGTCTGTCTGTCTGTCTGTCTATATGTGTGTGCGTGTGTGTGTGTGTGTGCGTACATGTTTGTGAGAGCGAGCGCGCGTGTGTGCGTGTGCATATGTGTGTGTGTCTGTGTGTCTGTGTCTGTCTGTGTGCGCGTGTGTGTGTGTGCGCCCGCGCGTTAAATTGCTATTATGTAGAAAGACAGTTGTTACCGCAGCTGCCACATATTCCGAAAGAAAAAAAAATATTTTAAATGCATTTCTCGCTTTTCATGTCATTTCCGAATACATTTCGGAATGAAAACAATCTTCAAATGGTTATTCTTATTTTGCTTTTATCTCTAGGGGAAAAAAAGAAAGAATTGTATGCTTTCCGATTAAGAGCATTTCTTTTCCTCAGACAGAGAGAGAGAGAGGAGAGAGAGAGTGTGTGTGTGTGTGCGTGTGTGTGTGTGTGTGTGTGTGCGCGCGCGCGCGCGCGGGCGCGCGCGCGCGCACGAAAGAGTGGACAGTTCAAAATGAGTGCCTCAGAAAAACAAGAGAGGCATATTACCTCTTTAGCCCACGTGCCCTGTCTCTGAGGATCTTCTCAGTGTAAACAGTCGCAAACCGGGTGAAGTGCTGAGATGCGTTGGCCAACACTGCGTTGTCTTTGCATCAATGATGATACTCAGTAATTCTGTGCCAATAAAACAAATTCGTTCTCTCCAGTTAGACGGTTATGGCGTCTTCATGGAGCAATGGAAAGTCAGCCTCGTTCGACGAATCTTGTCTTGCTGGAACATGTGGGCCTCCTTTGCTGTATTCGTTTGAGGGCAGCGTTCAGTTCATTTGTTTATGATGTGTTCTTTCTGTGTGAGACAGTTGACCTCTTCGACCTGAATGGTGCTGGCTTTGCCTTGCTTCTAGTTATTTAAGTCTTTTACAGTCTTCAAAGCTTTCTTGGTGTCTTTTTTGTTTAATTGTTTTTCTCAATGTCACCATACTGTTGTTCGGTCCAGCTCTCTTTTGCATTCATCAGTTCTTGACTGATCTTCCTATTGACTGTGCTATATTTCTCGATCTTTTCGCAGTCTTCTTACGTGGTTTTGAGCTCCTAATATCACATGTTTTTTGATAGTGCTTATGATCCAGGTCTTCATTTCCATCTGCTTATTCCTAGGATCGCTGTTGCTGTCTCAGTCATCGCTTGATTGAAAACTGATTGTGAGGGCTTCTAGGTCTTCATTAAGCAGCAGCAGTGGGGCGAATTTCTGTTATAAATCCGCTGGGAAGTTTTCAGCAGTTTCAGGATGTTTTCTTCAATACTGACTTCAAGACGCCTTTTTTTAACTCTTCTGCGGTTCTTCAATCGTGCTTTAAAGTTCATCAAGACAAGGTCATGATCAATGCCAAGGTCAGGTCCTGGAAAGGTCTGTATTTTAGCGTGACTGATGCCGAGCGTGTTTCGATTCTTCACCGGAATATAGCCCAGCTGCTGTGATATTGACAGTTTGGCGAGTGCTATGTCCATCTTCAGGATGCTTTATGCTCACCGAGGGTGTTAGCAAGAACCAATCCTGCAAAGTTACTTATCTGTTACACGATGTTTAAGGTTCCCCAAAAAGAGCGTGTTGCCAGTAAAAACACAGCCTGACTATGGTGTCTTTCACCCGCCCCTCGTCTTTTCCGTATAAGTTATCTTTTCTTCAGACTTTTCCCAGCATTCAAATTTCGCTGTCCTTTCTATCAACTGTGTATAGCTATCCACTATTTAGGCGACCCCATTTTCATGTGTTGGGGTATCGTTATTCAGCTCTCAGGAATTAATGTAAATCTAGCCAACTGCTCACAGAAGAGGCAGCGTATGTAAAGAAATCCTTGCCCAGAAATTCAGTTGTCATGAACAGTTTAACAGTAAAGCCACGAAAGAATGTTTACAATAACCACCAGCATGCATATATTCATGTATGTGCATATGTGCATGGAAAGGACAGGGGAGCTAGAAGGGCAGCTGTTCTTGGATGTAAAATCAGAACTACGATGGCAGCAGACGTAAAACTG
>CM065738.1:36059987-36067487 GCA_033310375.1 Conus canariensis | reverse complement strand
TGACTCGGATAACGGTACCAGCCCTTTCAAAATGACCGACACCGGTGCTGTTCAAAGTGTCAATAATCCACACCGAAACCCAGAAAGGAACAGATCCAAGGACATTGGCAACAACAAGGTGAGCAACGAAGAACTGCACAGTGACATTAGAGCCTTGATCAGAGAACAAAGCCAGATGAGAGAGTGTATGGAGGAACGTGTCATGTCCACACAAGACACATTGAATACACGACTGCAGGGAATGGAGGACATGATAGACACAGCACACGACGACATCGCCATGCTCAATGAAACTGTGGAAGTGCTGTCGGAAGAAAGCTCCAGACTGAAAGAAGAAGTACAGAAACAAGGTGAGAAAACTGACAGACAAGAAGAGAAACTAGACTACTTAGAAAATCAAAGTAAAACGACAGAACTTAGTGTTTCATAACATACCACAGACTGATAAAAAAGGAGACATGGGAAGATTGTGAGAGGATGGTGACGCATGTGATCAAAGACAGTCTGAAGATAGACACGGCAGTGAGCATCGAAAGAGTACACAGAGTGGGGAAGGCGATCGTTGTCCGATTCCTGAGTTTTAAAGACAGAGAAAGGGTCAGGAGTGTGGGGAAGGCGATCGTTGTCCGATTCCTGAGTTTTAAAGACAGAGAAAGGGTCAGGAGAGTGGGGAAGGCGATCGTTGTCCGATTCCTGAGTTTTAAAGACAGAGAAAGGGTCAGGAGTGTGGGGAAGGCGATCATTGTCCGATTCTGATTTTTAAAGACAGAGAAAGGGTCAGGAGTGTGGGGAAGGCGATCGTTGTCCGATTCTTGAGTTTTAAAGACAGAGAAAGGGTCAGGAGTGTGGGGAAGGCGATCGTTGTCCGATTCTTGAGTTTTAAAGACAGAGAAAGGGTCAGGAGTGTGGGGAAGGCGATCGTTGTCCGATTCTTGAGTTTTAAAGACAGAGAAAGGGTCAGGAGAAGCGCCTACAAACTAAAAGGCACCAACTTCGGAATCTCGGAAGATTTTTCCAAAACTGTGAGAGAAAGAAGAAGGGGGTTAATTGGGGTGATGAAACAATATCATTCCAAAAACGAACGGGCCAGTCTTGTTTATGACAAACTGTACACTCCAGATGGTGTGCTGACCTTTGACACGCACTCACAAAAAAATCACGAAATCCTACAGCCAGTTAGCACGAAATTTTCCTGAACGTGAAAGCAAAAGGTTTGACGTCGTGCAATCAAATTGTCAACAAGAGAGAAACAAGCAGTTGCATGCAGCCAGTCGTGACACCAACTCACCAACCAATGAAGTCAAGAACGGAGGACGGAGCAAACAAAGTTGGCAGTCACAACTGGGACAGTGAAGGCGAAGTAGAAGGGAAGAAACCAGCATTGTCTTCTGTTGCCAACGAATCACCCTGCAAGTCACGCCCTCGAACGCGACTGTTCTCCTCCCAACTGCAACACCACCAGGACCAGCAGAAACAACGACCAGAGTCGGGACAGCAACACCGTAAAGATCAGACTTCTTATGTGGGGCAGAGCAGCAGCAGTACCTCAATACAACAATCACGGTCGAGACGTGAAGCCCCTCCCCCGGATGTCACGATGAACTGGATACCCCACCTCGACAAGAAGATGGCTGGTCTCCTGTTTCAATGCCAAGTCAGCACCACCACGGAGCTTTGGCCGTGGGGCCACCCCTCCTGATGTTGGAGATCGACACGAAGGGCCTATACTCTTTCTCATGGGTTGCGAGGTGGACGGGGCAGGGGCGGCGCTTTACGAGGCAACTCTACTCGGGACAATGGTACACGGGGCATCAACAATCAGGGACCTCCACGCACCTGCAGCAGATAGGGATGTGGCCAGGCCGTCCAAGACGGTGATGTAGCGACAACGACGACAAAGACGACTGAGTGCTGCCTGCGGTTGGTGACGTGGAACGTAAGTCGGCTTGTGGCCCGCCTCAAAGAACAAGGTTTTGTAAATTATGTCAGGAAGTTTGATGTAGTTTGTCTAGTAGAGACTTTCGTTGATAACGTTTCCTTTCTCAGTGATGTCTTTCAAATGCATGATTGCTTTTTCGCTACTGCACATCAGATAGGCCCTGGTAGAAAATCGGGAGGCGTGATCGTTCTTGTAAAGAAAAATTTATCCCAGTACTGTAAACAGATTGAGTGTTTGCTACCAAACATTGTTTGCTGTAAATTTTCAGAACAGTTATTACTTTCAAAACATGATGTTGTTATGGTATGCACATACGTTCATCCTCAAAATTCGACTTGGTACCAGCAGGCTGAAATAGACTGTGACATTTCAAACTTAGATACGTGTTTGACAAATGTATTACAAAAGTATAAGGACGTGCATTTTATCATATGTGTGGATTTAAATAGTAGGGTAGGAGTGTCTAATCCGGTCGCCTCAGTCTTGGACTTTGATCGTAAACCATGGGAGAGAATTGAAGATGTGTACACTGGACCTGAAAGACAATCACAAGACAAAAATACAAATCTCTTTGGGTCTCACTTATTAACTTTATGTGAAGGCTATGACTTAGTCATTTTAAATGGTTTTTGTGATGGGGATAGAGAGGGGAAATTTACTTTCGTTTCTACGTGTGGAAACAGTGTAATTGACTACATGTTACGTTCGCATGATTTGTTACAATTTGACCTTTATTTGTGTGTTGGCAAGGAAGTCCTGTCTCAGCATTTTCCTGTGGAACTATGTTTATCAAACAAAACTATTGTCAATGGTACTTTTAGAGGGGTACAGAAAAAACGATTTACAAAAATAATATGGGATCAAGATAAAAGAGATGTGCTTGTAGCAGCAACACAGACTGATAGCGCCGTCTCTCTTCTTCAAGAAGCCACAGCATTAATAAACGTCAATTTAGAGAGTGCAATTCAAACATTCTCTTGTTATTTAAATAATGTGTCCCAGTGCATGACCAAAACTATGCTTTGTAGTAATGAACCCTGGAGATAGCCTACTTGGTATGATCAGGATTGTAAGGCGAAGAAACTTGTCACAAGAAGAGCATTAAGCCAGTATAGAAATGCGAAGGACAATAAAACTAGAATAGAAAAGAGAATGGCATACTGCCAAGAGAGGAAGGAATATAAAGACATGCAAAAAGAAAAACGAGAACAGTTTAAAAAGGAACAGGTAAAATCCCTTACTGACACATGTTCGGACAGCTCAAAATTCTGGACCACTGTTCGTTCTGTCCTCCGAAATAGTGTTCCCAAACCTAACATTTCAAAAGAACGGTGGCATGAGCATTTTGAGACACTTTTGAATACAACTAAAGACCAAGTGCCACGCCAGCAATTGGTGTCTGAACCCACTGAATATTGTCCTATTACTGACGAACTAATAACAACAGACGAAATAGGTGAGGCCATACGACACTTAAAAAGAAATAAAGCTAGTGGGTGGGATGGCATCCCAGCAGAAATATTAAAAAGCGTTGATACAATACCGTTTGTGTTAAAGTACCTCAATGCCCTCCTTGAGACAGGACACTTTCCTGAATTCTGGTCGAAGTCCATTATAGTGCCTATCTACAAGAAAGGTAATCCTGACGACCCTGGTAATTACAGAGGTGTATCGCTTATAAGCGTAGTCAGCAAGATCTTTACATATATTTTGAATATGGATAGAGGAAACTAAACAAATTACAGAGCAGCAAGCAAGCTTCCGAGCGGGCTATTCTACGGTAGACCATATATTCACTCTGTACAGTATAATACAGAAAAACTTGGCTCAGAGAAGAGGAAAAGTTTAGGTAGCCTTCATAGACTACCAGAAAGCATTTGACTCTGTAAATCGTGATATCCTATGGGCTTGTCTGGCGAGAAAAGGATTGTCAAGAAAAATGCTGAAATTACTCAAAAGCATGTATGAAAATGTTCTTTGTTGTGTGCGAGTCGGTTATGATTACACAGAGTTCTTTGAGTCACCAGTGGGTGTTAAACAAGGCTGCTTACTTTCACCCAAAATTTTCTGTTTATTTATAAACAAAGTAGCAGATGACTTAAGGAGAGATGGAAGACATAGTATAGTATTGTCCAACCTGATAGAAGAAATATTTACTCTATTGTTTGCAGATGACATAACTTTTGTATCACACACTGTAGTAGGATTACAAAACCAATTAAATGTATTACAGTTCTTCTCTAGGTCCTCCCCAGCACCTTCGGGTGTTTCTTTTTCTTAGACTGGAACAATTCAAAGTCAATGGTCATACAACCTGCCAAAATCAAAGACACACGCACATTCCAGGCATGCACGCACACGCACGCGCGTGCGCTCACAGAGAGAGAGAGAGAGAGAGAGAGAGAGAGAGAGAGAAAACGTCTCTCCCCTCTCTCTCTCTCTCTCTCTCTCTCTCTCTCTTTTTACATACATGCATGCATGCAGAAAAAGCGATGCGGAAACACTTGCAGATGTTTACAAATGTACTTTTCTTTGCTATCTTGTTTTTTCTCTTTGAAACTGAAAATGGAAAAACGGGGGGGGGGGGGGGGGGGGGGGGGGAGGGAACGAAATCAATGGAATTTTGAGAGAGAGAGAAAAAGTGTCCCAACCGATCATGATACTTCAGATCCCCTGAGAAGATTCCATAAATTCTTGTCTTCCCTAATTGACATTATCGCCCTGCCCGCTCTGGACCCAACAAACTTAATTGAACGTCTCAAAAGACATGGCAGGGGAGATCACTGAGGGAAGATTGTGAGAACAGAGTAGCGGTCGGGGACGAGGGGGGGGGGGAGAGTTAAGAGAGAGTCGGGGGGGGGGGGGTTACTGTGAAAGAGGGACTGGATGTGGGGATGGAGCAGATGAGGAGATTGTCGCATGCTTTTTACCAGTGAGCATGCGTGGAAAGTATATGACCGACAATAAGGAGGAACAAGCGTCATTCACAGCGGAAAGTTGCTGTCCAAATCGCAAACACGAGACAGAGGATAGCAGCAGACCCAAAAAAATCATCAATTCTATTTTTTGTTGTTGTTGCTGTCCCAACCTCTGCGCCACCTCAGAGGCAGTGCACCCACGCCGCTCATTCCGACACCCCGTCCACAGCCCCAGCCCGGTCTGTCCCGCCGCAGCCCCGGCACCGGCAATCCACAGGGAGCAGTCAATGTCAAGTCGTCAAGAGGCAACCCACCGGAGGAGACACTGCACTGCTGCCGAGTCACTTCGGTGGTGTTCAGTGGCACCTGTTCTGATCTAACATACGCAGGACACCACCTACTAAGCGCCCTACTGACGTCAATAATTGCTTAGTCGTGGATCCGGCGTCAGTGAGCTGTCCCTCCGGAGGACGCTACCACGTCCGTCCAACGACAGCCCCCATGGACCCGCCGATACCGGTGACCCCGACAGAACCAAACCAAGACCACAGACGTAGAGAGGACATCGAAATTGAGGTCACCTTGAGAGCAGCGCATGAAGGGCCACAGAATTTGAGACATTTTTTTTAATGCTGATCGATGAGAATAAGGATGATTAAGGTGATGCTACGGATTTCCATTTCGGTCTGAGACTACATGACAGGGCTGTACTCTACGCTTCCTTTCATAATATATCCCGGCATCAACCAGGCCCGAGAGATACAGGCATCTGCAGTGTTGGTCAGGAAATTTGAGCAACACTCTCAGAAACGCATCCATTAAGTGGATGAAACTCGACTGTGTGGTTCCAGTCTTCCCAGCTGAGTCCGCAGCAAACTCAACTCTGGGTAGGAGCTGGTCGGGGCAGAAAACCCCACATGACTCTGATGGGATTCGAACCCACGACCTCCCAGCCATGGGTCCGCGACGCTAACCACTTCGCCACGGCGGCTGGTATCAATTCTATTTTTCACATGTTCTTTTTACGCTCATTGAACATAGATTTAGTCGCATACTGGTTTCTAGTTTATTGTCATTTGCACTACACCAAAAAGTCGTTTTGCTATAGCTAACTGTATTATACAGTATTGTTCCGAGACAACTTTTAGAATCAGAAATATTGACCACAGCTTCCAAAATGAAAAAGAAAGTATATCAATTGTTTCTCAACTGAGGAAAAAAAGCAGTTTCAGTTTTAGATTTGGATGTATTTTTTCCTACCAAAAAGGTTTTTGACTCCACAACTGTGGATTCAATATTATTAAGCCCCAGTCGCTGGTTCATCAGCGCAAGTGGACACATTGTTTATATATTCACAATGTCCTTCTTACCAACACAAGTGGACACATTATTGTCTATTCACAGTGTCCTGTTTTCCAACACACATGGACACAATGTTATCTAGTCAAAGTGTCCTGTTTACCAACACAAGTGGATACATTCTTATCTATCTAAAGTGTCCTGTTTACCAACACAAGGGGACACATTGTTATGTAGTCAAAGTGTCCTGTTTACCAACACAAGTGGATACATTCTTATCTATCCAAAGTGTCCTGTTTACCAACACAAGGGGACACATTGTTATGTAGTCAGTGTCCTGTTTACCAACACAAGTGGACACATTCTTATCTATCCAAAGTGTCTTATTTACCAACACAAGTGGACACATTGTTGTCTATTCACAGTGTCCTGTTTTCCAACACAAATGAACATTGTTATCTAGTCAAAGTGTCCTGTATACCAACATAAGTGTACATACTGATAACTATCTACATTGTCCTGTTTACCAACACAAGTGCATACACTGATATCTATCCACAGTGTCCTGTTTAACAACACAAGTAGACATATTGTTAGCGATTGACAGTGTCCCGTTTACCAACGAAAGTTGACATTTATTTTTTAAATTAAGTTTCTGCTTCCGCAATACATTAGAAGAACAAGGTCGCGCCGGCTACAGAACTTGGAAAGTGGTTTAAATTGAAATTCACATTCTGCCCAAAGAAACAAATATCTGAAAATAGAACATATTGTAAACATTTATAACATACCCGAATGCTAGCAAATGCCTTCAACTTTGTTTGAGCGTAGAAATTAGGGAGGTGAAAAGTTTGTTGATAGTCAGTTCACTCAGATAAGAAAACTGTACGTGACAAACTTGGTGTGGACAGATGGAGACAGAGTAATCATACTCCCCTCTACTCATATTTGGTCCAAGAAACGCACCCCAGATCTGGACAAACGTTTCGCACTCAAGTCTTTCTTAAAACTTTTGCACATAATGTTTTCTTTAAACACTTTGTATACAATAATTCCCTGAAACATTTGGTCGAAAATGTTTCTCTTAAACATTCGGTACACAGTGTTTTTTCTTAAACGTAGGGTATACGTCGTTTTCCTTAGACGGTTTTTATACGTTTTCCGCAAACTTGTTGTACACCTTCATTAAATGTTTTGAATGCTATCTTAGTTAAATATTGTACAGCGTTCCTTCCTTTAGAGTTTTGTGTACAATTTTGTGCACACTTTTTGTACACACGGGAAGTCAAAGATAAGCGTTGCACCATGTTCGACAGCGAGTGTCTTCTTGTGACTTACATCGAG
>CM065738.1:36052487-36054987 GCA_033310375.1 Conus canariensis | reverse complement strand
CACACGCATGCACGCACGCACGTATTTCACACACACACACACACACACACACACACACACACAACACACACACACACAACACATGCGCGCGCTTGTGCGCAAACACAACGGACACACACACACACACACACACACACACACACACACACACACACACAAGAAAATGTCAATATCGCTGTCTTGTTACTAGATTGATGTGACATTTCACTCTCAGTGTACAGGAATAGCATGTAAACAACGAAGCAAATGACGCTTTAACTATGCCATCAAAACAAAACCAAAAAGTCCACGTTTTCGGTCTGGCATTAGTCTCCATTAAAACACTAATCATGATGGCCAGAACATCACCCCTACTGAAAATCGACTGCAGAGATCAGGCATCAAGCCTAAGACATAATGCAGTCATTCCCAATGACTTTGCATGCTTTCGTTGTGTGCTTTTCTTTGTTATGTCGTAGATCTGAAATGCGATCATTGTAGTTATAGAGAAACAAATGGTCTGTATTTCTATCTTGTGTTAGCCACGAATTTGTACTGGCAGTTTGATTAATTTTTTTTTTCTCAACAAATATCGAGGACGGGGGAACGTAGGGGAGATAAGTGAGAGTAATACTAGTCTGTACTCCCGAGTGCTTTCTGTGCATCACTTGGTTGAAAACTGTCCTAGCGTGGTATTCTTTATGGTGGTTCATAGTGTATAGTGTGTTCATGGTGTCTCTAGCTTCGGTGATTCATAGTGTATTGTGTATGATCTAGTTTTGGTGGTTCATGATGTATGGTGTATTATCTGGTTTTGGTGTTTGTGTATCTAGTCTTGGTGATTCATAGTGTATTGTATATTATCTAGTTATGGTGATTCATTATGTATAGTGTATTATCTAGTTTTGGTGGTTGTGTATCTAGTCTTGGTGGTTCATAGTGTATTGTGTATTCATGCTGTATCTAGTTTTGGTGATTCATGGCGTATAATGTATTCAAGGTGGTTCTAGTTTTGGTGTTTCATAGTGTATCATGGTGTATATAGTTTTGGTGATTCATAGTGTACAGTGTATTCATTGTGTATCTAGTTTATGTGTTTTATAGTACATAGTGTATTCATTGTGCATTTAGTCTTGGTGATTCATTGTGTACTGTGCATTATCTAGTTTTGATGATTCGTAGAGTGCAGTGTAATCATGGAGTATCTAGTTTTAGTGATTCATCTGTGTACAGTGTATTATCTAATTTGGGTAACTCATAATGTATAGTGTATTCATGGTGTATTTAGTTTTGGTGATTCATTGTGTACAGTGATTATCTAGTTTGGGTGACTCATAGTGTATAGTGTATTCATGGTGTATTTAGTTTTAGTGATTCATTATGTACAGTGTATTATCTAGTTTGGGCGACTCATAGTTAAGTGTATTCATGGTTATTTAGTTTGGTGATTCATTGTGTACAAATGTATTATACTAGTTTGGGGACTCATTGTCTATAGTGTATTCATGGTGTATTTAGTTTTGGTGATTCATTGTGTACAGTGTATTATCTAGTTTGAGCGGCTCATGTCTATGTATTCTGGTGTATTTAGTGGTGATTCATTGTGTACAGTGTATTATTAGTTTGGGTGACTCTTAGTGTATAGTGTATATGGTGTATTTAGTTTTGGTGATCATTGTACAGTGTATTATTTAGTTTTGGTGACTCATAATGTACAGGTATCATGGTGTATTTATATGTGCACAATAAGAAAGCATATTTTTTTACGCTGAAAATTTAAGGAAATTTGACAGAAGCATGCCCGTATAGCAGGAACTCTGTCCAGTGCGAATAGTCAGACATAATGAATAGACATAACATTAGATTGATGTCTTCTTTCTTCTGTGGTTGTAATATTTTGAATGCTAAATGGCGCATGAAATGACTGAAATAAAAATATGCGTTTCTTTTATAGTTTTGGTGATCCATTGTGTACAGATGGGTTATTTAGTTTTGGTGATTCATAGTGTATAGTGTATTCATTATGTAGTTAGTTTTTGTGATTCATTGTGTGCAGATGGGCTATCTAGTTTTGGTGATTCATAGTGTATAGTGTATTCATTATGTATTTAGTTTTTGTGATTCGTTGTGTACAGATGGGCTTCTAGTTTTGGTGGTTCATAGTGTATAGTGATCCATGATGTATTTAGCTTTGTAGTTTTTGTGATCCATCGTGAATAGTGCATTCATGGTGCATCCAGTTTTGGTGATTCATAGTGTGTAATACATCCATGGTATATCCAGTTTTGGTGATTCATAGTGTATAGTGTATTCATAGTGTATCTATTCTGGGTTATTCATGGTGTGTAGTGTATTCATGGTGTATCTAGTTTTTTTGTGATTCATAGTATATAGTGTATTCATGGTCTATCTAGTTTTGGTTATTCATAGTGTATTATGTATTATCTAATTTTGGCGATTCATTATGTATAGTGTATTATCTAGTTTTGGTGATTCGTAGTGTATAGTGTCATAGTGTGTA
>CM065738.1:36014987-36047487 GCA_033310375.1 Conus canariensis | reverse complement strand
GTGTGGGGGGGGGGGGCGTGTGTGTGTGTTTTTGTGTGTGTGTGTGTGTGTGTGTGTGTGTGGTGTGTGTGTTTGTGTGTGTGTGTTTGTGTGTGTTTACTTGTGTGTGTGTGGGGGGGGGGGGGGGGGGGTGTGTGTGTGTTTGTGTGTGTGTGTGTGTATGCGTGTGTGTGTGTGCATGTGTGTGTGTTTGTGTGTGTGTGTTAGTGTGTGTGTGTGTGGGGGGTGGGGTGTGTGTGTGTGTGTGTGTGTGTGTGTGTGTGTGTGTGTGTGTGAAGCGCCCGAGAAGGCATGCGAAAACGGAGAAAGAGAGAGAGAGAGAGAGAGGGAGAGAGGGAGAGAAATAGGTTGAGAGATAGATAGATAAATAGATAGATAGATAGACAGACTGAGAGAAAGATCGATGGATGGATGGATGGATGGATGGATGAATATATAGATAGATAGACAGATAGATAAATAGATAGATAGATTCAAAGTGAAGTGACGAAGAATGAGCAATCACTTATCTCCTCAAATTGGGCGCAAAATGGACGTTGAATGAAAACGAGACTCACAGACGACAGACAGACAGACAGAGAGATGGATAGGTAGATAGATAGATATTTGTATGTGACTTCAAAAAAGCTTTTGATACAATACATTGGGAATATACAAAGAAAAAAATCTGAAAACAGTCGGACTTGGGGCGAATTGTATAGCTGCATTTCAGCCTTTCACACAAGTCTCCCGAGACCTTAAAATGCAAAGGGACTGCCATCATTTATTTTGTATTCAGAAATGCTAGCCTGAAGAATTAGAGAAGACTGTGTTGAAGCCGTAGAATATTTTTTCCACAAATTGCCATACATATACGATCTGCTTGGATCACTGGAACAACTGATGAGTGGATGGAATGCGTCGTACCTTCAGTCAATGGATTGATTTCTTTGCCTCTGTGTGGATTATGGATAGTATTTGAACTTAATTGTGCCTGAAAAAAAAATTAGAGAACTGCAGAGGAAACAGAATATGAAATTTTAGAGGACGCAGAGATTCCCTTTGTCAAACAACTAACAAACGTTCTGGCAAGAACAAGAGGAGAGTAACAGGTACACAGGGGATCTGACCTTTGAATGCAGTACAACATTCGATCCCATCAGAGCTGATTTTTACCGGCAAACAGCCTCAGGCCAGACTCTTCCTTCCTCTGTTGAAGACTAAGCAAACAGCAAACCAGGACAGGCCGAGACTGTGTACATCGCCTACGGCCAGTATTTACATGAAGCGTGCACCTCACCATAGGACCCTACATGTACTGTAACACCGAGTCTTCCCTAACTTGGAGAAAGGGGGTGGGGGTGGGGAGGACGGGACGGGGAGAGGAGGGCAGGTAAGAAACCCAGGTACGGGTGCCTTGTCCCAGATAACACGCTGTTTTACTTCAGTATGGAGAACCTCATCCATTCTGGACATTGTTTCAAAAATGCCATTTCTCAGAGAACTGTACTGCTTTGGGCCTGAATTTGTAACAGAAGCACAAGTTTCATAGTTCTCGTTTTAAACTGCATTCTGGATTAATTGAACTACTCGTGCTATGGACACTGATTCATGATCCGGGAGGTGGGCATCTTGTCCTGTTATACACTGTATTCCTCTCCACGTGTTTGCTCATAACAGTTCATGCGCAAAACAACTGACTAGGATAAAGACGCATACCACACAAATCTTTCCTAGAGTAAGGACGGTTAGTTATCTTCATGTGACAAAGATGGGGGGGGGGGGGGAACCCTTCTAAATAGTTCACACTGCCGCCTGTTTTTTGTGTTTTTTTTCTACCTGATAAGTACAATGGACGTTGATTACAGGTTTGTTTTGTTTTTGTTGTTTTTGCTGTTGTCTGTATCCGTAGGTGTTTGGAGACGAATCTTTTAAGAGTCAGAGGAGACTGAGATCCACCACTTAAGCCCCAATGTGCACGGAATAACTTTGTTCCGGAAGTATGTGATGTAACTTCCGAACAAATAAATGACGTAATTTCAAACAGTGGTCGGAATTTAGTCATACTCTTACATTTTTCAATATGATATAAGAAGTTTTTGTTTGCGCAAAGTGAGAGAAGATGGAGGCTATGAATATCGCGGTATTATTTTCTCTTGCTTTGATTTTGTGGGACAAAGAAATGAAGGGTTGGCAGCCATACTTGTATGAAGGAGAAGTCATGGAATCAAAACGCTGGTAGCTTGTTCTGGTGATGGCAGCTCATGAGAAAAAAAAAATGAAGCGTCGATAAAAGCACGTCTCTGCTTGATTTTGATCCTGTCGGAAAGACCTGGGCGGGTCATCTACACATGCATGAGACTTGAAGACGAGCGAGTATGCAGGTACGTGTCTGTGTGCAAATGGGGGGGGGGGGGGGGGGGGAAATTGCAGTTCGTTGCGGTTTTTTTTTTAATATAATTAATAGATTTAACGAAGTCATTTGAGAAATTTAAAGGGAATGACCGTGACATTGATTTTTTTTCACCCTGCAAATATGTTGTGTGTGTGTGTGTGTGTGTGTGTGTGTGTGTGTGTGTGTGTGTGTGTGTGTGTGTGTCGCTGCATTTTTTATTATTTGTGTATCTAACAAAGTCATTTGAGTAAATCGAGAGGAAATACCATGACATCATTTTTATTTCCTGCAAAAGAGTGTGTCTGTCTGTCTGTCTGTTGTCTGTCTGTCTGTCTGTCTGTGTGTCTATCTGTGTCTTGTGTGTGTGTGTGTGTGTGTGTGTGTGTGTGTGTGTGTCACGGAAGTGTGTGCTTGTGTGTGTGTGTGTGTGTGTGTGTGTGTGTGGTGCGTGTCGTGTATGTATGTGTGTGAGTGTGTGTATGTGTGTGTGTGCGTACATGCGCGCATGTGCGCATGCATGCGCGCGCGCGCGCGCGTGTGTGTGTTGTGTGTGTGTGTGTGTGTGTGTTAAAAAGAAAACATTCCTAATTCCGAGATAGGAGTTGTTTTTTTCTTAGTGGTATGATACAACAAACCATTTGCCTTTAATCATATTTCAATTTTTTTTTATTTGGCTTTACAAGACTGGTATGTTTATCACTGGTTGAAACCCTTAGGTATTAAGACAATCATCAGAGCCTGTCCCTTGCAAACAATAACTCTTGGATCAGTACTGGGAAGATGTAAGATCAGTCACAGCCATGGTTTTACAGTTCTAACCTGTCAAATGACGATCACTTCTCGTCCTACAATCATACGGTCATATCATGAGCATTTCAATTTTCAAATTTCACTGCTCACCTTTTTTTGGCCCTGTAGAACTAAATTCTATGCTTTGTGCTATCCACAGCTGAGGCATGGTTAGTGTTAAAGCTTACCCCGTGCTATCACAGGTAAGGTATTGATGGTGTTACCACTTACCCTGTACTATCCACAGCTAAGCCATAATTGATATTATCACTTACCCTGTACTAGCCACAGCTATGACATAGCTGATATTACCACTTACACTACCACTTACCCTGTACTATCCACAGCTAAGCCATAGTTGATATTACCACTTACCCTGTACTAGCCACAGCTAAGCCATAGTTGATATGACCACTTACCCTGTACTATCCACAGCCAAGACATAGCTGATATTACCATTTACCCTGTACTATCCACAGCCAAGACATAGTTGATATTACCACTTACCCTGTACTATCCACAGCCAAGACATAGCTGATATTACCACTTACCCTGTACTATCCACAGCCAAGACATAGCTGATATTACCATTTACCCTGTACTATTCACAGCTAAGGCATAGCTGATATTACCATTTACCCTGTACTATTCACAGGTAAGGCATAGCTGATATTACCATTTACCCTGTACTATTCACAGCTAAGGCATAGCTGATATTACTACTTTACTCGTACTATCCTCAGCTAAGGCATAGTTGATATTACCACTTTCCCTGTACTGATTTCAGCTTAGGCATCGCTGATATCACCATTTACCCCGTACTATCCACAGCCAAAGCATAGCTGCTATCACCACTTAACCTGTAATACCCACATCAAAGGCATAGTGGATATCACCTCTTAACCTGTATTACCCACATCTAAGGCATAGCGGATATCACCACTTAAACTGTAATACCTACACCTAAGGCAGAGCAGATATCATCACTTAACCTGTCGAACCCACATCTAAGGCATAGCGGATATCACCTCTTAACCTGTATTACCCACATCTAAGGCATAGCGGATATCACCACTTAAACTGTAATACCTACACCTAAGGCAGAGCAGATATCATCACTTAACCTGTCATACCCACATCTAAGGCATAGCGGATATCACCTCTTAACCTGTAATACCCACATCTAAGGCATAGCGGATGTCACCACTTAACCTGTAATACCCACATCTAAGGCATTGCAGATATCACCTTTTAACCTGCAATACCCACACCTAAGGCATTGCGGATATCACCACTTAACCTGTCATACCCACATCTAAATGCATAGCGAATATCACCTCTTAACCTGTGCTACCCACAACTAAAGCATAGGTGATATCACCTCTTACCCACGGTCAAGGCAACATTGATATTATTTTTTACCCTGAACTGTTCACAGTTGAGATGTAGTAGATATTACCACTTAACATGTAGTATATACAGCGTAGGCATGGTTGATATCATCACTTACATACACTGTGCTGTCCATAGCTAAGGTATAGTTAATATTGCTTACCCTTAATTGTCAAAAAAAAGCTTAGATGTAGTCCTCAAAGCCATCCAGTGGAACAATCAAATTTGGTTGTGAGATGTTATTGATTGTGGTAAATTTTCTTATATCTTGGAGAGAAAAAAAAGATTATTTTTCATTCCACCCAAAATGTTCAGGCACACACGTGCGTGCAAACATACATATCGAACAATTTAATAGTAAGCTTAAAGGAAAACACGATGAGGCAGGTTTAATCATCCGTTCTTCAGTCCTTCGAAAGGCTTAACATAGTGAAAGGAAATTTGTTTAAGGAATGTATCGAATCAGGCCTAAACAAAAGAGAAGAAAACAGAAAATGTACTGATGAGTTGGAGGGTTGCCCACTAATAACACCAAATTTCCTTTGCAGCCGGAGGCTTTTTCAGTAAACCTATGAAGTAAGCTTACCCTTAAACAAGGAACAAATGCATGGACGCTGAGCGTATGAAAAGCCGCCTTCCTGGAAGTAGTCACCATTTTAGCGTAGCGTTTACACGTGTTTCGGAGTTTTAGCCCCTCTTGAGTAAGCACGGCAAGTGGCAAGTGTATAGGGGCCACTAACACCCAACAAATACCGTCATTAAGAATGAAATAGCTGGAACTATTAGTTTTAATACATTTCTGTCAATTAACGAAAGACACATTGATCTGAAATAATTCTATTTTTAAAGTATAGAGAAGAAATAAACACTTTGTGCCTATTTGTTGATTAAAAAAAATTCATACACGAAGGGGGGAAGGTCACCCTGGATATACAATCTATCTCACTTAATAAAATTGGTCGGATTTACTCAGTTTTCAACGCCAGTCTCTCAAGGCTTGGATCTTCCAAAAGGAGACGCAATCCACCACTGTTGACCATTATGTGTATAGATAAATTATGGAACACACACACACACACACAGAGAGAGAGAGAGAGAGAGAGAGAGACGACACACACACACACACACACACACACACACACACACACACACACACACGGATGCAGGCACACAGCATGCAGGCACGTATGCACAGAAGCAAGCATGCATGCACTCTCGCACACAGACACAAATTTCAACCTCTTTTTTCATATCTATACTTGGTCTTTCTTTTCTTTTCCACGAGTGAAAAAGCTGCAAACTGCATTCCTTCTCCTTGCATAAAGATATTTAACACGTAACATAACTTCATTTGGCAGAAAGAGAAACGTGACAGAGAGAGTGAGATTTAGAGATAGCCAGACAGCCAGACAGAGGCGTTCTATCAAATAAAAAGCAACTCCACTTTCACGAATTGCCTCAACCTTTCCAGAATAAAGGCGACGACTGTCCTTGTCTCCTCCACGTCAGTGTGTCCATCTCTAATTCCCGCTGACGGCTCTGGACAGAGCAGAAAGCGTGTCCCTCTTTCACAACGTCCACATCTTTCTGTTAACGCACCGGCCGTTGTTCTGGTCATCTCCTCCACCCCCCTCCCTTGTTCCCCCAACGTCCAAGCAAGTCACCCTAAAATAGCAGTTATCGCTCCCAACAGTTTATCTGGCAGCCCGATCGATCTGGACGTCTCCTTACCTCTGACGTGTCCCCATGGTTATCCTTTTGCCAGCATCAGGAAAATATTCGCTGCAAGGAGTGGCATACAAATGATTTTCTGTGTATATGGCAAGGAAACATCGATGCGAATGAACTCATTCAATGTTGTCTTGTGGAGTTTTATGCCTCCATTCAATCCTGATCTGCATTTTTCAGATTTTAGGGACTTGTGTTTGGGGTGGGATGGGGTGTCTCTGTTCTGGACAGATGAACTGTATATGTACTGGTCCTAGTGCAGTAAATCTGTCTTGAGGTCTGGAGATGCAAAGCCTCACTGTTTCCCCTACAGAGAAGCACATCAGACCCAATGCACAGTTTTCTGTGCTGTCGAGTATTGAATATCAGACTGAGTAATGGTCTTGTTTATTGTGTTACAGGGTCAGCTGCTCCCACTCAGTAATGACGGTCAGACTAATTTTCTGTGTTGTTTCCTTCCTTTCATTTATTTGGCGTTGTTTTGTTTTGTTTGTTCGTTCCTTTGTTTTGTTTTGTTTATTTTAGTCTTGTGTTTGAGACCGTCATTATCTCTTTGCTTTATGAAACACCCACTCTTTTTGTGTCTTCAAAAATATATTTCTTAATGATTTCTTATGGTTAATGATATTAGGCCAAACGCATTGTGCTTGATAATTGTCGGTGTAAGCAAAGCCTAAGAAACTAGAGTTTCTAGTTGTATTCTTCAGAATATAAGTGTTGAAAAAAATAAAGGCTTGTAATATGAGTTATGTTGTAAGTATACATGTACTAATCGTTAACCTTCTACCACTCTCAAAAGAAAGGAATCTACCCTCAACTCTCTCTCTCTCTCTCTCTCTCTCTCTCTCTCTCTCTCTCACTCTCTCTCTCTCTCTCTCTCTCTCTTCTTCTTCCTCTCCTCCTCCTCCTCCTCCTCATCCTCATCATCAGAAATGTTGATCACATGTCCATTCAAAACATGCACCAAACCACCATGCAGCACATCGAACCATTTGAAGATTTGCTGACGTTAGTTAAGGAAAGCAAACCACATTGGAATGGCCCGATAACAAGACCCAATGGCCATGCTAAAAAGTACCCCAGGGGAAACTGATGATGGAGAGAGACGGAAGGGAAGAACCCCCCCCCCCCCCCAAACTGATTGATGACTGACAACATTGCAGAACAAACAGGGAATCCATTTCATGGACCCAGACCTTGGCACACTGCTGACAACGCACAAAGACCCGGATGAATGCGTTAAGGGAGATACAAAAAAAAAAAAAATTAAGCACCAATCAAAATAGCAAAATCATAATTGTCGAATCATTGAAAGCGATTTTTCAAGTTAGAGGAAATGCTTGGTTTAGTCATCTGTCTTTAACAGAAGCCGTAACGATAGAAAGAGAGACTTGTTTGAACGAAACTGTCAAGAAACGTGGCATCCATTCCTCCCTTGCTACAGCCATTGAGAACGTACGACTGCATTCAAAATTTTCTCCAAACAACTCGAAAACCATAACTATTTAAGAAAATGACAATAAGGAAACAGTACTGTCGCCAGAGAAAAAAGTCCCTCAGACACAAATTGATAGCAGATCAAAAAGTGAAGAAAAAAAAAGAGCATGGGGTATCTGAGAAAAAAAAATGCTTTACATCACGGCCATACAGTACACATTTTACAAAGTGTATCAGATTTCTTCTGGATCTACGAACCAGTTTTTAAGTGTGCACATGTATTGGCTAAACTCTTATCTATGTCCTAGATGTTCTGAGGATATGGCTTCCTACCTTTTATCTGTGTATGCGCATGCACATGTGTGTCGTGCATGAGGCAGGAAAACACTTGTTTTCCTTAGAGCTGATGGAGCACGAACAGATTATGAACTGTTTTAAGCACAGCAGTACTCTTTTGTTGATAAGGCAAAAACAGCATTCTACAATAGTCGCTTCCAGCACATGCATGGAAGTTTTTCGTACCATTTGTTACCTCATGGATAAAACTGTTGACCCAGTTCTGCCAACAGTCTATACTGTTCATAAAAAATGCAGTTGTTAGTACAAATTAGAAAGGGTGGAGTATTCAAAAGAAAATCGATCAGATGATTCTTCAGGTCCCGTCATTAAATATTAAATCAGGGTTGTTTTCTGGCACATGTCTGAATACAATATTTGCGTGCCTGCTACATCTTTCACATACCTAACCCAAAATGTTTTTAAAAACTAAAAAAAGCCATCAGTGTTTTCTTTCATTTTGGACCTGCTTAATGGAACTGACTTTTGCTTTCTGTCTATTTTGCTCTGTCTGTCACTCGTTTTAAAAAAATCAAGGCTGAAAATTCGTTTGTATTCAAAATGCTTCTTCTCTTCCTTCATTGACTTAGTTCAAATGATTTTATGCCATATCATTTTTACGTCTCCCGCCTCATTGTGAGAGAGCCCGTGGTGTGATCAAGTAGTGTGTGTGTGTGTGTGTGTGTGTGTGTGTGTGTGTGTGTGTGTGTGTGTGTGTGTGTGTGTACATGCGTGCGTGTGTGTGTGTGTCTGTGAAAATGCCCGTTCATAGGGTAGCAGTGTAAATGTCCAATTAAGTGAATGCGTATGAAGTCACTGGACACATTGCTGAGTGCATTGAAGAGAAACAACTCTACGTCTGTCGCATATACGCATGCGCGCGCGCGCACGCACACGCACACACACGCACGCGCACACGCACACGCACACGCACGCACACACACACACACACACACACACCTGACCATGTGATATGTTGATCATGCAAATAATCGCATCCAGGTAGCATACATTTTTACTAAAAAATAAGTGGTGAGGTGAAAATCTGGATGCCACAGAGCAGCGAGAGACAGACACAGAGAGAGAGAAAGGGGGGGGGGGGGATGGGTGGGAATGAGAGAATTTGAGTAAGAGAGACAGAGAGAGAGAGAGAGATTGCATTGCAAACAGAACTTTTCTCGGATGTAGGAAACCTAAAATGAAAATAAAAATGAATAAATCAAAACCTCCAGCTTACGAATCCTCCGAACCTTTACAGAAGAAAGGCAGGCCGTCCTTGTCTCCTTCACGCCAGTGTGTCCATCTCTAATTGCCGCGTATTACGGCCCTGGACAGAGCGTAAAGTGTATCTCCATTTCGCAATGTCCTGCACATTCTTCTAACACGCAGGCCGTTATGCTGGTCCGTCTCCTCCACCCCCTCCCTTGTTTCCCCACCCTATTTCTCACATGTCCACACAAGTGATCCCCGAGACACCCATTTACCGTGCTGTAACAGCTCTGTGTGACAGGTATTGTCGACTGTTTTCTTTTGAAGATGTCTCTTTCCCTCATTCTTTACACCTGTCACAGAAAGACAGGAGCTGCAAGAAATGCGTGTTAAAAGGGATGGATACTGATAGGACTGGGTTGTCGACTGCAGTATAAGGTTTCGCAAATGATGACACAAACCAACACGTGCGTACGTAGAGAAGCAACAAGACAAAGGTTAAGGCGGGCTGGGTCACAACGGGCAGAACAAGTGCGCACATAATCAAAGTCGCCCATAACTAGCAACCAATTCATTGACAGTGTGGTCGACTCTCCACTGGGTTTGCTAAATGATGGAAGCAAAATTTAAATTGCAGATGTTCCTTCTCAGAGAGCACTTGCCATAGACCTGTCCTTGATTTCTCTCCGGTTAGCTTTTGTTTGTACGTGGCAGACTTACACAGACGCTCTCTGAAGTTATCTGCCGATCATAATGACTGGCAATGAAACACACGACGTTCAAGCCTTACCAGAAGATGAATACCGAAAAATAATTTTAAATTTGCCGACTGGGATAAATTTAAAACATTTCTTTCGTACATAAATGTAGAGAATATTTGTGGGAGTGGAGAGGGTACGAACATTACGTATTCAATATTCTACAAACTGATACTTTGGGCTGCAAACAATTCCATTCCAAAACGTAATAAACAAAAAAATGTCATGTTGGTAATATGTAATGGACTAAAGATTTCGGAGAAGCTGTAGCTTTAAAGAAGATCAAGTACAAAGAATACATTAAAGACAAAAGTGAAGAAAATCACATAGAAATGAAAAGAGCAAAAGCACACTCTACCAGAGTTATTGCTAAAGCAAAGTAGTATACTGGTAATCGGTCTATGATAGAGAAGTTTCTCGCCATAAAGACTTTCAAAAGGTATGAAAATTGTTTTAAAGTTATGAAAAAAACGAACAAATCTTCCAAAATACCTCATTGATTTGGGAGAATAAGAAGTCCCCTACTTCACCCGAAAAAGCAGAAGCGATTGCTGAAATGTTTTTAAAGACAATGCGCTTAGAAAGTCTTCCACAAGAATGCAAACATCATCAGGAAAAGGGAAAAAAAAGCACAAAACTTTATGATACACCGGTTTCAAATAACGACCATTACACAAATCCACCCGTAACCATACAGGAGTTAACGGATGCTATCGCCGCAATAGGTAACAAAACGTCATCAGCCCGATTAAATGCTGTTTCAAATGAAATGCTAAAACATCTGCCAGAAATCATCTGATTTAAGTTATTCCAAAACATTTGGACGGGTGGTATTATGGTAGTTTGGAAAACATGTCACAAACATTAATAATTACCGGCCCATAGCTCTGACTCCTCATGTTACTAAACTTATTGAAACACATTATATTAAATAGGCTTATCTATTTTTGTGACAAAAATGATATAATACCCAGTAATCAAGCAGGCTTTAGGAAAGGAAGATCAGTCATTGATCATGTCAAACTGACAACGCAAGTAAAGTATTAATTTGCTAGATGAAAGAGCGTTCTAGCCACATTCTTTGCTATTAACAAAAGCATTTGATAGTGTGTGTCGTGCTAAATTGTTATGTAAATCAAATACAATTGGTTGTTTTTACAGTTACATCAAAGAATTTCTATTGGAAAAAAGTTTACAAGTCTGAGTAGAAAATACTGTTCCAGTGCTAAATCATTGGGAATGGGCATTCCTCAAGGTTCTGTTATAGCACCTGTGTTATTCAATGTTCTGCTGTGTGACTACCCAAAACACATTACTAAAAATGCTACAGTTGTGCAGTAAGGCAATGGCCCGTGCAAGTGGATAAATGCTTGCATAAGAAAAATACACCAAAATGATCAATAAATTACTATAGAAAACTCTATCGGCCGGAGCTCGATAACCTAAGCAGGAACTTATTTGTAAATGATCTGAAACGTTCTCACGAAAAAACATATATGGTTTTATTTAACATGGAAGGTGTTTCCATTGATTTGCCATCTTTGAAGCTTCATGGGATAAAACCTGAGTACGTACAGTTGGTAAAATTCTTAGGTGTGTATTTCACATCATAGCTAAAGTGAAATTTCCACATTGATTATCTCTTAAACAACGCAAGAAAGACGTTACATTTTCTTAATATATTGAGCAAACAAAGCCAGTGTCAGGATGTGAAAACTTTGAAGTACTTAATAATATCATCAGTTCGTTCTAAGTTTTCATATGCTTAAGAGGCTTTCTTAAGTGTGCCCTAACATTTGTTACGAAAATTGCAAAGTGTTGATAGTAAAGCCTTTAAAGTATGCCTTGGAGTCCCAGTGCATGCATCTACTATTGGAACATACAGAGAAATCGATGTTTTGCCATTAAATGAATGCAAGAAATTCACCGTCTCAAAATATGTTATGAAATGTTCGACCATGGAAGGTGTGAATGAAAAAGAAATGTATACAAGTCCAGAGTCCAAAGGGAGCAAAAATGATATCCTAACTATCCGCCAGTGGTTCCTATACTGCATGCTTGTTAAAGGAAACTAATGTGAATATTGAATCATTGACAAAGTCGTCGTGTGAATGAATAAGAAATGTATACAAGTCCAGAGTCCAAAGGGAGCAAAAATGATACCCTAACTATCCGCCAGTGGTTCCTATACTGCATGCTTGTTGAAGGAAACTAATGTGAATATTGAATCATTGGCAAAGTCGTCTTCTAAAGATACCATTCCAATCTGGGAAAGAAACGGGGCGAATTTCGGCGTTGATTACACTTATGCGAAAAAAGCTATGAACCTTGCATCTTATCATATTCAGCAAATATGTAATCGAAAAACAAATATCACAACCATCTTACAATGTTTACAGATGGCTCACTGACAAGAAAATAAAGCACCCGGGTCTGCTTTTGTTGTTCCATCACTGAAAGTAGAACAATTACATTTTGCCGGAAAATATTGATCTATATTTGTTGCTGAAATGATAATTATATTAACTACGTTGACATATGTAATTGACATACCAGTCAATCTTTAAAGTGCTGTTCTTGCGTAGATTCCATGCCAGTATTACAATCCATTAAATCTTGCAAATCGAATTAAGATAATTTCATTTTAAAGGAAATTTGTCATTTAATTCATAACTTGATATGTACAGGAACTTAACAATTTTTTTTCATTCCTTAACACTGTGGAATTGTGGGTAATGAACTCGCCTACAGGTGTGCGAGAAAAAGGTACCAGAAATGAAACGTGTGCACAACAATTGTCTGTACCTTTCACTATACAGGAGAGTCATCGAGTGTTGAGACAAATGGCTTGGGACCGTTTTAGGAATATCAAAACCTTAGTTCTCATGTTAAAACACAAATTAGTCAGCCTTTCAGTACTGAGTATGTCAAAAGCGTCCAGCATCTGCCATTGCGTAACAGGCATCAATACAGTAATTTCGTGTCAACATTTTATCGACTAAAACTAGATGCTCTCAGAACTAAATATAATGCTTCAAGAAAATGTATATGTGACGAAACAAGCTGATCAAGACGTCATATTTTGTTTGAATATGTCCCTCTTAGGGCACACTGACATGTTTATCAGGCGTGTGTGTAGCTGCCGGGTTTTTTTTTTTCTTTGTTTGTTTGTTTTGTACTAATCTTGCTTTTAAAGTTATCGTTTGTTGATGTATATCGTCCGGTTAGGTATTTATTTTCATATGATGCTGGCGGTCTTTTTGTGATTATATGTACATACTCACACCTGCACACACATACACAAACGCATGTAGGCACGCACACTCGCATGCACGCATGAAAGCACACACGCACTCTCTCTCTCTCTCTCTCTCTCTCTCTCTCTCTCTCATTCTCTCTCCTCTCTCTCTTTCTCCCTGTCTCTGTCTCTCCTCTCTCTCTCTCTCATTCTCTCTCCTCTCTCACTTTCTCCCTGTCTCTGTCTCTCCTCTCTCTCTCTCTCTCTCTCTCTCTCTCTCTCTCTCTCTCTCTCTCTCTCTCTCTCTCGTCGAAGATCACACGGTTTCGTGAAAAGACGTAAAATGAAAGTGTTACTGCTACTAACAAAGTCACGATTACAAAAACGTAACGAACTGAAGAAATTAATCTTGCAATTAAGAAGGAAAAAGAGACGGGTTACAAACCTATGCACACTTGCTCCGTCAAACCCACCCCACTCATTCCCTAGTCTCACATGGCTCCAACTGGGTGTGGAATTTCCCAGAGGTGGCAATGGTGACTGTTGACACGGGGCACGAAAAAGACGACATTTGGTGGAAAGGGAAAGGGAAACCATGTCCAGAATATTTGAGTTTTATCCTGTCTCTCATTTTCTCGTTCTGTGTTCCCTATTTTGGCAGGTTTCGGTGCAAGGAGGGTTTCCTTCTGTCCTCATACATCAATCACACCCACAGTGACATTTTGTGGTTTCCATGCAAAGCAAATAGATGCCAGAAGATGAGGACGTGCTTTTGATCAGTTTGTTGATAGCTTTGAGTGTGTGTGTGTGTGTGTGTGTGTGTGTGTGTGTGTGTGTGTGTGTGTGTGTGTGCGCGCGCGTGCGCATGCGTGAGTATGTGTATGTGTGCGTGCGTGCGTGCGTGCGTGGACGCGGATTTGTGTGTGTATGTGTGTGTGTGTGTGTGTGTGTGTGTGTGTGTGTGTGTGTGTGTGTGTGTGTGTGCAAGGAGTTCTGAACCTGTCTTTTGAATGAAGAGATCATAAATGACCAGAACCATTCCAGTAGCCACCTCTCCTACTCCCAACCAGTGTCTCATCCGCTACCTCATCCCCACCGATAGCACGGACAGGGTGCCATAGTCGTATCCCTTCCCCCAATTATAAGAGAGTTTATCAAGTTTTTTAACAAATAAGCCCATGGGGGAAATATCTTTGAAATCGACTGTCGCCCTTTTAGATTAAAGCCATGTGTGGGTTTTTGTTTTTTTTATTTTAACAAAAGTGTTTGTAGACCAATATGCAGAATGTGCGGATAAAATCAAAGGACTGTTTTAGTGTGCACAGTTTCTTACACTTCGGCTAGTGGAACAGCGTACTGCTAGAGTTTATGGAATAAAGCTAGGCTCTTTTTTCTTTTTCTTGATTCTCCTCCTCCTCGTCCTCCTCCTCCTCGTCCTCCTCCTCCTTGTTCTTCTTCTCCTACTTCTTCCTCCTCCTGCTCTTCCTTCGTCTCCTTCTCTCTTAACTTTGTAGGGAGTCACTGGCTCACCACACTAAAGAGCAGTTCCCCAGTTTTCCTCCAGTTCTGTTGGTTGTGTGCCAACGCTCGAGTTTCGGCAAATGTTTCCCTGTCCATTCTACAGTGTTGTCAGACTATGTTCCCCCCCCCCTCCCCCTTCCCCTCCCCTCCCCTCTCCCCCCTCCCCTCCCCCCGCCCCACCCCCTCCCTCCCTGCCGTCTACTTCCGTCTCCCTCCCTCGACAGTTCCCTGGAGGATTGTTTTTAGCACGACCATGTGTGTCGTTTACATGGCCATTCCAACACAGTTTTATTTTCCTAACTGATATCACATCATATGGTCCGATGTGCTGCTGATGATTCGACGCACTTGTTCATTGCTAATATATCAGTATATCTGATCTTTGGTTTCTTGCGGTAACGGCTCATTTCTATGGCTTGGATTCTCTTACGAGATCCACCATGAGGGTCTATGTGTCGTATGCATACAGGAATATTGAATATACCGGTGCCTACATCAGCCTGATTTTGCGCTTCACGGAGATGGTATTCTCCTTCCATACTGGGTGGAGTCTGAACAACGCTTGTGGTGTCTTTGCTGCCCTTAGGAGATTTCTGGAGGCTCCCCGTTGCTAGTGATGGATCCCCAGGTTAGGGGACTGTTGCGCAGCTCCTCGTTTCCATCCATGGACAGTTACATCAGGAGTGAAGCTGATGTTGTGGCCTGTCATGAACTTGATGTCCATGTCATCGGTTGTTGATGTTTCATCCGGTCTTTGAACAGGCCTAGTGGGTTCTTTTTTCACCGCCTGCCAGGTCACGAATTTCATCTGCGAATTGAAGGTTTATGAGAGTTCTTCCTTCAGTGCTAACTGTGCTGATATGATCTCCAAATGCATCACTCATCTGTGTGTGTGTGTGTGTGTGTGTGTGTGGTGTGTGTGTGTGTGTGTGCGTGCGTGCGTGCGTGCGCGCGCGTGTGTGTGAGCACGCGCACGCTCCTACAACACAGAGATATATAGACTAGGTACACACAATGGTATAAAAGTAGACACTTTGATACTCAGGCAGACAGGTTAAAAACTAGGTTAAAAACTACGGCATACAGGTAAATAACAATGACGCTGTTTCTATGACAAACTAGTAAACCGTACAGTATGCAAATAAACAGTTTCACTGTGACACACAAATATACACTTTGGCATACAGGTAAATAACGTCACTGTGACAGACGTGTAAAGACTGTGCCACATCTAAGCACTATCACCATGACAAATGTGGAAAGAATGCGCCGTGCCCAAAACTATCACTATGACACACAAATAATCATTATGGCTCAGAGGTTAACACTCTTGCACACAGGTAAACACAATTTTGTAGTTTTCGTTGTGTGAACAGTCCATTCATCAGAGCAAAATGGTCAATGATTCCGATTCGTTATTTGCAGTGCGTCACGGCTGCAATATACGTATGTCTTATTGGCGTCAGGATTTTTACTTCTTTTTTTTTTAATTTGAGTTGGCAAGAGCGTACGCTGTAGTGACCAGGTGACAGGCGTGCCAATACACCTACGTGTTCTGACTGGACATCAGAATTTCCGTTTCCTAGAAAGGCGATTTAGCAGGCAGTTGGTGAAGATCAACCGTTTGATAACCAGCTAAAACAAAAATCTGTAGAGCCAAGACGTCATTGAGGACAGTTGATATTGAGATGTTGTGAGCATCGTTGAGTGACAATTCAACAGAGGATCAGAGGTTGATTTATTCATGGGTTTGGTGGATTCCATTGGACAGATGGAAGCCTCTACAGCCTGTGGTTGGTGACAGTTGATTTACCCATCACCAGGTCCATTGCCAGGGACTCAAGGGACGCCTAACGGCTGTGGGTTGGTGACAACGTGTGTGCTTGCCATCAGGTGCGCTTCAGGAACGGCAGCACTTGCCACGGTGCCCGTTGTTTTCTTTTCTTTTTTAGGATCCATCCTTGTCTTCATAACGTGACTTGTATTTCCCCTCCATTGAATTTATCTCAAGCATTATTTATCAAAAGATCTAATAGGTGCAAGAACTAAGTGAAGTTGAAGTTTGGTTTCAGATGTGTTAAGATCCAGCAAGTCTGCTGAAGTGTATTGAACTTAGACGCTATGCAGATATCCACGTTGTGAAACTCTTATGAAGAACTATAAAGTCTATACTAATGACCAGAGGTGTTTGCTGTCACGTCTGTTGTAAAACCCCGTAAGGTAGGACACTCCTCAGCATTGTGATAATGGACGTGCGTTTTGTATGCTGTTGGCCCAGTCTCTGTCTACTTATGTATGGTCTGTTTGTTGACATGTGTTCCATGCATTTATGATTATACATGATGCTAATGAGTATGATATGGAAGATGTGTGAAAAAAAATCAAATAATGACAATATTCAGAAAGGAGATTTAGTCACGTCATAAACGTCTGGAAAACTGACAGTTACATTAGAAATAATGCTCCTGAGAGCGTCTGAATTCGTGATGATTTTCATAAATGATTTATATATACATATAAATTGAAGTAGAACTGGGCTTTTCTGCAAGCCAAATTGTATTGATGATATAAATGAAGAGGAAGAAGAAGGAAAGTCGAGTTTTAATGCGCCTGCGTGCTTATATGTGAATGGTCGTGTGCGAATAAGTAATGAACATGGACGAGATCATGTACATTTAGTTTAGGGTCAGTGATACTGTAAATTGTAGACAGGAACATGGATGTTATTTGTAAGGTAATTAGTTATCACACATCCACGAGGCCCGTCGGAACAGGAGTTCCAGTTTTGTTCCAGACTTTCCATCGTAGCCTATGGTATCAGGCGGTGAAGTTTGTAGAGCATCAGCAGGAGGTGAATGACAGAGAAATGCCACATGCAGAAGTGTTGAGCGCATCAAAAAGAAAAAAAAAGAGATATGAGCTACTCTCAAAAAGAAAAAAGAGATATGAACTACTCTCAAAAAGAAAAACAATGCCTGACCTTGTCTGTCATCAGCTCCATATGATTGCTTGAACGCGTTGTGAGTATACGTATGTTTATCGTTGAGGAACTGTTGTGAGAATAGTAAGTTTCAAAAACTTCTTTCATAACATGTTGTAATTTGAAGAGGACGGAAGCAAGAGAGGATGCAAGTTCAAGATAAAAATGCCAAAAGAAAAGGAAATCCCTATACAAAAATACTGTAACACATAACATCTGGTAAAAATCCCTATTCTTGACAACAGTCAATAGGACACACAAGTAAACACTATGATATATCGCACAAGTAAACATAACTGAACATAGGTGAACACTGTCAGTAGGACACAAGTAACACTTTCACTATGACACACATGTAAACACTGTCGTTAGGACACATAAGTAAACACTGTCAGTGTACTAGTATGGCAGCCAGGTACGCAGTACGGCCCACGGGTATACGCCGACATTACGATACTCGAGCAGACACTACGGACCACAGATATACATTATAGCCCACAGGTATGCAGTGACATTACGACATTCAAGTAAACACCGTGGTCCACATGTGTATACTAACATGACGACATTCAAATGGGCATGTGGCCCACAAGTAGACACAAACATTGTTGTGTTCAGATAGATACTGTGGCTCACGGGTAGGCTACGCTCTAACATTACGAAAGTTAAGCAGGCACTATAGCCCACAGATGTACACTAACATTACAACATTTAAGTAGACACTTTGGGCCACTGGTAGAGGCACTAGCATTCTAACATTCCAGTGGGTACTGTGGCCCATATGTATACGCCAGCGTTGTGGCACCCAAGTAGACACTGTAGCGCACAGGTATACACTAACATGACGACATTCAAGTACACACCATGGCCCAAAGAAAACACTGAACTTATGACATTCACATAGACATTATGGCGCACAGTATACACTAACATTACAACATTCAAGTATACGCCGTGGCCTACAAACATACACCAACATTACGACATTCGAGTGGACAAGCGTACATACTAACCTTATCACATTCGAATGGAAACTAGGGCCGACATCTATACACTAACATTACGACATTCACGTAGACATTATGTGCCACATGTATACACTAACATTATGATATTCAAGTAGACACTGTGGCCCACAGATTTATAGTAACATTACGATATTCAAGTAGACACTATGACCTACAGGTATATGATAAGATTATGACATCCAAGTAGACACTATGTCCTACAGATATACAGTAACGTTACGACATTAAAGTAGACACTATGTCTTACAGGTATACAGTAACATTACGACATTAAAGTAGGCACTATGTCCTACAGGTATACAGTAACATTACGACATTAAAGTAGACACTATGTCCTACAGGTATACAGTAACATTACGACATTAAAGTAGACAGTGTGTCCTACCGGTATATAGTAACATTGCAACATTAAAGTAGACGTTATGTCTCACAGGTATACAGTAACATTACGACAATAAAATAGACACTATGTCCTACAGGTATACAGTAATATTACGACAATAAAGTAGACACTATGTCCTACAGGTATACAGCAACATTACGACATTAAAGTAGACACTGTGGCCCACAGGTTTACAGTAACATTGCAACATTAAAGTAGACACTATGTCTTACAGGTATACAGTAATATTACGACATTAAAGTAGACACTATGTCCTACAGGTATACAGCAACATTACGACATTCAAGAAGACACTGTGGCCCACAGGTATACACTAAAATTATGACATCAAAGAGGACCCTATGGCCCACACATTTACAATCACATTACGACATTCAAGGAGACACTGTGGCCCACAGGTATACACTAACATTATGACATCGAAGAGGACACCATACTCCACACATTTACAATAACATTACGACATGCAAGCAAACACTGCATCCCGAAAGTGTACACAAACATTAGGACGGTGATGAGGGTGGGACAGAGTGGGGGATGGGTTAGCCAATTTTCAGAGCGTGTTGTGTGTGAGTTGGAGGGGAGGGAGTGGGGGTGTGTAGGTGGAGGCTTTAACGGTCAACAACTTTTTGAGGTTGAATAGGACATGCTAGGGTGTTTATTAGCATGACGTCAAGACTGTCCCGTTTTCGCACAAGCTTGTAGTATTGCTATTGCGCTGTTTTCTTCCTTGTTTGTTTGTTTGTTTGTTTGTTTGTTTGTTTGTTTGTTTCATGGGTCTTCAGGTAGCCAGGGTGGGTAAGAGGGAGAAGGGGAGACTAGAAGTCATGGAATCCCCTGCCACTTCTTCCTCTCCCTCCTTCCCCCCCCCCCCCCCCCCCCCGCCCCGCCCCTCTCCCGTCCCTTTCCCATCCCATCATTAAATCCTGCTGAAGTCGTTAACTACTTAACATACATTGTTCTCACAGAACACGCCATGGTCTATCCTGTTCCACACTGTGTGAAGTCACTCTGGCTGTGTGTCCCGTCACCCACTTACAGCTCCAACTAAACACACTTAAAAGGAAAATTACTGTTCCGCCAAACGAAACAGAGACAAACAAATCACAAAACAAACACGACGCGTTTCGACCTCTTAAGTCTTCTTTAGGTAAGACGAACAACACTGAAAACAGTTTTTTTTTTTTTTAATTTAAAAAAAATAAAAAAAACTCTTATCTCCTCAAATTGGGGCCAAAATGGATGTGGAGTGAAAACCTCCATATCTATTTTGCGCCCAATTTTGCATTCCGCGTGCATAATTGTTTGCCCCACTGTAATTGTTTGTTCGTTTTCACCGAGTTGAATGGTGTTTGTCTTGCTCAAAGAAGACCGAATGTCGAAACGTGTCGTGTTTTGCCTTGTACTTTCTCTTTCGTTCGATGGAACAGTATTTTTTTTTCTTTTAAGTTTTGTTCAGTGTTCGCCTGCAGCCACCTCACTCTGCGTCCAAGTAAAGAATAAACAAGTAGGGTAACTTGCTGAGTTACGCTACTTGTTTGTTGTTTACTGTTCCCTGCCTCGTTTTATTTTCAACTTCCAACTAAAGAGTCTGAACTCCAGAGGCAAGCAGCATAGTCAAAAGGAAACAGAAAAATGGAGAACAATGAAAAGAAATAGAAAGAAAGAAAACGAGAAAAGAAAATGTGCATCACCAAATCGGTCAGAAGAAAACCAGTGATGCCCGTGTCTCCGTCAAATCAAATCTCCAGTCACTAGCATCCTGCCCCAGCTTTCTTCAACTCCTCCCACTTCCCCACCTTCTTCAGACAACTTGATATACGCCCCTCTTCCTTGCAGGCTCCAGACAAGACATAAAAATAATTTCCTTTCGCCAAACCTGACCGATTTGGTTCACGTTCGGGTAAGGGAACGTGGTGGATAACATCATCTCCTCCCTCGTCCTCCTCCTCCTCCTCCTCCTCCTCCTTCTCCTTCTTCTTCTTCTTCTTCTCCTTCTCCTTCACCTCCTCCTCTTCCTCTTATTCTTCTCGTTTCCTTTCCCAAACAGTCCGTACAGACGCGTCTGTAGAAATGCTATGGGTGGTTGTACCAATCATTCCGACCATACCGCCCCCACCCCCACCCCACCCCCTCCCCACCCCTACCCCCCACTCCCTGCCATTCCTTCCCTCCCTGCACATACTTGGAATGAGATCTCTGACTCATCTAAATTGGAGGAGTGAAACCTTTTAAATGAAAAGAGGTATCTGACCTGACGTAAATGGGAGGAGTGTAGCCTTTAAAACTTGGATATAAAGTATCTGCCTCACGAATGTGGGAGGAGTGTGCTCTTTAATGTGGATGAGGTATCTGACACATGTTGTTAAAAGTGTAGCCGTTGCTTGGGATGAGTGTCTCTCTCATTAAATGTGAGAAGAGTGTACCCTTTGATTGAGGCGAGATATCTCACTCATGTTGTTAGAGGTGTACTAATGACTTTTCGAGAGCAGGTGACCACACTGGCAGGACCACCGGAAGCCCTCTTGGCTACGGTCATGAGAAGAAAGTTGGTGTGGTTTGGCCATGTGACACGACACGACACGACTCGCTGGCAAAGACAATCCTCCAAGGCACCCTTGAAGGAGAAAGGCGCAGAGGCAGGCAGAGAAAGAGCTGGTCGGAGAACGTGACAGAATGGACAAACTTCAGACTGACCGAACTCGTGCGAGAAGCAGAGGACAGGCCGCGATGGAGAAGAAAATCGACGGCTTTCAGTGGAAAGAGATCTCTGCGTCATATAGGTAGCAGAGATGTTACTCTTGAATTAGGGTGAGGTATCTGCCTCATATCGGTGGCAGGAGTGAAGACCTTTGCCTGGGAGGAGGTATTTGTCCATGTAGGTAGCTGGAATGTGGCTCTTTAACTGGATGAAGCATCTGCCTCATGTATGTGGCGGGAGTGTAGCCTTTAAGTTAAATGATGTATCTGCGTGATATACGTGGCAGGAGTGTAGCCCTTAAAGTGGGATGAGGAATCTACCTCATATATGTGGCAGAGCGTAGCCCTGGAAGGGGATGAGGTATCTGTCTCGTGTAGGTGGTAGGAGTGTAGCCCGTTAAGCAGGATGAGATATCTGACTTCTATATGACTTGAGAAAAGCATTCCAAATAAGAGGGCTTTCCTACAAATCTGGTAAACTAGACTGGGACTGCTGGAATGATTTTGAAATGCCGGACATCAAATAGAAACAGAAGATGACTTGAGAAGTTGATATTTCCTGAAGTTTGGAAAGCTAGTACAGACCAATGCATCTCAGGACAGAAAAGTTTCCCAGGAAGATTTGAAGTCTATTCTTTTTCAAACAGATTCCAATAAGATTTGTAAACAATGCTTGAAAACGCTCAAGTTCTTAAGACTTGTAGATAAGACAGGTAGTTTTCTCTTTATTTTTTTAATCTGTTTAGTGATTTGTCGGTGATGGGATTTTTACAGTGCAAGATGTTATGCATGCGTTGACACATTGAACCTCGGTTTATAGTCACATTCGAAGGACTCTTTTGGGAAATGGAGTCAGAAAGAATTTAACCCCGAGGGAAAAAAATCTTCCTCTACCGAAACGGCCCAGTGAAGACTCGAACCTACACCCCCAGGATCGCCAGATCACGTGCCCTGCGCTCTACCGACCGAACTATTCCGGCCTGTTTTGTCCGTCCTGACGCCAGCATGTGTCACAGAGCGAGAAGGTTGTAACAGATTAAATAGCTTTTGTTCTCCCGCTTAAGACCCAGGAAACCTCTCTCTCTCTCTCTCTCTCTCTCTCTCTCTCTCTCTCTCTCCGAAATTCATCTTGGCAAGCAATCCTTCAATTGTCCTACGGGATGTCGGTATTGTTTACTCCGTCTCCCCCGAAAAGATCTACCAGCCGAACATTTACAGAACCACTCCTCCAATACGACGACAGCGCCAAGAACGATGCTAGTTGTCAACACTAGATTTACTGTCCGACACTTACCAAACGCTTCGTGTCTCAAAAGACATACAAACGAAACTTCATTATACGCACAATAATGTACATGAAGTGGACAAGGAATTGTGTGCACTAAATCAGGGCTGTTCCTGAGGCTTCTTTAAGCAGGGTGGACACTAACATAGAGAGGATGTCCCCACACCAGCTAATCCTACTTGTATGACATGTATCTATAACCTGTATATTGATAACCCGGACGTTTCACCCCTCGTGGGGCTGCACACCAAAAATTAATGCGCCAAGGCCTTGCTTAAAGAGTTGACTATCTATAGACTAGCGCAATTAGATCGTTTTGAGAATTGTATTTGATTATCCTCGATTTCTTTCACATGGCCATCATGCTACAAGCCAGGTGTTGCCAAGCAGACAGATTAAAATCAAAGGCGTGGGACTATATTGGGGGAGAGCACTTGGCGCAAAGATAGAGTCATGGGTGAGTGCGAAGGCCTGAAATGTGACGTCAGCTAAGGGGAAGGCGATGTATTTGAAGACTGTGAATGATGTCATCGGTTGAAATCCAGGGGGAAAAGCAAGTGAAATGGTTGGGGCTGATCAATCATCAAATGCTGGCTTAAACTTATGCTATGGTGACTTAGAGCAAAATCCTAACTATGGTGTGTGGCCACACAGCCTCCATGGACACATGACTAAAGCTTACTGGCTACACGCCACAATTACCACCATTTTCCTTAGCCAGCTGTCTCACCACATCCTATCATCCCCCCTAACCCCTTATTTCACAGCCTCCCTCCTCTCCTCCCAAGCACCCCTTTCACCTCTTCCTTCGCTCTCCACCACAGCTCTCCCAACCCCCATCCCCACTGCATCCCTTCACGTTCTTTCATGATCTGGGGCCGTACTTACATGTCGTCGGTAACGGGGAAGTGACTTACTACCTCGTTGTAAGCTCGAAGGTCCGTTACTTGCAGAACCATATGTCGAGAGTAACCTTTAACCTCGTGGTTTGCAGTGGGTGAGGGGTGGGTAACGTACAACGAGGATAGGGCATGAGTTCGCCCTGGGTTAGATCAAAACAAAGCCATTGGACACGTTCAATGATCACGAACTTCACGCAAAGTTAAGATTTCGTCGTCACAACATCTTCCAGCTGACAGACACTCTCGGAGAAGACACTGAATTTGATTTGCACAGACTGCGACACGGAACTCGGCCCCCTGCTCTACAAGTGTGTCTGTAGCTCCCAAGTTCGTCTGCTACGATAGTTGGCTTAGCACTTGGTGTGAGTGTGCGGGGGGGGGGGGGGGGGGGGGGGGTAGGCTTAATCTGTCTTCGTGCCTGTGTGTGTCACTGTTACTTTGTGTCAGTGTGTGTATGTGTGTGTGCGTGTGAGTGTGACTTCATCATGTTTATGGCCTTCTAATAGTTTTATCAAATTTGTTTTAGTTCAGCTGCTTTTTCAGTCTTTGTGTGTGTGTGTGTGTGTGTCAGCGTGTTTGTGGGCATGCGCAGAAGGTTGGCGGTTATTCAAGACATGCGCAGAAGAAGGGAATCCCTCTTTTTATCTGACCTTCACCCTTCACTTTCTAGATACTTCGTAGGTAGAAACCGAGACAAAACCCAGAGGATATAGGTATGGAAGTAGAATGCGCTGAACCCACAGGGTTTGTACCCAGGAGTTAATCTCGTTGTAGAAGCAAGTTTACCGACGACATATAAGTACGGCCCCTGGTGTCTCGCCCACACCCATCATCCTTTCAGAAACCAATCCCAAACATCAGAAAATACTCTATATTTATGTCACACAATAAAAATGCTCTCTCCCTCTCTCTCTCTCTGAAAGTCCATCCGGTCACTCAACTGACATCACATTTTTATCCATACGTCGTATAATGACTATTGTAGGCAGGCTTTTGTTTCGCGTGAGGAGGAGTGAACATTTTTTAAAGGAAAATAGGCATGTGTCCGCGCTCTCTCTGTTTCAATAGATAGATCGGGAGAGAGAGAAACGTACATAGGCAGACAGACAAATGGTTAGGTACATGCTTCGTTTAAGCAAAAACGGTGGTGTGTGTGTGTGTGTGTTTCGGAGCGGCGTGGACAAACGGGAGAAAACGGAGAAATAAGTGCGTAAGCGTTGGTATGTATAAGGCTGTGGGCGCGTATGTCTATGAGCGCGCGTGTACATGAGTATGTGCCAAAGCGCACACATGTGTGCACGTATGTATTTGCCCACGTGGTCGCGTATGTGCACTTACACATACTTATCACTGAAATCATTCACAAGCAGCGTATTAGAACCATCGTTACCCACCTTGAGAAAAGAATCATTCTTACAACCTAATCCGAGGTTTTGTATTCGCCAGATCGGACTCTTTAGGAAGACACGGCTGGATGAGTCAGGTTTTCCTTGGCATCAAATGGAGATATACCCCAGTGGTATATTCTGTGGTATTCTCACCACCAAGGGTTCAACAACAGAATCCAACAATACCCCCAAAGCAGCCAGCAAAGGGTAGAGAAGGAACACGAAAAGAAAGTTGGTAAGGAAATAAGTCGCTGAAAAACTAAAACCGTTATGTAAACAGTATGAATGGGGGGGGGGGGGGGATAATCTTTCAGCTTATGCTTGAGGATCCATTCCAGGATGCAAGGGAGATCAAAAGGTGTCAACAGCCAAAATGATCAGCTCTGCTGTTTAATAACGCAAGCATTGTCAGTCACGTAAATGCTGACAGCAGCCAAGAAATATATAGAACACACACGCACACACACACACACTCTCTCTCTCACACACTACACACACACACACACACACACACACACACACACACACACACACACACACACACATGCACGCACTCTCCCCTCTCTCTCACACACACACACACACACACACACACACACACACACACACAGATAGATATAGATATATAGATATACATATGTACATATATATAAATATACATATAGTGTGTGTGCATAGATTGATAGATAGATAGATATTTGTGTCTGGCTCTAGGTCTGGGTGTACATGGGGAGAGGTGGAGGGGGGGGGGAGAAGACAATACAAAAAGCGCACAGATGTGTCTACAGAGATTGTGAACATATCATGTCAGGCAAGCGCCGAGTCCACAGTAAGGTGTTTCTCAGAAGCCCAGCGCTTTCCCACTTCCCCGTTCCCTCTAAGTGAACACACACCACCACGGTCACAAAGGGACAGACACCATCATCATGTCTCTTCACCACGTCGCCTATGATGTGCACTGCCTGTTAAACGTTCTTGCTGTGTCCACTGGCTCAGGCCCCCAATCCCCTTCCTGGAGAGGACAGAGGTGAGGCCAGTGACTAGAGCTGAGGGGGGGGGGGGGGGGGGGGAGGAGAGGGGGGGAGGCGGGGTGGCTAGGTGCTGAATCATGATGATTTGTCACCAGTCACCTCCCCTGAGGCTCCGCTTGTCTACAGCCTTGTCCATGATGGAAGAGATTTTTAACAGGGAAGAGTTTTTTTTGTTGTTGTTGTTGTTTTTTAACCTTTCTCTTTGCTCATGTTATCGTTTGGTGGTAGGTTGTCAGTTTCTACTGAGATTAGTTTTTGCGCTCTCTCTGTCTATCTATCTGTCTGCCTGTTTGTCTATCTCTCTCTCTCTCTCTCTCTCTCTCTCTCTCTCTCTCTCTCTCTCTCTCTCTCTCACTCTCTCTTCTAGCTCTCTCTCTCTTTCTCTCTCTCTCTCTCTCTCCCCTTTCTTTTACTATATATATATATACATACATATGTGTGTGTGTGTGTGTGTGTGTGTGGTGTGTGTGTGTGTGTGTGTGTGTGTACACATGTATGTGTGTGCCTGCGGGGTCAAGTAAACCTGTGTGTATGTGTGCAAATATATATATATATATATATATATAGTAGGAAGATGATGTGTATATAGACATATATATATATATAGAGAGAGAGAGAGAGAGAGAGAGACGGAGAGAGATATATAAGTGTGTATCTGTGTCTGTGTGTACGGGTGGGGGAGGAGGAGCGGACAATACAAAGAGCGTGCAGATGTGTCTACAGGGAGTATAGACATATCGTGCCAGGCAAGCGCTGCTGAGTCCCATGTAAGGTGTTTCCTGGGGTGGTGCCACGTCACGTGAAACATATCATTCCTTTCGGCGGTGTTAACACACACAATGATTGGAGTGGTGTCGCGTCCACCCAATTACATTACTCCTTTTGGCAGTGTCATCGCCCATAGTACTAGGGGTGGTGTCACGTCACATCTCATACATGATTTCCTTTGGCAGTGTTATCACAGACAATACTTAAGGTGGTGTCACGTCACATCTAATACATGATTTCCTTTGGCAGTGTTATCACAGACAATTACTTAAGGTGGTGTCACGTCACATCTAATACATGATTTCCTTTGGCAGTGTTATCACACGCAATACTTGATGTGGTGTCACGTCACATCAAACACATGAATTCCTTTTGGCAGTGTTATCACACACAATACTTGATGTGGTGTCACGTCACATCAAACACATCATTCCTTTTGGCAGTGTTATCACGCACAATACTTGATGTGGTGTCACGTCACATCAAACACATGATTTCCTTTTGGCAGTGTTATCACACACAATACTTGATGTGGTGTCACGTCACATCAAACACATGAATTCCTTTGGCAGTGTTATCACACACAATACTTGATGTGGTGTCACGTCACATCAAACACATCATTCCTTTTGGCGGTGTTATCGCACACAATACTTGATGTGGTGTCACGTCACATCAAACACATGAATTCCATTTGGCAGTGTTATCACACACAATACTTGGGGTGGTGTCACGTCACATCAAACACATGAATTCCTTTTGGCAGTGTTATCACACACAATACTTGGGGTGGTGTCACGTCACGCCAGGCACATCACTCCTTTCGCCAGTGTCACTGTACACATACGGTTTGGGTGGTGGCATGTCTCACTAAACACCATAACTCTTTGCAGTGGTGTTACACTACACAAAACACATAACTCCCTGGTGTGGTATGAAATAACACAAAACACATAACTCCTTTGGATGGTGCCACGTGGCACAAAACATGTAAATCCTTTGGATGGTGCCACGTGGCACAAAACATGTAAATCCTTTGGATGGTGCCACGTGGCACAAAACATGTAAATCCTTTGGATGGTGCCACGTGGCACAAAACATGTAAATCCTTTGCTCGTGTATCACATTACACTAAAACCATTACTCCTTCGTTCAAATTAATGTCGGGAGAGAAAGGGATGTGAAGGGATAGCTTGGGAGGGGGAGGGGGATGGAGGGGGGGGGGGGGGACTCATGGTGACCTGCTTAAAATAGCTCTGTGTGGGTTGCTGGGGCCGGAATAGCTCAGTGATAGAGCGCCGGACTCGTAATCTTTGTGATCCTGGGGTCGCGGGTTCGAATCTCCGCCGAGCCGTTTCGGTGCAGGGGGATTTTTCCCTCGGAGTTAACGTTGGTTCTGACTCCATTTTCCATGCAGTCCTTAGAATGAGACGATAAACCGAGGTTCCGTGTGTGAACGCACGCATAACATCTTGCACACACGTAAAATCCCATCACCAACTTTCGGAAGAGAAGGCCAGTTTGGCCGTTGGTATGGATGACACGTTACACATAGCATGCACCCTGCGTAAGAAATAGAAAGAATGAAGGAAGTAAGGATATTGAGAGAACAATGTTGGACGACACTGACTGGATGACACGGGAAACGACTAAATGAAGCTTCAGCTGGCAGCTCTTCAGTCGGCACTACCCAGGTAGGCAGCCTGTTGTGTAAACGAGTGTGGATTGTAAAGCGCTTAGAGCTTGGTCTCAAGCCGAGAATAGGCGCTATATAAGTATTCATTATTATTATTGTTATTATCATCATCATCATCATTAAAATGCGACTTGACGAGCTTGAGATGGCTGTGTAAGGGGCAGAGAATTGAGCAGTCTGGGGTTAATGCCACGACGAGGGCACGACAGGTAGGGCAGTTTAAAATAGCAGTCGTTTGTCACAGGCAAAGGACACGTAACGAGAAGCCAGTTCCTTCCAGCGCTTCCCATTAACGTTTCACGCATAAAAAACGAGTCAGCAGGAGAGCAGCTATTATTGACTTGACTGCAGACACGGAGGAACGCTCATCCAATTCCTCAAACGAAATTTCGATCAGTTGCCATTAAAAGCAGGGGCAGTACCCACCAGCTTCTTTACAAGCAGAGCAAATGTCAATCTGTTTCTTACAAAGCCAAAAAAAAAAAAAAAATGCCTATCAGCTTCCTTTAAAAGCAGAGAAACTGTCCATCAACGTTCTTAGAAACTAAGACAATGCCCCTCAAGTTCCTTACAAACAGAGAAAATGTCCAGTTACTTCGTCGCAATTTACAGCTAAAAACAGACGAAAAATCCTTAAACTTCCTTTAGAACGAGAGTAAAAAAGGTGCGTGGTCTTCCTCAGAAATTGAATCTGGAAAAATCAGAAATATCCATCAACTGCTTTAATAACAGAGAAAATGTCCATCAAGTTCCTTTAGAAATAAGAAATGCCATTGCCTTCCTTAAATACAGAGGAAATTTCCCTTAACCTCGTGGGAAACAAAAAAAAATATTCGTCATCTTCCTTAAATAGACGAGATGTAAGTTAACTTCCTTTGAAACAAGGGAATAAAACAGAGGAAATGTAGTCAGTTTCCTCAGAAACAAAGGAATAAAACAGAGGAAATTACTCTCAGCTTCCTTAGAACAGATGAAATCTCTAGCAGCTTCCTTAGAATAGATAAAAACTCTATCAGCTTCCTTAGAACAGATGAAATTTCTGTCAGCTTCGTTAGAACAGATGAAAACTCGATCAGCTTCCTTAGAACAGATGGAATCTCTGTCAGCTTCCTTAGAACAGATGAAAACTTGATCAGCTTCCTTAGAACAGATGAAACCTCTATCAGCTTCCTTAGAACATATGAAATCTCTATCAGCTTCATTAGAACAGATGAAACCTCTATCGGCGTCCATAGAACAGAAGAAACCTCTATCAGCTTCCTAGAACAGATGAAACGTCTATGAGCTTCCTTAGAACAGATAAAATATTTATCAGCTTCCTTAGAACAGATAAATCAGCTTCCTCAGAACAGACGAAACGTCCATCAGTTTGCTTTTTAAAAAAAATTTAAAATGTCTCTGCTTCTTTTGACACGGAAAAAATATCAAAGAAATGCTGTAGAAACAGAGCAAATATCCATCAAATATCTTTTTAAGAAATATGAAAAAGAAACAAAGATGTCCTTTAACTGCCTTTATGTAGGAGGATGCACCCATCACCTGGCGTTAGAAAGAGATTAAATTAACATCAACTTCCTGAGAGGCAGAGAAAAAGTCCATCAACTTCCTTCAGAAACAGAGGAAATGTCCATTAACTTTCTTGGAAACCGAGGAAATGTCTCATAATTTCCATTACAAACACAGGAAATGCTTTCCAGTTTCCTTTCTAGTGGAAAAGTCTGTCAGCTTCCGTGAGAACAATGGACATTATCATCCATCAACTTCCCTAAAAACACAAGGAACACCCATCAACTTCCTTAGAGACAGAGAAAATGTCCATCAGTCTCTCTAGAAACAGAAGAAATATACATCAGCTTTCTTAGAAACAGAAGAAATATACATCAGCTTTCTTAGAAACAGAAGAAATATACATCAGCTTCCTTCAAAACAGAAGAAATATACATAAGCTTTCTTAGAAACAGAAGAAATATACATCAGCTTTCTTAGAAACAGAAGAGGAAATATATATCAGCTTCCTTCAAAACAGAAGAAATATACATCAGCCTTCTTAGAAATAGAGGAAATGTCCATCAACTACCTTTCAAAACGGAAGAAATGTCCATAAGTTCTTGATCATTGGTGCACATGTCTATTTAGTTGTTGGTTTTTGTTGTTTTTAGAAACAGATGAAATATTCACCGACGTCCTTAGAACAGAGGGAATGGCCATTAACTTTCTCAGAAACGGAAAATAAAAATATCAATGAACTTTCCTAAAATAAAATAAAGAAAATGCGCATCGTTTTCCTTAGAAACAGGAATTGTTCTTCATCTTCCCTAGAAACAAAACAATTGTCCATCAAAGTCCGTAAGCAACTGCAGATGTTGGACGAATCAGCAGAGCTGTTGAATGAATATAGCGAACACCGTGCCCCCGCAGACACGGCCAGTCAGCTGTGACATGGGGGGGCTGGAATAGCTCAGTGGTAGAGCGCCGGACTCGTAATCTTGGGGTTGCGGGTTCGAATCTCCGCCGAGCCGTTTCGGTACAGGGGGATTTTTCCCTCGGAGTTAACATTGGTTCTGACTCCATTTCCCATGCAGTCCTTCGAATGAGACTATAAACCGAGGTTCCGTGCGTGAACGCACGCATAACGTATTGCACATACGTAAAATCCCCTCATCAACTTTCGGAAGAGAAGGCCAGTTTGGCCGTTGGTATGGATGACACGTTACACGTAGCAATCACCTTCCCCGAAGCTGGAGTATGGCTGCCTTCATGGCGGAATACAAAAAAAACGGTCATACACACAAAACTCCACTCCCTTTGTATGTTGGGCAGATGGGTTTTATACCTGCCTGTCCATACAGGGAGTGTCCGCAGGAGTATCAGCCTGCGTACGTAGAAAAAGCAAAAAAGCTGTGGCATGATCTATATTCATGATCTTTCTCTTTGTTTAATGCGCAGGCGCTGGGTCTGGAGAGCTTGAATGAAGAAACTGTTATTGCGAGGCTGCTGCAGAAGAAATCTTATAATCAAAAGTTAACCCTAGGTAGTCAGATAACGTTGCTTTAATACACTTAAGAGATACCTATGCCATCATCAACGTTGACCTTTGAGCACACTGACACAAATGAAGCGTTATCGATCTCTCTCTCTCTCTCTCTCTCTCTCTCTCTCTCTCTCTCTCTCTCTCTCTCTCTCACGCACACGCACACGCACACACACACACACACACACACACACACACACACACACACTGTCTTTCTCTTGTATTCAGTTGTAACTTCTTTTTTTTTTTTTTCTTCGGAAGTATAGCGGACACCAAACTTAACCATCCTATGTAAAAACAAATGACGTCACTGCTTCGATCTTGGAGGGATGGTAGTCCGGCTTGGCACCCCGTTAGACACTCTGAGAGGTATGTAATAGCCGTCTTTAGGGACGAATCAGACAGCTTACCTCTGCATACACTTGATCAACATGTCCATGTCATTTTGGCTGTGTGGCCGTCACACGACTGAGCCATTTCCGAGGGCTGAGCCAACCGGCCGAAAG
>CM065738.1:36009987-36012487 GCA_033310375.1 Conus canariensis | reverse complement strand
TGGCTGCCTGTGAACACACGAATTGACTGTTTCCTCTGCTCCGTTTCAGATGTTTCTTCCACCCCCTTCTGTCTGTCCAGCTGCCTACCCTCCACCTGCCGTCTTCAGCAGACACTCAGCCTGCTCCCAGTTTTGCTTGTTTTCAGACGTGGCGAAGAGAGGGCAGTTGTTTTAGTGTGTTTAGAAAAGGGGGGTAGAAGATTTTAGGGGCAGTGGAAAGGCGAGAGCGGAGATGTAGGCCTGTTCTGTAGTGACAGAAGTCCTAAGTGATTCTTGGGTATCCATGGGGAATAGACAAAGTCCAAAGTATCGCAGAAGAAAAAAGTCTTTTGAGGGAGTGGGAGGGATGTCAAACTAGTGTAGATAGAAACTTAAATCAAACGAGTGTAGATATAAACTTAAACTAGTGTAGATATAAACTTAAATCAAACTAGTGTAGATATAAACTTAAATCAAACTAGTGTAGATACAAACTTAAAAGAAAAATTACCGTACAGCCGAAGGAAAGAGTCGAACAAATTATAAGACAAAACACGACGCGTTTCGACTTCTTTGGTCTTCTTCAGGCCAGACAAACAACATTGGAGACAATGAAAACGGAGAACGCACACAATCACTCATCTCCTCAAACTGGACGCAAAGTGATTCCGCATTTATTTTACGCCCAATTTGAGGAGATAAGTAGTTGTCAGGTCGTCGTTTTGTTGTCTTCGATGTTGTTTATCTGGCCTGATGAAGACCAAAGTGGTCAAGCGCGTTGTGTTTTATCTTGTAATTTGTTCGTCTGTTTCGCTCGGTGGTACAGTAATTTTTCATTTAAGTTCGTTTCAACTTCCGCCTGCAGTCACCTAGTAAGGTAAGGAAATGTTGTTTATAGCCCAGCCGACCGCAAAGGGCCATATCAGGGCTGTTCCCCCCCCCCCCCCCCCCCCCCCCCCCCCCCCCCCTTGAAGTCAACTCACAAGTCATCAAAAAAAAAAACCCACTGTTCACACATCTCTTTAAAATACAACTTCTAAAAACGCACCAGAAACTTCGTTAAAAATCTTTCTTCTGTAAAGTCTTAGATCAGATGAAAAATGTTGGTCTCTTTCAGAAATTCAAAGATCACATCAGGCGGGGCATCAGTGAACAATGTTTTCACCGAGTCTGCCGTAAAGTGTCTATGTCTCACATCGTGCAAGTCCCTCACCTTAAAGCAAACTGGTGTGGATGAAGAATAAAGGTGTTTCAGGAAAGACAACAAGCCTGTAGAGGGAGCCAGTCTATATCACGAGGCACATCGATAGCACAGAGAGAGAGAGAGAGAGAGAGAGAGAGAGAGAGAGAGATGGTCCACAAGAAAAGTCTCTGAATGAAAGTGGTATTTTTATACACTGACTCATTTCCTTCGCATTATTTTAGCTTTCTGTAGTGCTAGTGCCAGTAATGGTAAATGAGATTTCATAACAGCAATGAATAGTGACTGGTGTTAATCAAGATCATGTGTAAAGGCGAAACAAACACACAGAGTTATGTCAAACGATACTTTGTACGTATTGTAACATCTCGCGTATTTGTGCACACCAGAAAGTAATGACACCCAGGTGCACAACTCTGTCCAGCTACAATTGAATACATATAGGCCCATTAATAACAATTGTCAGGCCAAACTCATCAACGGCGATTAACAGAATGTTCTAAATGAACCCACGGTCAAGGCCGGGGAATCGGCGTGGTCACAAAAGAGGGAAACCGGTCTGGGTTTACTCCTCGGGGGAGGGATAGGGGAGGGAGGGGTTAGTTTGGGCACGTGCCTTTTATTACTCTCCGGGGAGTGATTTCGGACATGCAGACACATTACACCGGATTTGTTGTCCCGTAGTGTGAAGTGTGCTCACACAAAGTATTCTTGTGGGGAACTGATCTGGAAAAAAAAAAAATGCGTGAGCAAGTTTTATTTCTCGATAAAATGAAAAGGGCGTTCTGACGCAGCAGTGGGAGGCGCCAAAATAGGAAACAGACCATCGTACGACAGAATCTAGAAAATGATTTGAAAATAAAAGTCTGGCGCTCAGAAGTACAGCTAGCATTAACACCTGGAAGATCAAAGCAGATGGAGACATGGTGAAAAGCCTGTTTTCCAGCGGTATCACTTTGTCTCACGTCTAGAATAAGCGTGCCGGCAACTTCTGAAATCGTTCAAACGGTACATCTCTGTGAAATCTGATGGATACAACATAGTTTTTGCTTGGGTTCCCGGTCATGTGGGCTTTCGGGGCAATGAGTTGGTTGATCAACTTGCCAAGAGTGCCACAAAGAAAGAGCTGAGCAGATTGTCTATCCCTCACACAAATCTGAAATCCAAACTCAGGCTTATGTCAAAGACCTCTGGCAAGAGGAACAGAACTCGCAAATGGATAACAGACTGTTCAAAATCCGTCCCAATCTGAGAAAGCTTTTACCATGATTCAAGGGCGTCCGTGGAGAAGAAACAGTCTTAGGCCGTTTGCACACAGGC
>CM065738.1:36002487-36004987 GCA_033310375.1 Conus canariensis | reverse complement strand
TGAATCTTAAAGGATGGCCATTGGCCAGTTGTATTAAACCCATATATACGATGTCGCTTGCGATGTTGATATTGGTGGTGGTGGTAGTGGTGGTGGTGGTGGTGGTGGTGGTTTGATGTTCGTCGTTTTTATTGTTGTTGTTCAGCGGAGGCAGGGTGATCTTGTTTTTAGCCCACACGTTTTGATCTCGAAGGGATCTTTGCCGCCATTGATTGACGCGGGCAATACAGGAGACATGTATGGCATCATCAGAGAGGTTTGCTGAAAAATTGCAGCCCATCGTTTTCAGGCGGTCAAGGTATTGTTCGTACAATTGGTAGAGTGACCTGCATAGTGACACGGTGTGGCGGCAGGTGCTGGTGAGGTAGGGATCCTTTTCAAAGCATGGGGTTTGTAGACTGGCCCCCTGTGAAGTCCTGGCAAGGGGTATGGGAGGACCTTGGTAAGGTAGGGGGTGTGTGTGTGGAGAGGGGGGAGGGGGGGGGTTACAGCCACATGTCGTGTAGCACATGCAAACATGTCGAGCTTTTGATCAGGATGTGTGTGTGTGTGAGTTTTTTGTTTTTGTTTTGTGTGTGTGTGTGTGTGTGTGTGTGTGTGTGTGTGTGTGTGTGTGTGTGTGTGTGTTTGGGGTGGTGGTGGTTGAAGAGGGTAGTTCTTCTGCTATTCCAATTCAACTGGAAAAGCTTAAGGTATTTTTCATGAAAGGTGAAGGCCCCCTGAAATGTACAGCTGTAGCAGCAGCAGTTGGTGTTGTTCTAGTTGTGTCAGGAACTGTTCCCAAAGTTCCTGGTGGTTTGATATATTTGTATATGAACAGGGGGTGTGAACGGAAAACATCCATTACCCGTGCAAGCTATTCAAAGAGAAGGATGTTGAAGTTTTATTTAGTGCCTTGTGCCATGACCTGCCTAGTTACGGAAACCGTGCAGCTTACGTACAGCACACGTCAAAGGATTAACTGGACGACTAGGTCAAGGCGATTAGCTGACAACCTGGAAGGGGTCAGCTGTCTAGGACAGACTGATCAGCAAAGTTGTACGTTGAGGCGTTGTGAGGGAGCAAGCCTCATAGTTGTTTATATTAACTACCTCACTACATAGTACAGACCACTACTGTTTCGATGTCGGTTTCGATGTCCTCTCCACCGTCTGTGGCCTTGGTTTGATTCCGTCGGGGTCACCGGTATCGGCACGTTCATGGAGACTGTCTTTGGCCTGATATGGTGGCGCCCTCTGGAGGAGCAGCCCACCCACGACTGAGTAATTATTGTCGTCAGTAGCGGGCTTAGTAGGTGGTGTCCTGCATGTATTGAATTACAACAGGCACCACTGAACACCACTGAGGTGACTCGGCGGCAGTGAAGTGCCTCCTCAGATGGATTGCCTCTTGACGATTTGACATTGACTGTTCCCTGTGGACTGCCGGTGCCAGGGCTGCGACGGGCCGGGCTGTGGCTGAGGATGGGGAGGTGGGCGTGGGGCATGAGCGGCGTGGCTGCAGTGCCAATGAGGTGGCACGGAAGGTGGGACACCCACACACACACACACACACACACACACACACACACACACACACACACACATAAAAAGTGAAGGCCACGACAGGCCCATGATAGGCGTAACAAATCTCCAGGAGCTTTCCCCACAGTTAGACTACAGACAAATATTTCATTTCTTTTTTTATACTGAGAGGGGTACAGGGACAAAATAAATGTTGCAATTCGACGTAAGGTCGCAGAGATAGTGCAGTATCTTACGGAAATGTTGAGGACAGATTAAAGAACAAAGACTGCTTTAAAAGTCTGCGAAAACCCCAGGGTATTTCGTTAATAAAAGAGATTCTGACGGCACTGTTTGAGGACAGTTTGTACAAGGACAAAGGACTTGTGAATCTGTGAGAACCTGCTTGTATTGGAAATGTCTGTAATTATGTTATTGTTAATTAAAAAGGGAAATCGTGAATCTGTGAGAACCTGGTCAACATTTTGTATTGGAAAACACTGTATTTATGTTATTGTTAATTACAAAGGGAAATCGTGAATCTGTGAGAACCTGGTCAACATTTTGTATTGGAAAACACTGTATTTATGTTATTGTTAATTACAAAGGGAACTTGTGAATCTGTGAGAACCTGGTCAACATTTTGTATTGGAAAACTCTGTATTTATGTTATTGTTAATTACAAAGGGAAATCGTGAATCTGTGAGAACCTGGTCAACATGTTGTATTGGAAAACTCTGTATTTATGTTATTGTTAATTACGAAGGGAACTTGTGAATCAGTGAGAACCTGGTCAACATGTTGTATTGGAAAACTATGTGATTATGTTATCGTTGATTAAAAAGGGAAATTCTCTGTTTGTCCGTCAAGTTGTGAGCCAGCGTTGCACGGGCGCCAGTCTGACAAGCTGTGGGAGCAGTAGTTGTAGTAGCAGCAGCAGAAGTAGTAGTAGTAGTACTAGTAGTACCTGTTGTTGTAGATGTTGTTTGGTGGTGGTG
>CM065738.1:35989987-35997487 GCA_033310375.1 Conus canariensis | reverse complement strand
TATTGATAACGGTATAAGTGCACTTGAGGAATGTATTTTTGATTGTATGACTGGGTTTGATGATGTTTTTGTGATTTTATCAGGAGATTTAAACGGGAGAACTTCCAGTTTTTCTCCTGATGTGTTTGATGATGGTTTATTTGGAAATCATTTTAATAGCCATTCTGTTTCCACTGGTCATGTAAGAAAATCTGCTGACAGTGTACTTAATTCTTATGGAAAATGTTTGTTAAACATGTGTACAGCGCTTGGTTTATGTATACTTAATGGCATTTGCAATGGTGACACTGATGGCAATTACACATATATATCAGAAACAGGAAACAGCGTTAATGATTATTTTCTAGTCTCTAAAGAACTACTAACCCTTCTGTTTTCTTCTTGTAAACTGATTGTATCAGAAAGATTGGAATCAGACCATTTACCTGTTGAGTTATATATGCAATTGCCTGGGAGTTCAAACAAGGTATGTGTTTCCGCTCTGGTGGATGTACAACAGTATACTGAAAAATTTGTGTGGAACTCTGACTTTGAGAATGTTTATACTAATGCCATGCAGTCTGAGGAAACATTGTCGCTCTTCGATCGTGCGATTGATTTGGTTGATCATGATTGTAACGATGCTTTGAACATGTTCAATGAATGTATTAGAAAACAAGCTAGCTGTATGAAAAAGAATATTTGTTTGTCAAAAAGGGATGAAAATGACTGGTATGACAAGGAATGCAGATTAAGTAAGAGTAGTGCGAAAGGTTTGCTCTCGATATTCAGGAAAACAAGGGGTAAAAGTGACGGTGATGCTTACTGTATTGCGAGAAGAGAATATAAGAATATGTTGAAAAGAAAAGAAAAACAGTACAATGATATGTTGTTGGAAAAACTTGTCTCAACAGTCAACAGTCAAAGAGAGTTTTGGGAAACTGTTCATAGGATATCCTTTAAACGTAAACAAGTTCATAATAACTTAACTGTCGATGACTGGTTTAAGCATTTTAAAGACCTACTTGAAATAGATGCAACTCCAAGCGTAGATACGACAGACACTGATTTAGAATACATTTATCAGGACGAAGAGGAAATGACAGCTGTGAACCGCCCTATATCAAGAGAAGAAGTAATGGTTGCAATAAGAAAATTAAAAAATGGCAAAGCTGCAGGACCAGATGGTATAATTGGGGAAATGCTGAAATATGCAGGAGATCGGACAGTTGATTTTTTTGTGAAATTTTTCAACGTATTGTTTGACCAGGGAATTTTCCCCGACAGCTGGACAGAGTCTATAATAATTCCTTTATTTAAAAAAGGCGATGTAAATAATCCTAGCAATTATAGAGGTATATCTTTGTGTGACATTAGCAGTAAAATTTATAGTGCAGTCATAAATAATAGACTTAGAGAATGGATAGAAGAATATAACTTGACAGGCGAACATCAAGCGGGATTTAAAAGAGGATATTCTACAACTGACCATATGTTTACTTTGTTAGCATTAATACAAAAACAGTTTTGTTTCAACCGTAAACTTTACGTTGCCTTCATTGACTTTGAAAAGGCGTTTGACTCCATAGAAAGAAACTTGTTATGGCCGATCCTTTTGAAAAATGGGATTAAAGGCAAGTTGTATAAATGTATTCGTAGTATGTACATAAATGTGAAAGCTAGGGTCAGATGTGGAGTTAAATTGACTGAGTATATTAATTGTACACGTGGGGTGAAACAAGGTGATGTTTGCAGCCCTATATTGTTCTCTTTATTTATCAACGAATTAGCATTAGAAGTTATAAGAAGAGGCAAACATGGTGCAGTATTTACACATGATTACTTTGAGCTGTTTATATTATTACTGGCTGATGATGTAGCTTTGCTGGCAGAAACAGTTATTGGCCTGCAAACACAGATAAACAGTTTGTATGGCGCAGCGTCAGCACTACATTTGAAGGTGAATATGAATAAAAGTAATGTTGTTGTATTTAGGAAAGGGGGTTATTTATCTGCTAATGAGAAATGGACGTATAATGGAATAAGAATGCCTGTTGTTAACGTATACAAATACCTAGGAATATACTTCTCTACAAGGCTTAGTTTTGTAGCCGCGTGCAATAGCCTTTCCAGCCGAACCAAGAATGCTCTGTTATGCATTTTGCAAAAACTATATAAGTTGAAAAATAATTCTCTGAACACGCTTCTAAAATTATTCGACTCACAGATTCAGCCAATGCTTCAGTATGGTGCGGAATTATGGGGACTGGATAATACAGCTGTACATTGCGAAAAAGTACATTTGTACGCTCTCAAACGTTTTCTAGGCGTCGATTTTCGAACACCAAACGATCTGGTGTATGGAGAAACGAACAGGTATCCTATTTACATAAATTCTGTTATAAAATGTATTAGGTTTTGGTTAAAATTAACAAGAATGGATGAGCATAGATTACCATATAAGGCTTATCGCATGTTGTTTGATTTGGACGAACGTGATAAAAGAAACTGGGCTTCAAATGTCCGTTGTAAATTATACATGTATGGGTTTGGTTATGTCTGGTTGAATCAAGGGGTTGATGCAATTGATGATTTTCTCCGAATCTTTAGAGATAGACTAATTGCGTGCAGATGGCAAGAGTGGAATTATCATATTAGTAATAGTGAAAGATTTAATGTTTACAGGACGTTTTGCATTGTGCCTAATGTTAAAACTTATCTTTTGCTTCATCTGGATACGCATTTAAGGTATGTAACTACTAGATTTAGACTTGGTATTTCTGAAATTGCTGTGCATTATTACCGTCATCGATTCCATAGCGATGAAGATTTAATGTGCCAGCTTTGCAGAGAGGAGACAGAAAGCGAATTGCATTTTGTGTTATGTTGTCCTGTCCTGCAAAACTTAAGAACTCAGTATATACCGTTGAAGTATTACAAAGACCCAAACCATTTCAGATTAGTACTGCTTTTGGCATGTACTCATGAACAAACAGTCCGAAATTTGTCGATTTATCTATTTAAAGCGTTTAAACTGCGATCCCTTATGCTATCTTAAGATCGTTTCTGAATTCATGTTTGTTATCTGTGTCTAGTTCTTATGGTACTTCTATGATTGTATTTTCTTGCACCCCTTCATGAGGGGCAAAGGCCTAAAATGAATAAATTATCTTGAGTCTTGAGTCTCTCTCTCTCTCTCTAAGAACATCTGTTAATTGTTTCTTTAAAGACGTTGTCCAAAATACAGTTTTGATAGTTTGTCTTGTGTTGTTTATTGACGATGCCTCTACATGAAATGTTTTCTTAGTGCAAACTTGATAACAAGCAAATAACGACACAAGTCATGTGTGTGTACGCAGCACACAATAAAAAGAATTGAAGCATGATAGGAGACACATACAGACCCATAACGGAAATAAAGAGAATGCAAGCGGGTCAGAAGATAAATACAGGCACAGGGATCAAACAGCATGCAGACAGTACATGAGGCAGGCACAGACATACATACAGACCAGTAAAGAGAATGCAAACATCACGGGAGACAGACCCAAATACACACTTAACGAACTACACAGGATGGAAATATTACAAGAGACTGATACAGACGCCTTCGTGATTGAAGAATATTTGTTAGCATGATAGGAGACTTGCCACAGACGGTCGTGCTTTACACAACAAACAGAATTCAAACATGATTGGAAACAGACACAGTTGAAACGTAAAGAGACAGACAGAATTCAAACCTGACTGGAAAGAGACACAGATGGGACGTAAAGAGACAAACAGAATTCAAACATGATTGGAAACAGACACAGCTGAAACGTAAAGAGACAAACAGAATTCAAACATGACTGGAAACAGACATAATTCGGAGGTAACGGAGCAGACAATTTATAAACATGACTGGATACAAATACAATTCAAATCAACGGAGCAAACAGAATGTCAAGATCATTGAAGAGACAGATGATGCAATTCAGAATAACGGTGTAAACATAATGAAAACATGACTGGAGACAAAAACAATTCACATGAAGTCGAGCTAACAGAATGCAAAGATGAAAAAAGACATGTAAAGACACACATGTAACACACAATGACAATGCAGACATGATCAGAGACAGGTGCAAACACACGTTACACAGAAGGCAAATATGACACGACAACATAGAAACACGCACTCCACAGAACACATGGAACGCAGACATCACATAAAATAAAATACAAGCACACATGCGACAGAGTAGGTAGAATGCAAACATGATGGAAGACAAAAACAGGTCTAGAATACGGAGCAAAAGAACAACTGCAACAACAATAACAACAACAACAACAATTATAATAACAACAATGATGATGGTGGTGGTGGTGATGATGATGATCATGATGATGATGATGATGAAGACGATGAAGACGACGACGACGACGATGGTGATGGTGATGATGATGATGATGATGATGATGATGATGATGATGACAGCAATAATAGCAATGATGATAATAATGATGATAATTTTAATAATCAAAATTGATAATAATGATGATGATGATGATACTAATAATAGGACATTCTAACAGCGTTTTCCGATAACCTCAGATCCTGTTTCAGCATCAAATGAAATTCACATCTGCACTTCCACGTTAGCATCCTCTGTCATGCGCGCCCCGACTATCTGGACTTTCTCCTGCCCTCCTTACTTCCCCCTCCCCCTCCCCTCCTTCCCTCCTCACTTCCCCCTCCCCTCTCCCCTCCTTCCCTCCTCACTTCCCCTCCCCCCTCTCTCCTCCTCCCCAGTACTTCCCCTCCTCCCCGCCACCACCCACCCTCCTCCGCTGCCCGCCTCCTCCCGGGACTTCCGTCTGTGCCCCCCCCCCCCCCCAACACACACACACACACACACACACACACACACACACACACACACGCACATGACCCCCCCCCCCCCCACCACCCTCTGCCACCTACCACTGTACATACAGACACAGACACACCGAAGCGTACGCGCTGCTCTCAAAATCCTGCCCCCCTCCGCCACTCACACACCAAGATAACATACACGCGCACACGCATGCGTGCACGCAGATGCATACGCACACCACGTGCGCGCTCACACATGCACGTGCGTATGCACGCACGAATTCACACAATCGATCGGAAGAAACTCCAGGGAGAGCTTGACAGCAGAAGGTCTTCAGAGATGACACTCCCCCACCCCCCACCCCCACCCCACCCCACCCCCAACCCCTCACCCCCACCCACAGACAAGTGTTTCGGCCTTGAACTCCCTACGCTCTAAGGAGGATGGGTTGCATCCAGGTCATGACTCCAAGATGTCCTTCTACTGCCGATTGACTGACGGTGACTCGAAATACAAAGAGGGCCAAAACATAACAAGATCAAAGCATATAAACGTACTCCCAGTAAGTAGTATTACAACAACAACAACAACAACAATATATATATATATATATATATATATATATATAAATCAGTCACTATAGCACTTTCTCCCCTTTTGGTGGTAGAAATGTTGTATGTAAGAGAAAAGAAAAGAAAACCTGCTCTCCCCGGCGGGGAAATGAACCCGGTGTCGCGTGAAATCTGGGAACGTGATATCTGGGAAGGCTTCCCAGATATCACAGATTTTTTGGGGAACGCGTTCCCAAAATGTACTGTGATATCTGGGAAGGCCCGTGATGTCTGGGAACGTGGTCTTTCAGAGCTCAGAAGGGCAGAAAGAAGACGAAAAAAAGAATGGATTTTCGAGATAAGGTAGGAAACAATTTATTTAGGTGCAATTGAGATCTTTGGCCTTCTTGTCACTTTTTTTTTTCATTAATTTCTTGGCATGATTTTCACAAAGTACAGCAAGCATGTTCAGTCGCACACACAAGATGAGCGCTCGATGCGAGCGTACATGTCTCAAGTGTGCGTGAGAAACAATGTAACTTGAAAGAAATGCAACTTACAATTCAAATGCATGTATGCATATCATGAAATTTCATGAAATTGGAAGAAAATCTGCTAGGAAGGCCACATTTAGTCTGTTCTTTGAGACGTTCCCAGATTTCACACCAGTTCCCAGATGTCACGATTGGAATTTCAGGAAATCTGGGAACGCGTTCCCAGATATCACGATAAATCTGGGAACGCGTTCCCAGATATCACGGTTCCCAGATATTATACGACACCGGGTCTCCCGCGTGACAGGCGGGGACACTATCCACTATTACTACCGAGGACCTTACAAAGTTTGGTTACACTTAAGTTTATAAACTGTTATTGCTTAAACTGTACATCACAAAATTATCATTTATAGCCGTTAGTAACGGCTATTCTGGTAAAATAAAACATCGGGCATCATCCATGACCCATAACGAACATATCTACAGATTTTCAGAAAGATCGGTCCAGCAGTTTTGTCTGGAGCGAGTGGAACACATTTTGACCACGGACACACACACACACACACACACACACACACACACACACACACACACACACACACACACACACACACACACAGCATTTCTTCGTTCCCATTGTAAAGTGCTCCCTGTTCTATAAGAACTGGGAGGACAAAAAGTGGAATGCAGTACTTTGATAAAATGACTTGTGTTTTGAGGGTTGCTTTAAAGGATGGGATGGAATTCATGTTGTTTATAGCCCAGCCGACAGTGAGGGGCCATGTATCAGGGCTGTCGTCTCATCTTGTCAAAGTGAAAAACGGTAGTGAAGCGAAGTCCTTGTGTTATTCTCACTGTACTGGACTCCGACTCAAAGTATCAGAACATTACCTCCCTTTATGATGAGATGAAGTGAGGAGAAACCTTCCCAAACTAAGGACAGACTGATGCTATTGAAGTTCTGTTAATTTTTTGTTTGTTTGTTTGTTTGTTTTAATCTTGCATCCCCAAGTAAAGCCGTTTTGTGTGTGTGAAACTGCACTTAACTTGCGTCATTCTAGTTGTTGTTCATAAATCATTTCATATTTGAACTTACTCTTTAATTCTATGTCACTAGGACAACAAGAACTTTTCAGTGCATACGTCTCAAGTGAATGACTTCTAAGCTGCTCTTGTCGAGTACTGTTAAGAGTCCTGATAAAATAATTTCTTTCGATGACTAGTGCCGGAAAGTTGCTCCTTCCACCACTTATAAAAGAGAGGGTGAAGGTGAATTCGATATAAAAAACTGCTTTATAATTCTAATAGAGAGCAAACCCGGAGTGTTTCCCCTAGACGATCACGCCTTCCACACCAACTTCTCACACGTGTTCTAGACTTTGGACAGATGACCAAATTGTTGTTGTTGTCGTACCTTCCAGGGATCAGCCGAACAGCCGAAGCACTTGAACACTATGGTACAAATGCATCAGCTGGGGATGAGAACATTACGTGTGTGACCGTTTCTGATTACCCCCGTTACGTGGGCAGTCACACTCCGACTTGGAGGGATTTTGGAGACTAATAATGTTATGCTTGGAGTTTGTCACGACTGAAGACAATCCCCGCATAACT
>CM065738.1:35954987-35984987 GCA_033310375.1 Conus canariensis | reverse complement strand
TGCTACGCTATAGTGAAATGATACTGATGTCCAACGTGGCTACAAACAGGGCACCACCTTAACCTTACAGGTTTTGTTCAGAGACATGATTCCAGCAGTTACATGTAACCACTAGGTCTGCATCGAGTTGTTCAAATCTGCCTTGGGATTCTTACGGTGATCTGTATGGAACTTTCTTGCTATGTCGATCAAAGCATATCCGTCACCGCAGTCTTTTAAAACTGGCCATACGATGTGAGATGACTGCAGGCGGAAATGGAAACCAACTTGAATGGATCCTCAAGCATAGGCTCAAAGATTGTCCCCTACAGTTTATACTGTTTGCATAATGTTTTTAGTTTTTCAGCAACTTTTTTCCTCTCCACACTTTCGTTTTGTTTCATTTACTACCCTTCGCTGGCTGCTTTGGTGGTGCTGTTGAATTCTTTTTTGAACCCTTGGTGGTGAGAACACCACAGAATTATGGACTGTGGTGTGTCTGTATTTGACGCCAAGAGCACAGACACAATCAGCCGTGTCTCCCTGATCAGTCCAATCCAGCGGACGAAAGGCCTAGGAGCAGGCAATTTAAATAAGTCTGTCTTCAAGAGGAAGTACGAAGGTTCCCTCATGCAGCTAGAGAAGGGTTTTCATATTGAAAATATATATTCTTCATTTTACGTTGCTATTTTTTTTTCATCTTCAACCCCCCTCCCCTCCCCCCCCCCCCCCTCCTCCCCTTGTTTACTTTTCTTTTAAAGTTCCAATCTTTACCAAGTCATAACTATAATGACTGTAGAATTGTTATCCTGCATTTGTTTTCCCCCACTACTTGATTGTTCGACAAACTAGAAATGACTCCATTCCACATCCATGTTGCCCTTCATTTCACTTTTTTTTTTTTTTTTTTTTTTTAGCCAGTTTGAGGAGATAAGTGACTGCTCGTTCTTTGTTTTCATTGTCTTCAATGTTGTTTATCTTGCCTGAAGAAGACCAAAGAAGTCAAAACGCGTCGTGTCTGTCTTTTAATTCGTTTTTTATTTCGTTCGGCCGAAAAGAATTTTTTGGTAAAGTTTGACTATACGAAACTACTGGTCGTAGGTGCCACTGTCTTTATGACTGATGAATCTATAAACATTGGCTTTTATCATTACTACTACTACTACTACTACCACCATTATCATTATCATTGTTATTATTGTTGCCATTATTAGTATCATTTATTATAATTATTATTGTTGCTGTTATTATTATCATCATCATTATTTCTTTCATAATGTCTTCTGACCACAGATTCCCATTCCATGTTTGATTTCCTATTTTGAACTGTTTTCGTGCACTATTTGAGATGCCATTCGCTGATAACAATAAGTAAGTCATTAAATCTCTCTCTCTCTCTCTCTCTCTCTCTCTCTCTCTCTCTCTCTGTGGAATTTGCCTGTAAACGCCGACCCGACCAGACGTGTTTTATGAACACTCTGGCTATTTAACACGTAAAATTCACGGTCAGAAGAGGTAGCAGCAAATCTCACTCCTATCTGGATAACATATTACTTGTTTATCACCATGCCAGTTGACCTACAGACGTATCGATCAACAATAGGTCTATTTTCAGCCAATATCCCGGGTACCTCGTTGAAGAAACGGATGAAATCAACACGCGGATATGACAGCGCAGTGGCGACAGGGAAGATATACTGGAGAGGAGGAGGGGAGGGAGGGGGGGGGTCATTAACCTGTCCTCAAGCCGACTACCAGGCACTGACACTTTTCCCGAGCTGAGCGCGTTGCCTGGGTAGAGGTTCTTCTTCTTCTTCTTCTTCTTCTTCCTCGTTCGCCATCCCGTTAGATGAGCAGCCCGGTGTCCTCGATGAAGGCTGCCGTCCGTCGCAGCTCCTCCAGGGTGCCGTACAGCTTGGCTTCCACTGCTGTCGGTGTTGGCCAGTACTTTCTCTTTGTCTGACCACCGACCGCTTGGGGTGGGCCCCTTTGAGGCATAGGGCCCGGCTCCCGACCTCCCCGGCGGGTCTCCGAAGGTCGAGCGTCACATCGAAATTCTGTGGACTGCATCATCATGGAAGCGTATATGCGTGGTATCGTGGTTTAAGCTGCGCCAGTGACCCGATACCTCCGTCTTCAGCTGGAGTTTTCTTTCGGGGTGCCTCACCCTTAGCTCATGGCCCGTGCGTCCTGCCCTGTGAGCACAGGGGGGATTGTTTCTCCGGGGATCCCACCCCGGGGCTAGAGGTTATACCGCGCGTCTTGACCGCATGATGAGCCCGTCATAGGACACATGGGGTATTTCAGTGAGGACAACAGTGCCACCTGTTGACCCACCCCATCCTGGTAGGAACATCGCCAGTTGGTCCGGGACTGCTTATTCTGCCAGGCAAGCCTGACTTATATCGCAGCTAACCCCCATATCTGAGGGCCATTCCCCTATCCGCCACCCGGGGACCCGCCGAGTTGGGGGGGTAGAGGTTCTCCTAACGGCGTTAATCGGGAGTGTAGCTGTAGCAGGGGGACTGGAAGCAGTAGGGGAAGAGAGAGAGGTAAAACAGATCAAGTAGATAAAAAAATAATAATATAGTAATAATAATGATAATGATAATAATGATGATGATGATGATGATGATGATAAAAGAAAATAGTAATGAAATAAAAAGGGATCACGTCAGAGCTGCCCAGCCTCAAACAGCAAAATTCAGAGACTCTGTCCGTTGCCCAGTGCAGGCCAGAACACGCCTGCCAAGTTCCCACGTCTTCCTCACAGCTGGGACCGATGGACAAACACTTGAATACAACTCTCAGTGGCACGAACCGTGTAACTCCGGTGACCAAGAAACAAACAGCAACAAAATTATCCTAATTAGGGGGTCAGACCAGCGTCCTGATAACTTCCTAAGGTGGTAGCAAGATTTAGTTTCAAATGACTGATGCGTTATTTTGACTATCCACATAGGTTTGTAAATAAGACTATTCCCTTTTCGGCATTAAACATTCAAGATCTTTTTGGTATGGCTGAATCCACGAACTTAGCTTCCTTCGTTTATGACTATGACTTTGTTCTTTTGATTAACGAACAAGCAGGGTAATTCTTTCTCCCATGATGAATTGAATAGACGCCCTTAACTCCAAACGAATTCTGCTTTTACGACACCGAATCGTACAGCAGATAGGACAACACAGAGCACACAGAACAAACAAAGAGACAGCAATTCGGTGTCGTAAAAGCAGCGTTCGTTTGGAGTTATGGACGTACGTGTGTTTATTTCACCTTGGGAGCAAGAGTTAACCTATTTGTCCGTTAATTACTGTTTACTGTTCTTTGCCTCATTTAAGATTTGGCTTGTTCTTTTGGTTGAAGCCATTACAGGAACAGTGCCTGAGTTCCTGTGCCCATTTCATGTTCTTTGTGTGCCCAAGTATCAAAGTAGCCAATAACGTTCACGGACGTCTTTCAGAAAAGAGCTGCGGAAGTATGTGAAACGTATTGTGTAACAACAGACATACAGAAAATTGTTTCCTTGTCAGCAGACAGCTTGCTTGAGGCAATCAGGGAACACGGAGATATTCCAGTGATCATTTTTGGTCATCTCAATTCAAGGAAAGCAAAAATGAATTCTCTGTTGATTCCTTTGGCAATACATTGACAAGCGGTCACGTGACGTCAATGCAAACACTGATGGATTTTTCTATGAAATTACCAGTCCATCTAACGATTCTTTTATTCATTCTTTGGTAAATTTAATTTAATCAGTATCTGTGATCAGTTTCGCTCGACAATCTCAAGTGGTATAACATCCTTGATTTCTCCAGGTAACTTTACATACATTTCACATAATGGTTGTAGCGTCCTTGGTTAATTTATTGTATCACATCCATTACTAACGAGGTGCATGTGCAAGAACTTAATCCCTGTGATCGAATCGAGACACTTAGCATTGACCCTGTTGTTAACTATTAGAACCGATGAAAGTATTAATAAAACAAAAACTCCTACAATTAAACGTGTTAGGGATGAAGAAAAGTGTTAAGGATCTGTCAACAAAATGCATTCTGAATACGTTAAAAATAAAGTGAAAAAAGCTATGTCTCTTAGACGTAGACATAAATCTTTCATTGTAAGAATTCAGTGAGTGTTTTAAACATGCCGGGTAATGCAATAAAAAAGACAGCAGCAGGGCGGAAAGATAAATGAAAAGCCTGCTTAGATACAGAATGCAGAGAAAATAAAAAATGTCTTAGAAAACATTGCAAAAATATCAAATGTGTCTATCGATTCGGAAAGTTTCGACTATGAACAAAAATGCAGCCAATTTAATGAAGATCGGTAGACTTATTCTGAGAACAGATTAGAATACAAAGAACTGTTAAGGCTGAACAAATCGTTACACAAAAATTGAATCATTTAAAAACAATGTATATGATCCAAAGATATTCTTGGACACCGTTGAACTTGCGCTCCTTAAAGAAAGCACGACATGTAATATTGCAAAAGACAGTTGGTACAGTCATTCCAAAAGTGTGCTTGATTCTTGTACAGCTAAAAGTGTATTGGGTGATTATGACCAGACGTCTGTTTGTCATAACAGTATTGTTGACGGCAACAGTGATGGCAGTGAGAGCTTCAGTGATTAAGCACCGGAATCAACCCTTTTCAGAAAAGTGAAATAACAGATGCAATCAGAGACCAAAATGAGGAAAGCGTACAGAGACTTACGAATTAATCACACACAGTACTTAGTGATATTATTCTTCCTTTCTTAGAAAATGTTTCAGTTTCACATTTATTTATGGATTGTACCCAGATGAATGGGGCTTAGCGATTCTCCATTCACTGTTGTAGAATGACAATTCCAGCATTCCTGACAATTACAGAGGCATTTCTCTTTCAAATTTGTGTAGTGAGCTGTGTAGTTTTGTGTTATATAAATGTTCAACAAAGTGGATTTATGACAACCAGATGATTAGAGACGAACAGACACGATTTAGAGAAACAATTACAGCACTACTAAAAACAAAAATAGTAGTCTTTTATACGCTTGTTCAAAATAGCCCGTTTGAAAGAGAAAACTGTATGTCTGTGAGGCTTTCGATTCCGTCTGTAAAGAGAAATTATCGAAAGTCCTTACAACAAATAGTCTGTGCGGTAAAATTGTCTGCACCAGTTGTTACAACTGAAGTTCGTGTTGCCGATGATTTGACGGACGTATTTATATGTCCAATCGGTTTCAAGCAAGCAGCTTGCTCCCTTGTTGTTTTTGTTTTGTTGTTTTTTGTTTTTGTTTTTTGTTTGTTTGTTTTAGGGGAGGGGGTGGGGGCGGTGCAAATGAATGCTTTCAACATACTGTCAAAAGTAAAGGGGAAACATTGAACAGCCGTAAAAGATACTGTTCCCCAATACAGAGCAATCTACAGAACATAGATAATTTTGTGGGCTTTTCCTCTGGGTGTACGTGCGCGCGAGCGAGCGTGTGTGTGTGTGTGTGTGTGTGTGTGTGTGCGTGTGCGTGTGCGAGTGCGTGCCTGACTTTTAATTTCGGTGGAAAGAAGCTATATGCCTGTAAATTCATTGCAAAAAAGCATTGCAGTTTGTACGTTTGAAAGGGAGGGCACATCCATATTTATTTCATTCTTTCACAGCCGGACATGAAATCTAAGAACACGTTTTCAGGAATCTCAAGTTCTATATTAGACCTGAGGATATCTTTGAACTGTGTTTTGTCGTAATTGACCAGCTGCGTATACTTCAAGAACATCATAGATAACTTCATGTACCTGAGGCGATCTTTGAGTTCTTGATAGAGATTAACATTTTTCATCGGATCTGAGATTTTACCATAGAAAGATTTTTAACCAAATTTCGGATGGGTTTTCAGAAGATGTATTTTAAATAATTGTGTGAATGAATGACTTGTGGGTTGATTTTAACGTGGTGACAGCCCTGATATGGCTCTTTTTGGTCGGCTGGGCTATATGCAACATTACCTTACCTTACCGTACATCATTTGTAAAATTTTGATCCCTTAGCAGCGAACAATCAAATTTCCATATACCTTAGCTTTAAACTAATCATCGAAAGGTCTTCTTCGTATTCATAAAGGATATCAGGTTCTTCAACTGCAGAGATAAGGTATTCTGAATGTAAGACAAAATCTAACCTGCCTTGCTCTATAGGATTTGTTTTTTGCCGTGTGTGTCTTCTATAATCCGGGTTGTCCTCTCTCTGTATGTCTGCGAGTTGTAAGTCGCCAATCATATGGTCAAGACCATCAAGACATAGTCTTGATATTGATGGTTGTTACTGTGACTGTCATTATCATAGTCCAAGGAAGGGCCCCAAACCAAGTTCCAGTCCTCAACCACTGTAATACAATTGTCATGGTCTGGAACAGCTGTGATAACAAGAGCGTGGAAGCAGAGTTTACTGGGTGGAGCAGATGACTGGGAATACACAGTAGACCTTCCCGAATGCAAAACCATCCGGAGATCATCCGGAAGAGTGGCATGAGACTGGATATTGTTCTCCACTCAGGTTCATCAAAACAAATTCTGATCGAACTCACCGTGCCATACGAAAGCAGAATGGAGTAAGCGCATCTCTACAATACTGAGAAGTATGCCAGTCTAGCGAGCTGCTTGAGAGAATCCATCTTCCTGGCTCAGGTTCTCGCCCTAGAAGTTGGAGCGGGAGGATTTATAGGCTCATCAACCTATGACTTCATGAAACAGCTGGGATTTCAGGTAAGAAGAGGACCAGAACCCTGAAGGCAACGGCAGAGGCAGCCGAAAAGAGTTCCAGCAGGATCTGGTCGAGGAGGAAGAAAACTGAACTTGAGAAGGCTTAGATTTCCCAATTTTGAACAGGTATCCGTTAGCAGTGGGGTAAAACATCCGTCTGAAAAAGCACGCCTTGAGACGTCCACCCATCCAAAAGTTGCGGGTTCGAATCCCGGTAGCGCTAGGGATAAAAAGTTGGCAGTAGAAGGGTCCCCTTAGAATGCAAGGAGTTTAGGGCCGAAACCCTTGTTTGAGAGGGGGTTTCTTCTCTGAAGACCTGCCGTCAAGCTCTCCCTAGACTTTCTACCCACCGATTAGTTTTGAAAGTCTGTACAACATAAATGGGCGTATAAATCAGGAGGATCTCAATTCAGCTCATAGAAGTTGACGAAAAATAGGGTCGTGACCATGGATCGAAAATAAACAATAAGGAAACTTCTGTCTTTGTCTTTATTCGCCTTTTTATTTTTAAATCCAAGTGTGTTAGTTAAAAACTTTAAATTAAAACTCTAGAATTGAAACTGAACGACGAGAGAGATTAAAAACCCCGTTTTGATTCAACAACGGCTTTCAGATTTTTTGCTGAAATGAGTTTCCTGCAAGCAGTGTACTGAATAAGACATGCTTTAAATCATGAAAATATCACGTCTTTAATAACATTTGCAGTTCATAGAAGCGATGGAAATGCTATCAATATCTTCTGTTCAACAGTTTCTTTATTTTGGCAAAGAGACATACTAAATCACAGTTACGTTTGGGGCTATCTTTTATGTTCTCAAATGACTGAACTTCGTGTTTCAAGACATCTTCAATATCAATGGCATGTAGACTATAACAAAAAAAAGTGTATTTGTAAGAGGCAACGCAAAATGAAGACAACAACAATACATCTTTTGAAATTTACATTTCATAGTTTAAAACAGTGGTCAGCACATCAAATTTCTACTTGAGTGCCTTTCATCATCAGACATGGTTTGTTATGTGTTAGCGACACACTTGTCCAATATGCAGTACTTTATAATAAGTGTGCCGTCCATTCGAGGATAAACAAAAAAAAAAGGCCATATACTATCTAAATATCTTTCTTTTTTTCTGTGATCCATAATTCCTTTTCGTCCACCAGCATGTACACACACTCCGCCGCCACCATCTCTACGAGTAATTCCCTTGCCCGAATGGAACACACCTATCTCCTGATAGAGCGATTAATACACCCTTACCCCTCCCGGCACACCACCAAATGGCCCCACCCCCCTCCGTGAAAAGACACCGGAGAAAAAATGAACCGTCCAACAAGCCACCGGGCCTGCTCCACCCGACCAAGAGACCGCCGCCATGGTCTGTGTGGCGTTGTTTCGTCGTATGTACTAGTATTTGCAAATGCACGGTAATAGGAGCTACACTTCTTCTTCTTCTTCTTCTTCTTCTTCTTCTTCTTCTTCTCTCTTCTTCTTCCCTTCCTTCCTTCCTTCCTTCCTTCCTTCCTTCCTTCCTCTTCCTTCCTTCCTCCTCCTCCTTCTCTCTCTCCCCTCTCTCCATCTCTCCCTTTCTCTCTCTCTCTCTCTCTCTCTCTCTCTCTCTCCTCTCTCTCTCTCTCTCTCTCTCTCTCTCCTTCTATATCTGTCTGTCTTGTCTAGCTGTTGCCTGTCTACCTTCTATTGTCTGTCTCTAATTCATAAGGTTAAAGAATGTTTCTTAGGTATGTGCCCTTTCTCCTCATGACTTTTTAAATATATGTGTAAGTGGAAGTGTTGTGTAGGTATCTGCCCTATAATATGGGCCGGGGGCCTGCGCATCAACATTCATGCTCTCACCTGCATACATACATTGTGTGCCAGTATGCTTTGTACATACTTATATGTTTGTTTATGCATATGTATATGTGTATGAACTATATGTATATGTATTTATGTATGTGTAAATAACTATATGTGTGTGTGTGTGGTGTGTGTGTGCGTAAATATATTCGGATTTTTTTTTTCTTTTTGTTTTTTTTGTTTTTTGTTTTGTGAGGGCATGGTGTGAGACAGCCATTATTGTTGCTTATCCATCTTGCCCTCAATAAAACGTTTGTTCGTTCGTTCGTTCCAGTTACCCCAAACCTACCCCTTGGCCTTCTCTCCTCTCTCTCTCTCTCTCTCTCTCTCTTCTCTCTCTTCTTCTTCTCTCTCTCTCTCTCCATTTACCCCAAACCTACCCCTTGGCCTTTTCCTTTCCCGTTTCCTTCCCCTTGTTCGCTATGTTCACGCGCTTTTCTATTTGCATTCGTTTGTCAATAATATGGACAATAGCTAAACTTGTTTTGAACTGTACAAGATCTTGTTATACTTTGTTCTTTTTATATGTGTATTTGCATTAATTTGATCTTTAAATGCATTAATTTGATCTTTACATTGTTTCTCTTCTTTTGCCCCAGGGCTGGGTGGAAAAAAGCATTTGTATTGCTTATCTCATTACCCTGGTAAAATAAAATTTCGTTCGTTCGTTCGCTCTCTCTCTCTCTCTCTCTCTCTCTCTTCTCTCTCTCTCTCTCTCCCCTCTCTCTCTCTATCTGCTACAGTTTTTTGTAGCTACAGTTCCCCCCTCTCTGTCTCTCTCTCTCTGTGTCTCTCTCTCTCTCTGTTCTCTTCTGTCTTCTGTCTCTCTCTCTCTCTCTCTCTCTCTCTCTCTCTCTCTCTCTCTCTCTCTCTCTCTCTCTCTTATGTACTACAGTTTTTGTAAGTAAACGGAAAAAAGGAGCTACAATCCCCCCTTCTCTCTCTCTCTGTCTCTCTCTCTCTCTCTCTCTCTGTCTCTCTGTCTGTCTGTCTGTCTGTCTGTCTCTCTCTCTCTCTCTCCTCTCTCTCTCTCTCTTATGTACTACAGTTTTTGTAAGTCTCTCTCTGTCTCTCTCGCTCTCTCTCTCTCTCTCTCTCTCTCTCTCTCTCTCTCTCTCTCCTCTCCTCTCTCTCTCTCTCTCTCTGAAATATGCTTATCTGCCGTCTATGCAAAACTGGTAAAGAAGATAAATTACACTTTTTATTTTGTTGCCCTCCAATGAGTGATCTTAGAGGGAAATTTATGCGACCGAAATATCACAAGGTTCCATGCAATTTCAGGCTAATTTTGTTTATGTCGACAAGGCAAGAGACAAGAATATTTTTAAAAAGCTATATTTATCTATCAGGCGCTTAGTAGGCTGAAAACTTATGACTTCGTATAATGTTAGCTTTCTACGAAGCAGTGAAGAATCTTATTTTGTTTTCTTTTCTTTTTTTTTTTAATTTGTGTGTGTCACTAGATTCTTTTCTTTCGTTTAGTTGTATGAACACCCCCCTTCAGTAAGGGGCCTATGTTTCAGTTTCAGTATCATCAAGGAGGCATCACTGCATGCGGACTAGTCCATATGCGCTACACCACATCCGCTAATTTTCGAGACCACACTGCGCATGATTTAAAGCTGATGGATAAAAGAATTAGTGACTAAGATGAGAGAATTGAAGAAGAGGGTCTCGTGGCTACGACTTAGCAGATGTCTGACCTATGCATTAGCCCAACGCGCAGGTCAGACCTTGAGTACTGACCTAGCATTGGTTGTGCCAATATTGGGCTTTAGGCCTTCACCTAAATAAAATGTTTGACTCTCTCTCTCTCTCTCTCTCTCTCTCTCTCTCTCTCTCTCTCTCTCTCTCTCTCTCTCTCTCTCTCACCAGATCAGGGAGAAAGAAACGGGGACAAAAATCAAGTTCATGTGGGCATCAGCAAACAAGAATACAACGGAATTAAACTGTGAAACCCCGCAAGCGCATTGGATGCTACACCCAAAGCTTTTCTCTCAGAGCTTAGTTCATTTTGTATGTAAATGAACGAGGACCTCCTTGTAAAAATGCGCATAGGTCATCTCAATAATACCACGATCATCCCTTTCACTCTTTTTTTATGCATAATAACAAGAACAGTTACAATGAAGTAAATATTACTGCAACCACCACAGTCGGTACTTCTCCTCTACCAATACTATCAACATTATCAAAAGAAAAAAAGAAAGGAAAAGAAAACATGGCAATGGCGGCAACATCAATAACAATAGCGAGAGAAAGGTAGTCATCAGTATCATTTCCATCGCGACCAACACTACTTTATAAGTGAGAATGTAACGTGTACAAAAGCAGGTATCACAAACATGAACTTCAAAAACTGAAATTAGCAAACTGTTATATATCATATCACAAACATAAACTTCAAAAACTGAAATTAACAAACTGTTCTAAATCGATTCTGCAATTGGGTTTTTAAAAAAAAAACACGTAACACGTACATAAACTAAAAAACTGAAATTAGCATAGTGTTATAATTAATTTTGTGACTGGGTAACCAAAATATTTCACAATACTCACACAGGATTATCCCTCCCACATGATTGTATTAGAGATTTAAATGTGGTGCCGGGGGGGGGGGGGAGGGAGGGGGCTAGACTAATGCGAAAGAATGAGAAAACATAATTGTGAATAGTTACTTATGTATGTGCCTTAACCATTTTCCATCCCCCCACATTCCCCCTCCACCCCTACCCAAGTCCCAACGCTCCCCCCCCCCCCCCAAAAAAAAAAAAAATCTGTTCGTAGTTCCCTTATTTTTGTCATAAACAGTAGGACGAAAGGGGTGTGATCACTGAACCGAGGAAACAAGGGATAAAAAAGTAATGACCCCCCCTCCCCCCCCCCCCTTCCCATCTGTCTCTTCCCATCCTGTTTAATAACGAAAATGTTCTCTGTGTGTATGTTTGTGGGGTCATTTTTTGTTTTCATACCTCTTCCCTTCCTCCTCCCTTAAACATCATTCCATCCACCTTACGCACTCACCTCTCACTGAACACACACACACACACACACACACACACACACACACACACACACACACACACACACACACACACACACACAAGCATGTGCACAGAAAGTACAGGACTGGGAGGGTTCAGTGAATCCACAAAAAAAGTCCAATAAGGAAACTGATTTTCATACAACACCCTTTTCCCTTTCTCGCTTCCACAAAACCAGTTCCATCCACCTTACTCTTCCGCCTTTCTGTTACACACATACGCGCGCGCGAGTGCACAATCGCACATATGGACGCTGAGACACACACACACACACACACACACACACACACACACACACACACACACACATACGCACGCGCGCGCGCGCGCGCGCGCGCGCGCATGCACGCACACACACACACACACACACACACACACACACACACACACACACATTGACAAAGGTGACAAAACAACTTTGAAAGAAGATGGACAGAACCAGATGAAAGAGCCGGGGTACATGCAGCAAGGTTTATGGTAGTATACAGGATTAGAGATTGTCATTTCTTGTGTTGAGGCAGGAGTACGCGAGGAGCAGGAAAATTGGATATCTAGGATCTGTGGTGAGGGGGGCTCAATAGTGTCCCATACTAACATTCACAGGGGTGTCAAACTCACCACCGGTTACAGGGAGGGAAGGGGGGGGGGTGGAGCCTGTCGCACAACCTCTGGGACAAGTCCAAGAGACTCATACTCTTGCTGCAACGTCCGTGGCTTTGCTCTTCACAGCTGTCAGTATTATTCACGTTTGAGGATCTGTGAGGAAGATGAGCTAGCTTAGAAGTAGGCACACGTTTCAGATGAGGGATCAAAACCTGAAGTGCTCTCCAGAGCTGCGCAAACGACAGCAGCGCTAGTCAGACTAAGACCCATCTGGAACAACAGAAACATCACAGTCGGTTCCAAGATCAGTCAGATGCGTTCTCTTGTCATTGCCATGTCATTTCTCTGTGCCTGTGAGACGTGGACTCTGACAGCTGAACTTGAGAGAAGGAGTCAGGCATTAGAGATGAGATGCTTCTGCAAGATCCTTGGCATCTCATACAAAGACCACATTACCGAGTTGGAGATCCAGACCAGAGTAAGGCAAGCCATTGGACCATACGGAGACCTGCTGTCCACAGTGAAAAGAAGGAAAATGAGATGGTATGGTCATGTATCAAGATCAACAGGACTTGTCAAACCATTCTACAAGGAACAGTGCAAGGAGGCAGAAGGAGAGGAAGACAGAGAAAGAGATGGGAGGACAACATCAGTGCATGGACTGGCCTCACACTCAGCAACTGCCTAAGATCGTCTGAGAACCGAGAGGAGTGGATCGAGGAGGCTGGTTGCGAAGTCTTCTGTGGCGCCCCAACGGTCTTCAAGACTCCGGGATAGGTGTGTGGAGGCACACGTTCTGACTGTGTTTCACCATAACTGGGTGTTCTCGACTGGTCCTGCCCTCTGCACGTTGGCTTCCTGTGTCTGCGAGGGGTGTGGCCGAGACCTGTGGTTGCGGGGGGGGGGGGGGGGGGGGGGGGGGGGGGGGGGGGTCCTCTGACTGCTCCCTCTGCCGATGTTTACGTCATGGCTTCTGCTTGTCCTCCTGGGCCACCAGTTCCACGTTCTCTGGCCGTTTGATGTCGAAAGGGGAGATGGCTGTGGTCAACGATGGAGATGGATGGTTCCAAAAACGTCCTGTCAATCCTCTGGATATTTCAGTCTTCAATGGTGACTATTCAAAGATCCAAAAGTTTACCGTAAGGTTTCGTTTGGAAAGACCAAATGGAAATAACTGCCGGATGTCGCTTAATTTTATTTAGTCTTTGGGAATTCATTTTGTTAGATCCTCAACATCATTTGAATTTCTTTGTTTTATTTTTTTCCGCATTTCGAAGATCTCCGGTGTTTTTTTTGTTTTGTGTGTGTGTGTGTGTGTGTGTGTGTGTGTGTGTGTGTGTGTGTGTGTGTGTGTGTGTGTGTGTGTATTTTTTCTGGTAATGAGGCGAAGAGTTAATTTTCTAATTTATCTATGTGAGTAGAATGAATAAATTCTGTCACTTTCTTTCTTTTCTGTTTCTTCTTCTGTCTCCTTCGCTGAATCTCCTGGTAAATTAATAACTATAAAATTGTCTTTTCGAATGTACTGTTCAAGTGAGTTTATGAGTTACGTTTCTTGTTTTAACTCCTTTTGAAGATTGGCTCACAGTGTCAGACAGTTCACCACTTTCATTCGCAACACCTTCCGCCTTTCTCCGCAACAATTCATGTTCTTTCTTCAAATCCAATATTTCACACATAATTCTTTTCAGTTGCTGGCTGACACTATCCCTCTGTTTTCTTCTTTCCTCTGTTCCTCTCTCCGTCCGGTTAAGAAGCGCCACGTATGCTTTGCTCACTATTCTCATCGTCTTTGTCTGGTACAATATCCGTTTCACCCTCTCTTTCAAGTGCTTATTTTGTTCGTTATTACTTGTAAAGTTTGTTATTTTCTGCTGCTGTAGTTCAGAAATCCATTTTTTACATTTTGTTTTTAATCAGTGACGTTTCCCTCCCAGTGTTCATCTCAACCTGTTCTTAAAACGGATTCATTCCTTTTCCTTGGTCGTCGTGATGGCTGAGTCTGTTTAGATGCCATTTCATATTGGAAAGAGGGACAGTATTTCTGGAACCGCCTGTATGTTTTTCTTTAACTAAGAGGAGAATCCCACAACCAATGACCACGATCATATCAATAATGTCTTTGTAAAAACCCATTGAAAATCTCGGCGAAAAGAAAAGAGGAAGAAAAAAGCGGACTTTCCCCACTGGCACAATTTGATCCTGGTTTATCAAGTCAAATGATCAAACAACGTTATTGTGCGTCCGACCTCTTCTGTGAACAGGTGTCAAGTCCTTTCCTTCATACTTTATTACTGAACTGACGAAAGATGCCAATGCATGTGGTGCCACAGTATTCAGTTGTCACCTGACTTTTTAGAGCTATTGATAATTTTCTGACAGTGTAATTGATTCCCCAAATGCAACAAACTGACTCATAGATTTTGGAAAACAAGCAGATACATATGTAAAAAAAACAAAACAGTTAGCCGTTGCCATAGCCTCTGTGTGCAATAAACAACTTACGTTTTTCACTCCTTAAAAGCCAAGTATAGAAGCCATGTGAAAAAAACAATTTCCTTAGAACATGTTAAGACGAGCAGCATACTTTTATATTTCATACCTGGCTTTCAAAAACATGCATAACATTTGACATAGTAGATTTCTATCCATCTATAGATGAAAAGCTACTAACCAAAGCTATAAAATTTGCCAACAAGTACACAGAAATATCAGGGTCAGAAATGGAAATCATTTTCCATACAAAGAAAACCTTACTGCACAGTAAAAATGAAACCTGGATTAAGAACACAAGCAGGAATTCAACTTTTGATGTCACAATGGGATCATATGATGGTGCCGAAACTTGCGAACTTGTCGGACTATTCATGTTATCCATTATTCAAAAAAAAACTGGGAAAACAAACTGGACTGTACAGGGATGACGGCCTTGCCGCTCTGAATGACAACCCTAGGAATATTGAAAATAAGAAAAAAGAATTGTGTAAAATTTTCCACAACCAAAACTTAAAAATCACCATAGAAGCAAACAAAAGGATAGTGAACTATTTAGACATAACGTTAGACCTCAACCAACACACATACAAACCATACAAGAAACCAAATGATACGCCTGTTTATGTAAACATCAAAAGTAATCACCCACCCTCCATACTGAAAACAATACCCAAAAGTATAAATAAAAGATTATCCAATTTGTCATGTAACGAAACAGTATTCAACAATGCTACAGCTGAATACCAAGAGGCGTTACATAAAAGTGGCTACAGTCACGAACTACGATACGATCCAGACAATGATACAAAAAGATGCAGAAAGAACAGGAAAAGGAATACCATATGGTACAATCCCCCATATGATGCAAGAGTTAAAACAAATGTAGGGAAAGAATTCTTTAAAATCTTGACATCATCTTTCCCAAAAGACCATAAATTATTTAAGATATTCAACAGAAACAACATTAAATTATCATATTCACGTTTGCCGAATCTTAAAAATGCCATCGATTCAGCAAATAAAATGAAAAGCAGCACAGAGAAAAAAGAGGGTAACGAAAGGAAATCTTGTAACTGTACCAAAAAAGAACAGTGTCCCCTAAGCAACAAATGCCTTTACAACAACATTGTGTATCAAGCCACTGTAACATCAGAGAACGCAAAAGAAACATATGTAGGTATCACTGAAAACCAATTCAAAACTAGATATGCAAACCATAAACAATCATTCAACAAAGAAAGATATAAAAATCAAACAGAATTGAGTAAATACATTTGGAAACTTAAAGATAAAAACATAGACTACAACATATCTTGGAAAATCTTAAAAAAGAGCAGCACCATACAATAACATTTCAAAAAGATGTAATCTATGCCTTACAGAGAAATACATTATACTATGTAAACCACAGTTGGCAACTTGAAATGTTAGAACAGAAATGGTTAACAATTGCAGACACAGATGGAAGTTCCTCTCAGTGAATAAAATCAATAACACCTGAGAAACACATGTAGCACGGGGAAAAAAACAACAGCAAGCTATATATATATATATATAAAATATATATATATATATATATAGCACTGGCAATACAAGCTCATCACATCCTGACGACCGCACAGCGCGAAACAAGCTTGTAGATGTTTTAAGCTTGATTTTAACTTGTTTTTAATATAACAAATATATATATATATATATATATATATATTCTCTCTCTCTCTCTCTCTCTCTCTCTCTCTCTCTCTCTCTCTCTCTCTCTCTCTCTCTCTCATAAAAGACCACTTTTTCTGATTCTTCAATCCCCATGTTTTGCAATAAAATATTAATTGCCAGTATTCTGTTAATAATTCTCGCTTGAAACGATCTTAGTTTGATGTCTTTTATCTATCGGACTTTGTGGAAAGTTTCAACCCTTATGACTTTCTTCTATCGTATTACATTCCATTTACTACCCAAAAAAAGTGGTTCAGTTGTATATTGGTTTAATAAGTCGTACTAAAGCGAGGCTCCTCTTGAAACTGAACTAATGTCAGTTAAGAATTACTGGTCTTGCCTTCCTCACCGAGTTTTATTTCTAGTCCAGTTTTCCTCGAATACTTTTTCACAACACTAAAATGTAACAAAATCTCTCTCTCTCTCCTCTCTCTCTCTCTCTCTCTCTCTCTCTCTCTCTCTCTCTCTCCAAATTTTGAAGCTAGTCGAAAACCAAACGAAAACAAAACAAAACAAAACTCGGAGAATAAATGCATAAACTAAAAATAAAGAACAAACGCAGTTGTTACGTATAAATGTACCCACGTCATCCTCCCGAACAGCAATAACAAAATCATCGTTTTGTTTTCTTATTTAAAAAAAAAAAAAATCATTCTATAGAATCGAATGAAGGGAGGTTACACTGAAAGTAAAGAATAAATACACTTGTTACATAAACATGCGAGGGCTCGCTACTCCTTCATCTCGCTAAGCCAAATGATTCAGGTTTATACAAGGGGAAAAAGGGAGGGAGCAAAAGGAAACTGAAAACCAGAACACTGCAGTTGTTAACAGGTAAATGCCAGGTGGTTCTCTGACCCCTCCCCCCCCCCCCCCACCCTTCCCCTCCCCTCCCCCTATCATCATCATCATCATCATCATCATTATCATCATCATCACACCAACCACAAAATTGTCATTTTTTCACTTTTTAAAAATTACGTTTACAAAAGAAAAGCTTGAGGGAAGCCAAAATACACAAACCAAACAGATGAATAAAAACCCTACCAAAGCCGCAAAAGACATGCATACATCACATACACCATAAACACTGCGAACATCTCGTTGACAGAATCATCTAATCAATTAACACCCATTCCCCCAGTCCAAGTAAAAAGCAACAATTTCATCAAAAACGACAACAACAACAACAATAATAATAATAATAATAATGATGATGATGATAATACAATAATCATCATCATAATGATGATGATGATAATAATAATAATGATGATAATGATAATAATGATAGTGATAATAATAATAATATATAATAATAATAATAGTAACATAACAAAATGTACGATAATGATAATTATAATTTTTCAAAATGGAGTGACTGACGGCGGAGAACGAAGCAAAATTTAGAAAGAGAGGGTGTTAGTTACCGCCAATGACATTGACAAACAAAGCACATGACAAGACACGATGCATTTCAACCACTTGGGTCTTCTTCAGGCGAAAAAATAAATCACATTTAACATTTAAGACAGTACAAACAAAGAACGAAAATGACTCATCTGTTGTTAGTCCATGTGGTGGGGAGAATAGCCGCTAGGCGGAAATGACAAGGGGGATTATGGGAGAGGAAAAGGAGGGAGGGGTTTCGTGGGGGGAGGCGGTGGGGTTTGTGTGATACGATAGGGTTGTGTGTCTAGTTTAGTGGGGTGGTGTGATATCTTTGTGACGGTTGTGATAATGGTGGATTGATAATAATGGTAAGGGGGGGGGGGGGGGGGGCAAACTGGAAAAAAAAAATTTATATATAGAAGGGGCAAATAAGTACATGAACAGAAGAAACTAAAAAAAAAAAAAAAGTTTAGGTGAATAAAATAAATGATTTCGCTGGGTGATGAAAGAGGTGGTGGTAGTTATGCGTGGGTAGTTGTGAAAGGTGTGTGGGTAATGTTAATGAGAGAGGGAAGGGGATGGAAGATAAATGGGTGATAAGGTATGATTGGGAGGGGGGGTGAGAAAAAAAAAAGGGAGGAGGGTAATGTGTGTGGGGGGGGGGGGGGAGGAAGGGGGGCAAGAGAAGGAGAGCTCATATCTCTTCATCCACTATGGGGTGGGGGTGGGGGTGGGAGGTTGGGAGGTTCATATTAATAGTGTTGTTTAAAAAAGTAAACAATGCTGTGGGATGATGTTCATTGTAACAGGTGAAATAATGTGTTGGCATCAATATGCTGCTGTTTGTTGAGAGAAGATAGCAGTGATCAATGAAAAACAGGGTATCATGTGTTGCCACACACACACACACACACACACACACACACACACACACACACACACACACACACACACACAAAAAAGGGGGGCGGGGGGGGGGGGGGGAACACATGTAAACAATGTTCTAGGTGAGTTAAGATCGTGTGATCATAGTGAGACTAACTGTGGAAAATTTTTACACACACACACACACACACACACACACACACACACACACACACACACACACACACACACACCAAAGAGGGGTAAAAATTATTATCATTAATCAGTCACTGATGGGTGATGATCATATGAGATCAACGGTAGTGTAGGAAGAGATTCTTCTCCGTTCCCTTAGGCAGGAATGGTGGAGGTACTGGCAAGGGCTTCTGTATGGTGAAGGCCCTCCAGTGGTCAATAAGGTTTTGCATTCATCAGTGTGTTGGCAGGCCAGGATTCTTCTTTTGGTGTTGTTGGGACTGTTCCACCGTCATTGGGGCTGCATGGATTAATTGCAGACCCGCCAGGGTGGAGTATTGCAGAGATGTTGTCATAGTCTGGAGTGCCCGGTTCTCAGTATCACAATGATGGTCTTCTTCGTTTACTTAGGTCGGAATCCTGGAGGTACTGACGGAGGCTGCTGTATGGTGAAGACCCTCCAGTGGTCAGTATGGTTTTGCATTAATTATAAACATTACTATTATCACCACCACCACCATTAATATAACAATAATCGTGCTAAACTGGTTCACGAGTTTTCTCCTCCTAAGAAGACACACCAAAGCTTATATACACATACACACTTACACAACCGCACGTCCTCTCCCCCCCCCCCCCCCCCCCCCCACCCCACACACACACACACACACACACACACACACACCACACACATTCATGAGCGCACGCGCGCGCGCGCGCGCGCGAGAGAGAGAGAGAGAGAGAGAGAGAGAGACCCATAACACACACACACACATACATATATATATATATATATATATACATACAAGAGCATGTGCAAGCACGCATCCGATTATAGGCGGTGGTACAACGCTTCAACCAAGAGCTCACAAAAGCAGCACTGCCTGTAAGATTTCACGTAAATCAACATACTTACAGTGTGTTCACATATTCTAGGCCCAGCTTCGTCGGACAACGGAGCAGTCAAGCAATGCAGAATGGTAAACGCGTCAGTGGTCTCCTCGCGGGTTTTTTTTAGAATTGGTTTCCGCTCCGCCGACACTAATAATTAACAGGCGGTGCCTTCAGCTCCGGGGAAGAGACGCGCCATCGCAATTTGTCAGCTACTGCAGACATGATGGGTAATTTCATAGCGACAACAACATCACTCTCACTCTCCAGCGCTGAAGGCGTAATAAGATAAAGATGGACGTTTTTACATCACACGCCTCGTTTGGGTGTCGGTCGATGTTGGTGTCCACAAAGTTTTGACCACACAGATGTCTGGTCGGCAAGTACGCTCGTGAGAACACGCACATGCGTGTGCACGGACACACACACACACACACACACACACACACACGTGCGCGCATGGATGCACACACGCACACGCGCGCACGCACACACACACACACACACACACACACACACACACACACACACATACATATGTATACACAAGACGAGCCCGAGTGTTGCTATTCGTTAAAGGGTGGGTGAGGTTTGAGATATGCAACAAGGGAACAATGCAACCAATGGGCCATGTACAAATCAAAATGAAAAGTTGTAAAAAAAAAAAAAAAAAATGCGGTTTCAGATAAACAAGAGATATCTGGTCCTTAATTTCCATCCTAATTCAAGTGTAAAACAGGGGACATAAATCTGACGTCATCTTTCTTACAGGTGTCAGAGACACAAAGATCAAGGTAAGTACTGTCTTTACATCAAAAACGTGAGGTAGGTCCTCCGTTCTAAACGTAAAGAACTCGATGACAAGATAAAAAAAAAAAATTTAAAAAAAACACCTGAAGATGCGGGTGGGATCCAGAGACGTACTCATCAACCGCTAAACAAACCAGCTGGAAGCAATCCTGCACCACCCTTGCAAGCCTGCGCTGTGTTCATATAGGGTGCAGGCACACACAGAGCATTCCATTAAGACGTCAAGGGACATAATTGCTCCCTGGGAGATTGCCACTGCATGTGACATGACAGAACCTCCACGGGAGCGTTCCAATGGGTGTACCAGCCCATAATTATTTCATGACTGCAGAGCCCACCGGCGAAAAACGTCACCATCAAGCATCTGCCGTGTGCATCCTGCATCTTCATTCGTTGCTGTTCCGCTGACAGGTGAAGACAGTACAACTCCAGACATTACGTCTTTCTCAAAGGTGTCAGAAACACAAGGATCAAGAGACGCACTGTCTTCACACCTGAAACCCCGTGAGACCTCGTTCTTAACGTAAAGAACTCGATGACGGCACCATCCGCCGCAGAAATGGCGTCTTGATTAGAAAGAAAGGGTTGGGGGGGGGGGGGGGGGTCTTGGAAGTGTTCTCTTGGGGTGAGTTTTACCTCCGAGTCTTCTGCGGCCCGTTTTCAACCGCACAGACACTTTGGAAAGGTCTGGGGAGAAGAAGGTATAGGCGGGGAGGGGGACTGCATGCTTATAGCGAGTCCTGGTTTCAAATGGATAGTCCGGATCTCCCACACCTTCCTCTTTTTTTTTTTTTCTGTTTCCTCCTCCACCCCCACCCCCACCCCCCTCAGATTTTAGACACAGCATGCATTTCAAATGCCAGGTTAATGGCACTACCTCTCTATCCACCGTCCTTTATGTTCAGTTGTCTCCGTCTTTCTTGTTTGTTTATCAAAGGAGATCTCTTTGATTACACATCTCCTTCGCAGTCTCTCTGTTGATATCTCTTCACCCATCTCCTACCTCCACCCCATCCTTTTCCCTTCTTCCGGGCCCTTTCTATCCGTCCTCTCTCTCTCTCTCTCTCTCTCTCTCTCTCTCTCTCTCTCTCTCTCTCTCTGGGCGCTTGCATGGACTATACAGCGGTTTGGTGTAAAATTCTAATTGTGGCGTATGGCCCGTGCGCATTGTCATGCTACATCCTTAGTGACTGGCGGAGGCGTGGTCAGGGCACCTGCAGATGTCAGCCTGGCTCAATGGTTCAAGTAAAAACGCAAGGAGGCGCCCTGGCCACGGTGTATGTCCAGTCCGCGCCAACAGGCGGTGAGATATACCTCAGTGGAAACTGCCTTAGAGGGAAACGTGGATAGATCTAGATTCAGAGACAGAACAAAGGGTAAGTGCAGAGAGAGACAGATACATACACAGATTAGAGATGCAGGCACAGAGTTGGTAGCAGTGGTGGTGGCTTTCATGTCTTTTCTCTATGAGTTATATAGAGATAGAGCTACTGAAGCGGCCAACAGTGTTTGTGGTTCGAGAAAAACAACAACAAAAAGTTGATGCACCTGGTCTGTTGGATTTGTCCCAACGTTGGACTAAATGGGCGTTTCTTAATAAATCAGGTCATTATAGCGTATACACACACGCGCGCGCGCGCGCGCGCACACACACACACACACACACACACACACACACACACACACACACACGCGCGCACACACACAGACAGCGACACGCCACACACACACACACAGACACACACACACACACACACAACATCACACACGCACACGCACACACCGCAACATACACACACGCACGCGCACACACGCGCACACACACACACACGGCGCGCGCGCACCAGACCACGCAACAAAACATACACACACTGCGCCGCTTCTGCGGCATAGCTCACGATGCACGGACAGCCCAACAGACTGCAGACTTCTTTCTGTCAATTTTTCAAGACACGAATCTACCAAGAAGGATGGAAAGTAAATTTAGCCGTTAAACCTTTTCAGAGCACAATGGCTGACAAAGGTACTAAGAAGGAGAGGATGAATGCTGATGAAACATGTCTGGAAAAAAAAATGGCGTGACACAGGTCACTCAGACAGGTTTAAAAGGTGCACAGGAGACAGCGGAAAAAAAAAAGGAAGTGAACGTTCAAAAGCCCTTCTCAGGTTACAGTGCAGCTGGACAAAAGTGAGTAATCAGTTGTGTGAATGATGGTTGATGATGGTGATGGTGATTGATATAATGATGATGATGATGATGGTGGTCGTGGTGGTGGTGGTGGTGGTGGTGGTGGTAAATAGACAAGATAGCGTGGAAGGCTTGTCTCAATGTATGTCTCAGCCCAGACGAAGCCCACTGACCCAATTCACATGAAGAAGGAACGTGCATACACTGCCACCTTAGAGCACAGAGGCTAAGCCTTGGATGTCCTGACGACAGTAGTGAAGAATAGGTTTCACCTGAGTTCCCAGCAATATATCCCCAGTAAATCGACACTCTCGTTTTCTGATCTCGGTGAACAGCACTGATGGACAGAAGGTAGGACCAGGGAGGGAAGATGTTTTTTTGCCAAAGTGCCAGCTTACAAACAGACAGGAGTCGATTCGTTTTGTGTGACTTCTTTCTGTTCCATGGCCGTATTTACTGCCATCTTTTCATTCAAGGATTCAGTATTTTCAGGCCATTTCGTTGCCTTTTATTTATTCTAGGATCCGGGATTTTCACGGTCCTTTTCCCTGTCATCTTTTGATTTAAGAATTCAGAGTTCCCACAGACTTTTTCACAGCCTTTTATAGTCAAGGATCCAGAGTTGTCACCGCCTTTTTTCACTGCCATCTTTTGATTTCAGAATTCAGAATTCCCACAACTTTTTTCACAGCCTTTTTTATTCAAGGATCCAGAGTTGTCACAGTCCTTTTCACTGCTATCTTTTGGTTTAAGGACTCTGGGTTTCCATGCCTCTTTTCATTGCCATCGAGGCTTCAGAGTTCCCATGGCCCTTTTCACTGCCATTGTTTTAATTCCAGGAATCAGAGTTTCCATTGCCTTTTTCACTGTCATCTTTTAATGCAAGGATTCAGAATTTTCAGGGTTCAAGGATTCTGGGACTCTTTTCGCCGCCAGGATTTGGCCCTTTTCACTACAGTATTTTAAGTCAAGAATTCGGTGTCCATCTTGTGATTCAAGAATTTTTCAAGTTTTCATGGCTATTTTTGCTCCCACTTTCGATTCAAGGAATCAAAGTTTCCATGGTATTTTTCACTGCCTTTTTTTTTTTTTTTTTTTTTTTTTATCTAAGGATTCAGAATTTCCAAATGGCCTTGTTTTTCATTGCCATCTTTTGATTCAAAGATTCAGATTTTCCGTGGCCCTTTTCACCCGCCATGTTATGTTTCAGGGACTTGCTTTTCATGTCCCTTTTCATCGTCATCTTTTGATTCTAGGATTGGCTTTTAATGGCCATTTCATCGGCATCTTTCGATTTAAGGATCTGCTTTTCAATCTCTTTTCACTGGTGTCTATTGTTTCAAGGATTTGCTTTTCATGGTCCTTTTCACCGTCATCCTTTGATTCAAGGGTCTGCTTTTCATAGTTCTTTTCACTGTCAGTAGAAAGTTTTGGAATGACGTCAAAACTGACGAAATCGCAAGTTTTAACCACGCTGGCAGCAAATACACACATGGTCTGTACATGTGTTGGTAAACCAGATCTCCTGCTGAAGTTGTCGAGCACTGTTAGCATGTGTCTGGTCATGATTCCCTAAACAAGACCATTCTTCACAAAATGGACGTGGAGTGGAAACGCGGCTGCTAGGAAGGGAGACAATCGGTCGGTCTGGTGCTTTTGTGACTCTGTCCGGTGGCACACCAGCGGCAATTTCTTCCAGTGCGGCCTTAAGAGCATATGATCAGTAGCTCACCCCTTATGTCCCTTGTCCCACACCCCATCTCCACATCCATTTAGCGCCCAATTTGAGGAGATAAGTGACTGCTCATTCTTCGTCTTCAATTGTCTTGAAAGTTGTTCGTCTTGCTTGAAGAAAACCAAAGATTATTATGATCATGAATACTTATATAGCGCCTATCCTCGGCTAGAGACCAAGCTCTAAGCGCTTTACAATCCAAACTCGTACACACAACGGGCTACCTACCTGGGTAGTGCCGACTGAAGAGCTGCCAGCTGGCGCTTCATTCAATCGTTTCCCGTGTCATGCAGTCAATATCGTTCAATATAGTTCACTCAATTTCCTTACTTCGTTCATTCTTTCCATTTCTCAGGCAGGGTGCATTCTATGTGTAACGTGTCATCCATACCAACGGCCAAACTGGCCTTCTCTTCCGAAAGTTGGTGATGGGATTTTACGTGTGTGCAAGATGTTATGCGTGCGTACACACACGGAACCTCGGTTTATCGTCTCATTCCAAGGACTGTACGGGAAATGGAGTCAGAACCAATGTTAACTCTGAGGGAAAAATCCCCCTGTACCGAAACGACCCGGCAGAGATTCGAACCGGCAACCCCAGGATTACCAAGATTGCGAGTCCGGCGTTCTACCACTGAGCTATTTCGGCCCCCAAAAGATGTCGAAACGCGTTGCGTTTTGTCTTGTAATTTATCTCTTTCGTTCGGCGGAACAGTCATTTTTCTTTTGAGTTTGTTTCAATTTTCCGCCTGCACTCACCTTACTTTGAAACTAAGCTTCATGCTATAGACTTCCATAAATGTAACAGTGGGCAAGAATTCGATACAACGGCAAGACACACACTTGTCTCTCTCTCTCTCTCTCTCTCTCTCTCTCTCCTCTCTCTCTCTCTCTCTCTCTCTCGTAAGGGCGCCGTGTTTTCATCTGTATTATCATCCTTCTCACACACCAGAACCCACAAGTAAAGGACATCCTGAAACTTCACTTTCAGCGCTTTCAAATAGATTCCAATAAACGTTTTGTATCCCCACCATTTTCTCTGAACACGAAACTGACAAAGAGCCAAACGGCTTACAGAAATGGCGGCCACACCGGCGTGTGACGACCCCAAACTGGATTTACTTGACAATGAAATATATTCCCTGAGCAGAAAACCAGATTAGGGTTGACCTGTTTTCACTTCAGCGTCACTCTTCATTCTCTCTCTCTCTCTCTCTCTCTCTCTCTCTCTCTCTCTCTCTCTCTCTCTCTCTCTCTCACACACACACACAACGCACACGCACACGCACACGCACACGCACACGCACACACACACACGTACGCACGCATACACGCATACACACACACACACACACACACACACACACACACACACACACACACACACACACACACAACACACACTAAAGGGCAGATGCTGTGTGTGGGGAAGGGGAGGGGGTGAGACTTTTTCGTCATTGTTCAGTGTGTGTGTGTGTGTGCCTCTATGTGTGTGTGTGCGTGCGTGCGTGTGTGTGTATGTGTGTGTGAAAGAGAGAGACAGAGATAGAGAGAAAGAGGGAGAGATATCAGAATAGCTTTTTTTTTTTACCTATCATCAATCTTGATGTGTGTGTGTGTGTGTGTGTGTGTGTGTGTGTGTGTGTGTGTGTGTGTGTGTGTGTGTGTGATTGATACAGCATCGAGACTATGGAGTGGACGACTAGAAGTGCATAGCAGACATCCTAGAACGGAAATCCTTCCAGAGACAATCCTTCCAGAGACAATCCTTCCAGAAACGATCCTTCCAGAGACAATCCTGGAGAGTGACATGAGACTGGATTCAGTACTCCACTCGAGCTCGTCCAAGCAAAGCATTGTGACTGTACTCACCGTGCCATAGGAAAGCTGAATGAAGCAGGCTTACGTCTACAAGACCAAGCAGCGTGTCAGTCTAGTCAGCGTCTTGGGATCATCTGGCTTTCAAGCCAGAGCCCCCGCCATAGAGGCTGGAACAAGGAGATGGTGGGGGGGGGGGGGGGGGGGTTGAGGTGGGGTAGGGGTGGGGAGCGTGGAGTCCTCAGTCTATGATCTCATGAAGACAGCTAGGTTTCTAGTAGGAAGAGGACCAGAGCTCTGCAGGTAAAGACAGCTTTACAGAGTTCAAGGTGGATAATAGTAATAATGATAATAATGATAATAATAATGATGATGATGATGATAACAATACTACTACTGCCAATAATGATAATAATAATAACAATATTAATAACAGTAATAATAATGATGATGATACAAATAATAATAAAGCATTTTAAAGCGCCACAATCCACACTCTCGTGTACACAACGGGCTGCCTACTTGGGTAGTGCCGACTGAAGAGCTGCCTGCCGGCGCTTCATTCTGTCGTTTCCCGTGTCATTCAGTCAATATCGTTCACTCAATTTCCTTATTCCTTCATTCTTTCAATTTCTCACGCAGGGCGCATACTGTGTGTAACGTGCCATCTATAACAACGGCCAAACTGGCCTTCTGTTCCGGAAGATGGTGATGGGGTTTTACGTGTGTGCAAGATGTTATGCGTGCCTTCACACACGGAACGTCGGTTTATAGTCTCATTCGAAGGACTGTTTGGGAAATGAAGTCAGAACCAATGTTAACGCCGAGGAAAAAATCCCCCTGTACCGAAACAGCGGGGCAGAGGTTCGAACTCGCAACCCCAGGATCACCAAGAGTCCGGCGCTCTTCCAACTGAGTTATTCAGGCTGTGGTCGAGGAGGAAGAAAAGTGAAGTTCATAAGTTTGAAACTTCTCTACTCAGACCAGGTGTTCGGCACCTGTTTTTGTAAGCCATTTGTCACGTGGTGACCGGCCTTGAAGCGCACAACCATCCAGGGGGCGCAGGTGTACGGGGAAGCCAAAAAAAAAAAAAAAAAAAAAAACTTTCTGACAGCACAAGACCATCTAAGAGTCATGACCTGTCTACCTCCCTAGAAGTATAAAGAGATCAGGATCAGGTCTGAGGGGAAGTGGGGAAAGCATGGGGCAGGGGCGGTGGGGATGGGGCTTGTTCTTTGTAGACCTTCTGCTGTCAAGCTTTCCCTGGTTTCTTCTCATGCTGTACTTTCAGACATCAAATTCGGGTCGTCGAATTACAAAGAGACACACTACAGTAGGGAAATGATGTCACCAATACAGGACACAGTTTACAACACTTGACCATCACAGGCGTAGCGAAATATTTCTCCTTGCTTGTGAGACGTGGACTCTGTCAGCTGAACTTGGGAGAAGGATTCAGGCATTAGAGATGAGATGCTTCCGCAAGATCCCATGCATCTCATACATAGACCACATTACCAACTTGGAGGTCCAGCCCAGAGTAAGGTAAGCCATTGGACCATACGAAGACCTGTTGTCCACAGTGAAAAGAAGGAAAATGAGATGGTATGGTCATGTATCAAGATCAACAGGACTTGCCAAAACGTTTCTGCAAGGAACAGTGCGAGAATGCAGAAGGAGAGGAAGACAGGGAAAGAGATGGGAGGACAACATCAGTGAATGGTCTGGCCTCAGCAAATGTCAAAGAGCGTCTGAGAACCGGGAGGAGTGGAGGAAGCTGGTTGCAAAGTCCTCTGTGGCGCCACAAAGGTTTGCACGACACCGGGACAGGTGACAGGTGATCATCACAGCTATTCACCAGAATCACAGACTGAATGCCTAGGAAGGTTCCAGACTCCTACCTGATCCAATGATTCGGTGTTATTTTACCATCAGGCATCGCGCGCGCGCGCGTGCGTGCGTGCGTGCGTGCGTGTGTGTGTGCATTGTGTATGTGTGTGTGTGTGTTCACGTACGTATGCGCGTATGCGTCTGTGAGAGAGATAGAGAGAGAGGATGGCTTCATTGATATTTAATATTTGCATATGTAACACCTGTAATGCATGTTCTGAAGAAGTTTCCCTCTCACACACGCACGCACGCACGTACGCAAGCACGCGCACGCGCACGCACGCGCACGCACGCGCGCGCGCGCGCGCCACACACACACAACACACACACACACACACACACACACACACACACACACCTTTTACATATAAAGAAAGGGTCAATGCATCCATTGGTTAAGTATTAGGCTGCTTTCAGATCTGATAGATCTATGTTTTTATATTATTTCAACTTGTTCTTAAAAGACAAAATTTGTTCAAATTTTGAGGCGGACCCATTTATGCAATGGATTCTTTTTGTTCTAAGTACTTCTTTCAAAGTAGCAAGATTGATGTCCATATCCGTATCTTAAAACTTTTAGACGATTGTAAGATAATTCCATCAAACCTGCCACTTGAGAGAGAGAGAGAGAGAGAGAGAGAGAGAGAGAGAGAGAGAGAGTGTGTGTGTGTGTGTGTGTGTGTGTGTGTGTGTGTGTGTGTGTGTGTGTGTGTGTGTGTGACAGGCAGACAGACAGACAGACAGAGAGGTGTGTGTGTGTCTGTGTCTATGTCTGTGAGAGAGAGAGAGAGAGAGAGAGAGAGAGAGTGTGTGTGTGTTGTGTGTGTGTGTGTGTGTGTGTGTGTGTGTGTGTGTGACAGACAGACAGACAGACAGGGAGGTGTGTGTGTCTGTGTCTGTGAGAGAGAGAGAGAGAGAGTGTGTGTGTGTGTGTGTGTGTGTGTGTGTGTGTGTGTGTGTGTGTGTGTGTGTGTGTGTGTGAGACAGACAGAGGGAGGGTGGGGCGGGGAAGGAGAGAGGAGAGGTGAAAGAGATAAACACGAACCCGTCTTAGTTCCACAAATGAGACATTCCCGAAGAACGGATTGCGAATCGTTGCTTTGGGTAAAATGTCCTTAACAATCAGTGACCGGAGAACAGGTAGACAGAATGAAACAAAGGGGACATGACAGTCCCCCCCCCTCTCTCTCTCTGTCTGTCTGTCTGTCTGTCTGTCTGTCTGTCTGTCTGTCTGTCTGTCTGTCTGTCTTCTCTCGTCTCTCTCTCTCTCTCTCTCTCTCTCCTCTCTCTTCTCTCTCTCTCTCTCTTCTCTCTCTCTCTCTCTCCTCTCTCTAGGTTTGAATTTGAGGGCAGGGGGGCCATGTACAGATCTGAGAATAGAAGTGATCCTGAGAGGTGCTATGTGTCATATGTCATTCCAGCCATTAAATACCTGGGCTCGATTTTCGCGAAGAAAAGCGCCTATGTGGATGAAAATGTATAGGAAGAAGGAGAACCGTGTTTCCTGACCAGTGGTGTCTTTGGGGCCATGATCTCACCGACCGATTTTCCCCCCGTCTGTCTCACGCCATGATTCTGATCCACATTTCTTTTGTTCTGAACCTTTTCTTCCCCTTCTGTAACTCCCTTCAATCCTCTTCCACAATCCTCTGATCCGACTATTTTCTCTCCCCCGTCCGTCTCTCCGTTCAATCCTCTTCCACAATCCTCTTATCTCACCTCTTTCTCCCCTGTCTGTCTCGCCCTTCAATCCTCTTCCACAATCCTCTTCCACAATCCTCT